>OY979702.1:56331566-56931566 GCA_963855925.1 Inga laurina
GAAGAATGGGTTACTTGGAGCAAAAAGGGGGCGAGCATGGATTGAGGAGCAAGAAAGGAAGAGAACTGATTCAATTTAATGGCAAGTCAATGAAGAAATCATGAAGTAAGAGAAGGGTTTGTGACAAGTGTCATATTGAAAGTTCTTGATTAAATCAAGGGCTAGGAAGAAGGAAGACTTCATTAATAAAACACTTGCTCCCTCCTCTGTTCAAGACACATTCGGCCATAACACAAAGAAAAGAGAGAGAGTGTGAGCTTGTGAAGTTCTTGAAGATTAGAGAGAAGGAGGAAGAAGAGGTTAAAGTAAGTAAGGTTTCTTTGGTTTTTCTATAGCATTCCCTTAGAATCCTTCTCTAAACTCATGTTTCTCATGAATCCATAGTGGTGAAGTCACACTTTGAGATCAAGAAGAGAGGGAGGAGGTGCCTAGAGTAAGAGAATCCAATAAGTTAAGAGGTAATTATACCAATATCAACTTTATGTTAGTATGAAGTTGTTGTTGGTAATTGATGTTTGGTTTTTATGATTTTTTTGATTGAGTTGGAAAATTGAAAAGTTATAACCCTAAGGGGTTATGCTGCCCAAATTTATTTGAATCATGGTTAAATGTGTTTAAATAAGTTAATAAAGGATTAAAAGTGGAAAAGTACAAGTTTTAGAAGCTAAAACACAAAACTACATTTTCTCAATTTTTGCCAATATTTTGGCCACCTCTATTATGAGGGGTAGGAGTTGGATTTTCATGACATGGATGGTCCATTGGATTCAGTGGGCAAAAATAGGTGGGGTTATAGTTAGGCATTTTTTTCGATAGAAGCCGAAAAAGCATAATTCGAAAACGCCACTAAAATCCTGAAATAGAGGATGTCAAGGGTATTTTGTAATTTGACAGTGAATTTGGTGATTTCGAGCCCGGAAATGGATTCTTTGAGCGAAAATTAGTCAGAATAACCTTAGTCAAATTTTGGGAAAAGTGCCATCGGGCCGGGTACGACTGGCCGGGCACGACTGGCCGGGCCAGGGTCCCGGGGGCATTTTGGTAAATTTTCACCATAGACTAATATAACCACAAGAAACACAATGGAAGAGTCTAAAATGATAATTGGATAGGTTATGACCTACTTCTTGTACATTTAATATTTTAGGACCGAGTCGAAAGCCGGAACGACACGCTTTACGAGACATTGTTAAACAGAAGATTATAAAGTGTTGATGTAGGGACATCATCTTTCATACACTATGCCATAGTTATGTGATTGTGTGGATGTCATTGTTGTAATTGTACTTTATTAATCAACATGATTTGTCTAGAAAGGGGCTAGTAGGGGTGGGCATGGGCAGGGTTGGGCAGGGTGAGACCCCTGCCGATGCCCTGCCCGAAGGATGAACGGGCTGCATTTTGCAGCCCAATGCCCGGCCCTGCCCGTTAAAAGCCCTAACTATTTTGAGCTGGGCATGGGTGGGCTGGGCAGGGTGGGCTTCCCTGCCCAAGTGATAATAACACCTTGTCTTATTCTCATATGAAAAAAATAATTCCGTGTAAATTTCATAAAACATTTATATAGTTACCAATACCATATATCTTAACTTCACTCTAATTAATATAAATTTCAAATGCATTTGATGATTACACATTTTAGAATATTTTAAAATAAGTCTACACCTTAAGTCTTGAAATTTAAAAAATACCATATGTCTTAACAAATATCCATACTTTAAATTAAACAACATCCATAATCCATTATAAATAAGGAAACAAAAAGATTGTAATTAAAGCTGTGAAGTCAAAGTAGTTTGCATCAATTCGATGTGCCAAAAGTTGATCAATGATGAAGTATCTGGAAAAAAAATAAAAAGCAACTATAATTTAATACATCACAATGTAAAGAAGAAAGGAAGAAATCTACTTGTAAATAGTGTTTAGTGGCTAGGGCAAAAAGGAAAGACCAGAAGAGTATTATACAATAGAAAATATATATTTAAATAAAAAAATATATATGAAATAATATTTAATTGATATGAAATTTTATATTTTAAATAAATGAAAATAATTTTCAGGGCAGGGCCAATGGGCAGGGCAGCACCCCTTGTTCGATGCCCGGCCCTACCCGATTATTAGCTCGCCCAAAACTGCCCAAAATTTTTCGGGCCACTTTTTTAGGGCTGGGCTGGGCAATTTTTTGCAGGGCTAGAGTAGGCGCACCGGGCCACTGGGCATCATGCTCACCCCTAGGGCTAGTAGTGCTAGAGGCGCTTACACTGGAGTTGGTGAGAATCCAACCGGTGCAGATTAGTGGGGCTAGGCCCTACTCATGTATACATGCAGATATATGTTTATATTGTTCATTAATTGGTGCATACATAGCATATATCATATTTACTTTTCGCATTTTTTATGAACGATAGCATGTTTCTACTGGGATTCTTCTGAATCTCACCCTATTTTAAAATAAACATCTCAGCGAGTGCCAGTGGATCGAAAGGTAAAGGAGTAGACGCCGAGAAGTAATTGGCTCGTATCTCGAGGCGAGGACAAAATCGTGATTATAATTAGTTTATGCCTTAGATATTTTGGAGAATTATGTAAATATTAAGTTTCTGTTGTATTTTCTATATTTCGTTGACGAACGACGACAGGATTGTAAACAAATATTTTTATCAGTATAATTATACTTTTCTGTATGCCCATGAAATTCCGTCTTTATTACTCTTCGATTATCGAAATTGAAACGAGTGTTGACACCCCTTGTTTGGAATAGGGTAGAGCCATGATAAGAGGATAGGCACCAAAAGTTTGTCTGATATGAACCGTTCAGATTAAGACAATTTAAATTTAATTTCTTAACTAATGATTTTAAAATAAAAAATCATTTATTGAAAAAAATGTTAGTTAACGGCCCGCTTAGTTTATGGAATTGGAGATAATTTAATGCAATGAAATGGAATGATGATTATATGAATTTATTTGGTTTGTCACAAGGAAAGATTATGCATATGTATAAAAACATTTGGTTGAATTACATCGAATATGAAAATATATGGAAGTAATATAGAAAGAGACGAAATTACCCTTGTCTATACAATATGTATAATGTCTGCATCATCATTCATCAGTTATAGCAATATAATCTTGATTACATCAAATGATGTAATCAATATTACAAAATATAATCCTCTTTTCATCACATAAGCCCAACTAAGTGTTGTAATCAGTTTATTGTATCAGGATTACATGTAATCATTTCTCGTGGAATTGAACCACAGGGGCTATAAGAGATTATCTACCCACAAAAATAATTTTTAAAAAAATAAAAAAAAATTATATATAGACCACCAAAATCAGGCGAGGTTAGGTACCAACACTAGTTCCGTTGGGCCATTTAAACCCACTTATAGGTATGAAAAGTACTTTCAGACTCAAGTTTCTTTTTCTTTCCTTTTTTTTTTTTTTTTTTTTTTTGTAGATTAGAATCAAATTGGATGGGAAAAAATGATTTTGGTATAGTTTTTGGAGCAACAAGTAACTTTTTCTAATTCTTGACATCTAACTTTTTACTTTTTTTATATTTAAATATTTTTGAAACTAAATTTTAAATATATTATTCAAACTATTTTATGTCAAACAAACTTTTTTATAAAAGCATATTCAAACATAAAACCACATTGCACTATTGTGCAAAAAAAAAAAAAAAAAATCATATTACATTAACTAACTTTTATTCCAACTTTAATTTGCAAAAGTTCAATAGAATAAAAATCATCATTTTTGCCCCTATATGCTGATTGAAACAAGCCCCATGTTATTAATACTGAACTTGGGCTTTTTTAAGATGCTTGTTTGGAGCTGCTTATCATAAGTGCATTCATAGAAGCTGAGATAAAATTCTTCATATATTTACCTCATACATCATAAATTACTACTGAAAAGATTGTTTTTTAGGACTCCAATCATTATTTCAAATAAATACCTTGAATGCCTTGTTGACTCATTTTGAACAAGTATTTTTGCAAGTGAAGGGCCGGGATTGTTTCTAAATAAGTTGGTAACTAAACCATTAAAGATCAACTTGATGGTGGAATATAGGGGAAATCTTGGAGATGCCCAACCCATAACTTGTTCTTAGTATTGATAAGTTTTGGTTTAAATTTTGATAAGGCTATTTAAGTGGTTGTTGAATATTGACTAACTTAGTCCTAGAATGTCAACAAGATTAATTTAGATCTTGACAACTGGTTCTTTTAACATTAACAAGTGGTTGTGTTTTGATAGCGTTTTTTGAGTTGGTTTTTATTTGAGTAGATTTTAGATATTGACAACCTAACAACTTGTTCAATGAATATTGACAGGTTTGAGTTTTAGTTTTAGCAAGTTGTTATTCTTTGATACGTCTTTGAATCAAAATTATCAACTTGGTTGAATGGTCACAAATATTTTATTGAATCTATGACTCATAGGTTGTAACCTCCATAATCTCCTTATTGCAGTTGACTATATAGAGTTCACCATCGAGTATTTGACTTTTGAGTCTTCAGGAATAACACTTGAGAGACATATGGTCTCTCTTGACACAATTTAAATCTTCTGGGTTGATCTGGAAATATATCTTGAAATATGATGGAACTGCATGTTGGTTTTTTTGCTCGGATGTTTGGGTTTTCTTGCTTTGCTATTAATCTATAGGTCTGAAATTGGGGGAAGCTTGTCTTCCTTAGCTTGGTATTGTCTTTCTGATAAGTTTTGTTGTTGTTCTGTTCTGATTGTTTTTTCAAGATGTCTCTTAATTTCCAATAAGGCTCTAACCATTTATCATTTAACAGGAGGCACTTTGCTTTTGCTAAGGTTGTTGTTGATCACAAGTTGCATATTTCGAAATTGCAATCTTTGATTAGTATTCATTGGAAGTTGCAGGGATAGGAATTATTAGTTCAACGGGTTGATTGCTCATTTTTACTTTATTTTCAATCCGAGAAGGATTTAAATTACATGCTTTTTTACCTGGTATGCATGGATGTTACAAGGATATATATTTCATTGCACTGAGCCATGGAAGCCAAGTCCCACTTTGTCTAATATGAATACTCATCCTTTGTGTTTGGATTCAAGTTCTTAGCTTATCTATGAATTATTTTGCTGAGGAGACAGCAAAATATATTGGAGGGTGTTTTGAAATCTTCATTTCCTATGATGATATGAGTAAACTAAATGGTGATGGTTTGCCCATGTGTGTCCTCCTTTCAAAACATCATCTAAGCTCCATTAATCTTAACTGTTTCGCTCAACTTGATGGTCAAACTAGACCAGTGTCGCTAGTCTTCGAACAAGTGGGAAGAGTATGCTCTTCTTATTTGGGCATTGGACATGTTGCTCGACATTGTAAAGCAGCTTCAAATTTCAATCTCAGGTCTTGATTTCTGTTGTGGGGTCTTGATCAATTGGCGTCAGATATGATTATCACTCTGGCGTATATGTTTCTACTTCCTAGGTGACCGGAGTTAGGCTTGATCAACATTGCTTTTCACAAGAGTTTTTGTTTGATGATGATGTCAATCGGCGATATGGGTCACAACAAGAGGACACTCTTGATACCCCTCAAGAGAATGCTTCAATTTTTGAGAGGCTCAGGTGCAAACAAAAAGCAAAGTCATTTGAATTGGACAGCTGAATTTATAAACACTTAAAACTTGAGGATACAAAAGCTCAAAAACACAAATATTGCGGGCAGTCAACTGCTACCATACTACATTGTAAACGAGCTAAATATTCTTTAGATATGTTTCTGTTCCAAATGTCATGGGCTTTTCAATCAAAGTTCCAGAATTCTTAGAGAATTTTACTAAGTTTGAGGAGAACATTCGCAAGCATGATGATGTTGATGGTTTGTTAGAAGAAAGAGGCACTAAAAGATTGGCGAGCGAGGATGTTGGTGTTTTAAGATGGATTGAGGATGTTGGTGTTTTAATATGGATTGATGTTTATGAAGTATAATAGATCTTAAGTTTTGGTGGGTTATCCTACAAGAAAACCTGTCGGAAGCTTCAATGATTTTGAAGAGTGGCCATTATCGTTGAGGTGATACTGTGGTGGTCCCAAGGATTAGAAATTTATCCTTAACTTCTTTATGTGTATGTGTTTTTTTTATAGGTACTAGAGTCGAGCGTCATGATCAAGTATAACTTTAGTGGAATTTCGGAGCATTTCAAAAGTTTGCATGATCCATATGGGTGCCCCAACTCAAAGTTGGTCTTATACCCATTTCTTTTAAAGCTATTATTGATAAAGGCCGTTATTCCTCTTTTGAGAATGAAGTTAGTGGCATAAACTTATTCATCAACTTTTTGTTAGCGAATTTTTATTATGCGGCATTTCAATACAAAGATTTTTCAGAAGATGTTCTTCTTATTCATGTCATGTTTGAGTCACCAACTTTGTATTTGGCTATTTGCTGTTAGTTCAGGTGGTTGTCATAGTTGCATCTATAGTTTTAGGTGCAGTATTATATACTTATCTATTAGCTGGTGTGTGATATCGTCTTATATATTCTATATTTATATTTATGTAGTCTTTTTATGTTGAACTAATATTTTATTAATATATTTGATCATTTTCTATAAAAAAAAATGACAACATACTTATTGGTTTTACGTAGGGGTGTTCATGAAGCCCAGAGCCCGGTTACCCCACCCCGACCCAATAAAAAATTGCCCTGCCCAGCCCAAAAAAAAGTAGCCCGAAAAAAATTGGGCACAATCGGGCTGAGCATTTTAGCAAGTAGGGCCGGGCATCAGGCAGGGTATACCGCCCTACCCATTTGGCCGTGCCCAATAGGTATATAATTATATATATTAAAATATGTGATGTAAATATTTTTTTTATAACAGTTTATAACTTTATATAATTATATTATATTATATGTTTTGTTTTATTAGGCTCCTTTGGTATTATATATTATTTATGGTTTTGTTTTTATTTCTTTGTCTAAATCCTTTCTTTCTCGGCTTGGTCTAGATTCTTAGGATTTGAGGGTTCTATCTAGGGTAGTTTTAGAACTTAGTGCTCGTTTTCTTTTCTTCTTTTTTTTCTTGAGCTTAGTTCTGTTTTTTTTTTCTAGACAACAGAAGATCGAAAGTTTTGTTTTCAGCATTTATTTGTTGTGTAGAGTTTGTGATTTCTCTCCATATGATTTTCTTTTCTTTTTTTTCCTGAGCTTGGTTTTATTAAGGTCGAGGGTTTTGTTTTCAGCAGTTGGAGAAGGAAGAATATATAATGGGTATGGTTGGCTAATGGTGATTGAAGAGGTTTTTTTTTTTCCTAAGCTCTCCATATTGATTATTGTCATGGAAGCTGTTTTTTTTTTCCCACATAAGGTGTGCGTAGGGCATCTTTGGTTGTGAACCTGTTTGTACTCCCTTAAAGAGTAACTTCAAAGTTGGGTTGATAAATGTTGAGTAGGGTGAAGCCCACCCTCGCCCAGTCCGCTCACACCCAGCCCAAAAATGTCTGGGCTTCTACGGGCAGGGCTGGACATCGGGCTATAAAATACAGCCCAATGATTTTTCGGGCAGGGCATCGGACAAGGATTTCGCTCTACCTAACTCTACCCATGTACTCTGCCTATGTACACCCCTAGTCTTACCCATGAAAATTTGAACAACGGTGGATCCTGAAAAAATAAACATCGATCGACACAATAAAATGAATTCTAAATTGTTTACACGAACTCCCCCGCTTTGTGATCGTTCGAAGTTAGTTCATAGGATGATTTTCCCAAGAATAAGAGGCAAATCAACCTCATTGCATCACATCATTATAATTTATCGCAGTTGTTTAGGCTTAAGCACAATTATTGACGCCTAAAATCCCAATTCCAATCATTATAGATTCAAGCCTCCCAACCCGAAAATGAAAAGCAATGAAAACAAAAAAACTGTGTGGTCTACTGATTTCCGAAATCGTTGAAATTTTTTGTTGCTGAAAATTGTTGATCGATGGATGAAAGGTACATCGTTTGGATATTGGAATTTGATTAGGGAAATATCTGAACTTGTTTCCTGTTGCTCGTTTAATGCCAATGCATTAAATTTGGTTGCTGTTCTCGCGTACGAGTGAGTGAATCGTGTATTTTAGTTACTGCCCACCCTAGACTAACTCATCATCGAAGTTACGAGTAGCATTGAACGGAAATTTGGGGTTTTTAAAATCTGAAAAAAGAATTAGGTTTTGCGGCAATCCAGATATGTCGACGGGCAAACCTAAAGACATTGACCTTCAGGTGGTTTTGGTGCCGGACAAGTCGAAACCGCTGCTTCCGCCGGCAAGAGCAGCATCCAATGCGCTTGTGGAATATACTCCGGTTGTTTTCAAGGAGGAAGAAGAGGACCTTGAGGTTAAGCTACGACGTATTATCGATAACGTGCCCGTCCGTGTCAGCAACACGTCTGGAAGCTCTGCCGGTTCCGGCTCCGGTGACTTTCACCAGTTAGATGTTTCAATTCGTTTAGCCGATCGAAGCACAATAAAATCGTTTTCTGGATATTCCTTTCGGTACTTCTCTTTTGTACTCTAGCTGGTGCTAAGGAAATTTATTATCATTATGAGAATGTGTATTACTGTTTGTAGTTGCTTAGAGGAAATGGAATAAACATTACATACAGTGCTGATAATCCCTTAATATTATCCAGGTTAGTATAGTCGACTCTGAAACTTCATGTTTGATGGCATTTACAACTTACCAAACGTGTCAATGAACCTATTAATGATGAATGCATCGGGCTCATCTGGTAAATCGAAGAGATTGACCTTGTGATTGATTCTTAAGTTCATAATTTAGCTGACAATATACTAATGTTTGGGGATTAATCTTTAAAGTGTAGCTCCTACTTCAAAATGCTGTCCAAGAATGATAGACAGAATGAGAAGAATATGGAGTTCTATGGATAGCTGGGAAGTAGGGACTACTATATAACATGAACTAATGATATTTATGCTGATTGGAAAAGGTAGGCCACTTATTTAGTATTTGAATATAAACTGATTGTGAGGGATTGTGATTTTGGTGATTCTGCAAGGTCTCTTGGTTTAGATATGTTTCTGAAAGGATTTTGAGCTTTGAAGGCTGATTTAGTTGGGGGCTGATACTAAACCTGCCACCAAACCAACTAGACCATGAAAAAAAACCCTCCCTAGACATAGTTTGACTTTATAATTTGTTAATAAATGTGGGCATGCTGATCATCGTCAACATGATATGGACATGGGCACATTGATATGTCAAAATCTAAAATAGATAGTTTATCATATGTGAAGTTGTTGGGAAAGACCGAAGGCAGTAACTATGTTCTTATTTTCACTCTGTTTTACTCAACCTCTTCCAACAGTATCGGCAGATGAGACGGAAAGAGCAAGATAGACTAGCAAGGATGGAAGCTGATTATCAGAAGAGGAAAGAATTCTTGGAGTTTAATATGAGGAGGGAGGAAAGATTAAAAGCTGCTGAGGAACGAACAGCGAAGAAGCGATTGAAACATCAAAACAAAAAGCAAAGAAAGAAGAAGAGTAAATTGAATGCTGGAGAAGATCAGCAACAGAAAGAAGAGTCTTCAGATGAGGGTGACTCAGAAAATGAAGAGGAGGCAACATAATTAAGCATGCCTTGGTTGTACCATGATGCTCTTAAAATCTTGTTTTAAGCTACACCTTTCATGGCCACATTAATTTAGTCGGAACATACACGGTCAGTTCAGGTTTTGTATTTTGTTTTGAGATGAAATCTTTGTGAGATTAATAGAGGGCCATGGGATTAATTGTTTTTACCCTCTACATTTTCCACTTCTCCTGAACTGTGACTGCCTTCTGTTAGATTCACTCAACTTCTTTAAGGACCTGAGGGAGTGCTAGTTTGCATGACAAAAGTTAAGGAAAAGAAAATGAATGAACAGATTATGAACATTCCCAAGTTAAGAAGCAGATTACTTCTACGATCTTTTTGAACTACTAATCAAGTAGAGACTGCCAATAGCTGTTAGGGGATAATGTACACGGATATTGAAGATGAATTCATTATCTTTGATTGCAAGGCATAATCTTTTAAATATCTGTCTACCTTTACTTTGAAAGGTGCGCGCTTGGTCGCTTTAACCACTGAAATATAACGTCTCAAGTTTGTATGAGTGTAGAAAACTCAGAGCCATCTCAAATGTTATGAAAGTGGGTTACCCAAACTTTGGACCAACTAGTATTTTATGCATAATTATTTTAGGAAAAATGACCGAAAGAGAGCTATTAAATCACGAAATTTCAAATCAGATTTGTTGCAAAAAAATTGATAAGGTAATTACGAGACTTAATAAACAATTCACAACTCATTTTATAAGAAATACCTGATTTGAGTTTTGCACTTTCAAAGAGTTTTTTTCCTGTCATTTTCCCATTATTTTATTTTTTAGAAGTTACAAAATGTTTAATAACTTTTTAAAATTATATGTTTAATTTTTATCCTTATTAACGTTATTTTTAAAAAATTTTTGGTGTCTTTAGTCTCTCTTATTTAAAAAAGCTAGCATATATTTGAAATAAATTTAATTATTAACCATTGAGTTGAATGACTGGCTCAGTATGTTTTAGTATCTCATAACAATTGGCTGAAGTTTGGTTCCCTTGGCCTTGAGAATGTAAGCTGCAAAGCTCCACTTATTGATGGCAATTCACAATTTCGTACTTGCTTTCCATCTCAATAGTTTGACATGTACATAACGGTGGAAAGATACAAAGCTCTTCAGTCAAAATTTTACTCCTCATGGCTCGAGAAACAGGTTCACTAAAGACTTAAAATACAACACACACCCGAACAATCGCCTAACAAGAGGAGCTCTCACAATCCCCGAGCTTATTAACATTAATTAAGAAACAACCCTTGAAGAATGAGGACATATTTTGACTGTAGTTACATCAAACACAACACAAGGCAAGCCTCACGCAAGTTTAGGGGTTGGAATAGCTTCTGACGTTGGTACTGTAACTGAACGCAACAACTCCAGCGAGAAAACAAGCCCCAGGAAATGAGAAAGTATAGTGTTTGCTGAAGCCTGTAAAATCAACCAATGATTACAACTATATAGTAACAAGTACTCAAATTATCAGCAGCTTAAATGCTTAAAAGATCCCCAGGTTTCTCCAAGACTAGTTCCTAAAAAGGCATCATTAAACGGGATAGACTTTAGAGCGGAAATTCCTGTATCATGTTGACAGATTCAAGAACCTAACTTAAAATTGTGCACTTCACTTGAGAATAAATCCCCACCAAACAATAAATAGCAAATGATTCTTGAGATCAAATCAATATGTCATACCTGCACCAAGAAGACATCCAGAGCAAGGACAGGGCTGGATCCAGCAGACATTCCTGAGTAGTATGGATTGGCCGAGGATGTGAGAGCCTTTCCAACCAAAGCTCCAACTGTGGCTTGCATACCAAGAACTGCGGCACCCATTCCCAACAGATTCAACACTATGCCATTTTTCAAGCTTTTCACAACATCAGCACGAGCAGGGGCCTGAAAGCTCAAGTAGCAATAGAGGAAACCCAATCAGAACTGACTAAGAAGAGAAGGGCAGCTTAATTAATATCACCATCTATGGCCAAAATTTGCAAGCTGAAACAATATATAATCACAATCAGAAAATATAAAATATAAATAATGGTGATCTATCCAGATAGCAGGCCTTCAGGTCCTATAAATAATTTGTTGAACATATCACAACTAATTAATTATGGATATATGGCATATGGGCAAACTGTAAGTGAACATTAACTTGAGGAGCCATTTCACTTAAAGATCTCACGAGCTTTAGTCTAGAAAACAACAGAATTCACGTCAACTATAATGCCAGGGAGTTTGATTATCTTCATCAAGAGTACAGGTTTTGATAATGCACTGATTCTTCTGGACGTAATTTGAGGTTGGGGAAATTTAAATAACAATGAAAATCTTGGAAGTTATTTAACGTAGGTATTGACAGACTAACCAGTATTAAATCTAAAGGCTAGTACACTTTCGTCGTTCTTTAGTCTTTTTTCCTTCTTTTACTCTCTGGGAGAGGAACTGTAGCAAATGCCGTTGCAAAAATGGTAGGGGTGATGTACGTGTTTGAAACAAAGAAAAGGAACTGTCCGAGTAAAAATTCTTCTGAAAAGTGAAAACTCGAATGTGTGGAAAGGCAATGAACCGAACCCCAAAGACAACACTATTAGTGGCAATTACAAAAGAATACATGAAAAAATTTAGATTGGGTCTTAGAACAATTTTATATCATAATAGAGTGCTATTGACATTGACATTCATTCACAAGAGATATATACTACAGGAAATGATTTCAATCTAGAGCACTTAAAGAGCAACTCAACGTCAGTAGTACAAAAACTACCTTGGTGGGCTCATCGGCAGTTCTTTGAAGCTTATTTGATAGCCTCATATATCCGAATGACCAGAACACAGAAATAAAAGCAGCCACTAATCCACCAGAGGTAGCGTAGAACGTTGCGGGTGATGTAATCTTGCCTATTATAACAACGGAAAATGACAGTATGACAGCAGCCACCACTGTGCAGACTAGCTGACCCCAAAATCCTAAGCTACCCAAACGCTTAAAATACTTCGATGTCCTCTCTAGCCTCTTTGAAACCTACAGCAATCAGATCAAACTTATGCTACGGTGCCTATGATAAAATAAGCAATTGCAACGCGAAGAACAATTATTGAGCACACTTAGATAATCAATTGCAATGCGAAGAACAGTTTAAATCAGAATCATGCAGAAGTCGACTTATTGAGCACACTCAAGGAATTCACAAACCCACATTCTAGATTTTGGGGGGGGAGGGGAGAAGAGGATGCCGAGAAAGAGAGAGCACCTGAGCAAGTTTTGCTTCTGATTCGTCATCGGGTGGAGTGGAAGGAGGAGAACCTTGGGAATAAGCTTTTGCAGAGAAGAAGAGCTTCGCCGATCTATAAAGAGCACCGACAGAGCAAGAAGGAAGAGAAGACGAACATGATGATGTTAGAGGTTGAAGAGATTTAAGAGGGATGAGAGACACTGAGGAAAACCAATATCGCCGCAAATTGAGACGGCGGAGATGAGGAGCTGAACCAGACAAGGCCTTCGCGGAATCCGACGGGGCCACCGTTGAACAGCCGGCGGGAGCCGCCGGTAGAAGTAGCGTTTGCATTACAAAGGGGAAAATGAAAGGGAGAGCTGGCAAAGGCGTTAGTCAGGCACTTTGTTTCAGACTCTTCGGGGTTGTCTGGTCTGAGGGAGGGAGGGGATGGTAGGTGCGCGGACTGAAAATTTTTTTAAGTTGAATTTAAAAAAAATAGAGAAATAGGGTTAAAAATTTTTAATTAATTTTTTTTTATTTTTTTATCTTATATATTATTTTTATTAAAATTTTATTACCCTACTTATTCAATCTTTTAAAATTTAAGTCATAAAAATTTTCCATCCAAATCCATCACACCAAACAGACCCTTCAATTCAGATTTGTGATCGTGACTTTGGAACGTGAAGGAGCCGTTGTTGGGCCATTTAGGCTGAAGAATAAAGGCCCAATCATACCAATAACGTTATGATGCCCAAGACAAGAACTCAACTACAGTATGTTAAATATAACTGTGGAAATAATGTAACAAAAAAATATATATATAACTGTGGAAATATAATTGGGTCTAGTAGAAAAAGGTAATCTCTCACAATATGACGAATTAAGATTTACATTTCCATTAAGAAAGGTGTTCATATTTAATATCCGACGATACTTGAATATGATTGCCTCTTTTGGAGGGTGCCTATAACTCCAATATAGTTATATATATATATATATTTATATAATTGTTGAAACCAAACAACGTTGATTCTTTTTTTTTTTTTCCAGTAAAACCATGTTGATTCTAGTTAAAGGAATTTTCGTCGTTTTAATAGCCGATTTCGAATTCAAGGACATATGAACGCAGAAAGTGTTTGAGAAAGTTCCCCAGTTAGACACCAAATACTTGAATATGACCAAGTTTTTTTTGTTTTTTGCCAACCTTGAATATGACTAAGTTAAATAGCTATATCAAGTTATAAACTTGAAAAGGTACTAGTGGCATCTATTAACTATATGCATAGAATTACGTGTATACGATACACACAATGATGGTAGAGAAAGTAACCAATGACCTTATTGCCTAGTGGTATAGATGCTCCATTGTAAGTGAAAAGTCACTGGTTCCTATTTGTAACTCGATTTATTAGTCTCTACTCTTGTTAAAAAAAAAAAGTGATAACAAAATAAGTGGCTTGTTGGGGAAGGTTATCCGTTAGAGATGTGAAAGTGTTAAAGGATATGTTAGGAAAAGCGTAGTGAATAATAAATCTTTTTGATGAAAAATGATCGTATGAAGTCGATTAAAGTAGAAAATAAAATGAGCAGGATTTGAGCAACAGTATTTAGAGTTAGTTAGTTTTCTCTCTCTTAAAACTCGTGTCGTGGTTAATTTGAATGGAAGAATCCGTCGTCCGTAAGGTGCCTCCTGATAGGCCACTCAAGGACCTGGTTGTGAGCAATGCTTCAAAGAAGTCCAAGAAAGAAGTGAAAGAAAACAAGTTAATGTCTTATCTGATGCTTGATGTAGAGGATGCGGAGGCAGAAAATGTAGAGAAGTTACATACTCCAAGGTCAAAGGTGTTCTCTTACAGGGATTCTCTTATGGGATTTAAAGGAGATGGTTTCAATGGAGTTCTATATGGTGCTTCTGGTATGGAGGAAGACACATTGATCTCTGACATTCTGGACCAAACATGGAAAATGCCCGAGCCATATGAAGAGTTGAAGCAGCTTATAAAGGTATACCCTACTATGATGTTGACTAAGGATGAGTACAATGAGAGTTGCCAACAATAGAATAATGCCCTCATTATAATTGTGTTAGGGGCTATAATCAATTCTCGCAAGCTTAAAGAACTTCTTTGTCGCACTTGGAGATTCAATGAGTTTGACTTGGTGCACTTACCCAACAACTACTATGTGGTAAAATTCACAAATGCTGAACATTGGGGTGCACACTATAAGAGGATACTCTTTGAAGTTCCATGGGTGGTTACTCATCACAGCGTCTTAGTACAGAGATGGTCTCTACATTTTGATCCTTTCCACAACTTGCTGGGATGAATTGTTACTTGGGTGAGGATCCCTAATATTCCCATTTAATGGTCTCTACATTTCTGTTCTTAACCCTTTATATTATTTTGTTTTCTTTCATGGAAATTTGCAGGATTGGCTCCAGTAGAATCTCAAGAATGATCCAAGTAACCGTTACTTTAGTAGATGGTCGTGGCTATGGATTTTTAGCCTACTATGCTGGTTGCTATGGAAGAATAGATGCAAGAAAGCATTTGAAGGCCTCAATGATACCACGGGGAACATCATTCATCAGTGTAGGCACCTACTTCATGAGGGTGTAGAAGAAAGGAAGTTTAGACATTTGATTTTCCAGGTGTTAGACAGAGAGGATATTCGATGGGCTCCACCTTCAAACAATATGTCTGAGTAGATGTAGATGGCTCTGTTAGTCAATCTCAGCAAGCTGATTGTGGAGGCATAGTTCGTGATTGTTTAGGCAATTGGATATGCGATTTTCAGTAGAAATTAGGTACTAGTCTGTCGTCAATGGCTGCTGAACTCCAGGCTATCAAAGCGTAGAAAGATAAAATTGTTTTTTGATTCATCGAAAAGACTACAGTTATTGTTAATGGGCTGTGGTAATTATCATCCCTTAGTTGATGAGATTGCAGAGATTAGAACATTGATATATTCGAATTGGGATCCTCAGGTGACTCATTCACACAGGGAAGCATTGCGTTGTGCAGATATGTTAGCAAAAGGAGCTCATGACATGAATAACGAGCTGACGATATTACAGGTTTGTCCAGTTTTTTATTTGGAACAGATGTTAGCGGACCTAGGCTGACATTTGTGTTTGTTATTTCTTGTTTAGGGTCTGATTAGCCCTTAGTTTTTATATCAAGCTTTAGCTTGTCCTTATTATGTAAAAAAAAAAGAGCAACAAAATAATAGATGGAGATACAAGAATTTAACGTGGAAAAATCTTCCCCTCAGTATGAGTGAGAGCAAACGACCACGGCCTAAAGTGAAAGATTCTACCATCTTCAAAAAAAAATATAATATTCAATGCTCTAATACAAAGCTCAACTATATGATGACAATAAAATCACCTCATCCATAAAAATCACCAAAGGATTATATTAGTAAAATAGAAGAGCAAATAAAGCAATAAAATATGAATCTCTTGGGGGCTTGCTCTCTACAATAAGCATCAAATGGACTTAGGTATTCACCACGATTTTCAGTCCATATACACTTCAATTTCTTTATAGTTTCTCTCTCAACTGAGGCTTCAAATTGTTTGAAAATAGATAATACTTGATCTTTTGATCTCAAAGTGCAGACCCATACCTTTTTGGAATAATCATCAATAGACGTCACAAAATAATAAGCACCTCTTTGAGACAAATGTTAGAGTGTACTAAACCTAATACTTTAAATTTTCTTTTTAGCGGGTAGCTGTTAAAGGACACTCTTTTCTACTTATTTGTTAAACAATTATCACACTTATTCAAATTCACTTCTTTTAAGCTAGACAATAAATTCCTCTTGGCTAAGACTGTAACTCCTTTCTCACTTATATAACATAACCTCTCTAATTCAGTTGAATTAACAATCTCTCTACAAATCAACTTGAGTAAGATATAAAGTGGAATATATCTTACCTCTAGCCTTGACCATTGAACCTTTAGAGAGCTTCCAATTTTCAGCTAAGAAAAGATTATGAAACTTATCATCACAAAGCTTACCAACAGAAAGAAGAATGGGTTGAATATCTGGGAAATGCTTAACACACCTAAGAATTAATTTGGAACCATTTTAAGTCTCTAAGAAGACTTCACCAATACCTGTACATCTAGTCCTACCTCCATCAACTATTTTAACATCGCCAAAGTCACCTAGTGAATAAGTAGAGAAGGCATCTCTTCTAGATGTAATATGAACTAAAGTACCACTATCAACCACCTAAGTAATTACATTTTGAACAAGATTAGCTTAGTCATATTTCTGAACTAAGAGAATATCTTATAGAGTTACATTTATCCTTTCTTCATCAGTACTTGGATTTGTTTTCTTTTCCTTTCCCTTATTCTCTTCGTTCTCTTCATTCAATTTATAACAAAATCTCTTGATGTGCCCTTTCTTTCCACAATAATGACACATTAGATTCTTATAATTTTTCCTTGACTTGCTCCTGCTTTTACCTTTATGTTTAGGGCCTCAACTTTTACTTATCCCCCCTAGATTTAGTAAATAGAGCCTCTGAATGTGAAGAAGAGCCCTACGACTTTCTTCTCATCTCCTCATTTAAGACACTACTCTTAGCAATATCCATAGAGATAATTCCATCAAGTGCAGTATTAGTTAGAGACATGTTGAAAGTCTCCCAAGAGTCAGGTAAAATACCAAGGAAACATAAACCTTAAACTTCTTCAACAAATTTAATTCCCATGGAAAACAGTTGATTGTGAATTCCTTGAAAGGAGTTTAAGTGGTTTGTCATTGAATCATCATCCTTATATCTTAAGGACATCATCTATTTGATTAGAAATAATTTATTATTTCTAATCAAATAGATGATTAGAAATAATAAATTAGCATGGGACATTCTGAAAAGGTCTAAGGCGGAAGGTGGCTTGGGAATTAAGGATCTCCGCTATCAGAACTTGGCATTTCTCATGAAACTTTGCTGGGGTTTGATCACAAAACCGGACTCTCTGTGGGTCAAATGCCTGCGCATGAAATACTCTTGCGGAATGAGCATGTTGCCCCAGGTTCAGAGAAAGCGTAACCAATCAGCCGTATGGAGTGGTATAGTGAAAGTGTGGGACGTTTTCAAGCAGGGATTGGGCAGAAAAGTAAAGAATGGGAGGTCCACAAAGGCTTGGCAGGACTATTGGACCACATTGGACAGACCCCTAAAAGATTACGTAATCAACAATGCTGCTTCAGTGGACCTGGAAGTCTGTGTTTGCTCATTTGTAACACAGGAAGGTCAATGGGACAAAAGGAAATGGGAAAGTTTCCTCCCTGCCTGGGTGGTGGAAAAAATAATGTTGGTATGCCCCCCTCGTGGATCTGAGGAGGATGAGATATACTGGAGAATGTCCCCGGACAACACTTTCAGTGTAAAGTCTGCATACAACCACTTACACCATCAGCGAGATCTGGGTAACCATCCTCACTGGCGGAATCTATGGCGCTGGGGAACTCTTGAGAGGGTAAAATTCTTTATGTGGCAAGTATTCCATGAGAAGCTTCCAACGAACCAATTGAGAGCGAGATTTAACCCAAATATCCCAAACACCTGCCCTTTTGAGTGTGAGAGTGAGGAGAGTATTCTTCACATTTTGAGAGACTGTGAGCAAGCCAGGAGAGTGTGGTTTTCCTTAACTAACTCCTTATATCATAGTATATTTTTCTTTGGTAATTTGCAGGATTGGCTTCAATGGAACTCCCGATATTCCCCAGGGAATAGGAGGATGGCTAGATGGCCATGGCAACGAGTGTTTAGCACTATTTGTTGGCTTCTGTGGAAGAACCGCTGCAACAAAGCATTCGAGGGGACAGTGGACGATGAGAAGAAGATTGTTCAAAAGTGTATGTTTCATCTACTTGAAGGAGTGGAGAACGGGCATTTCCGACATAAAATATTCCAGATGCCAGTTACGGAGGAAGACCACTGGAGGCCGCCGGACCAGGGATATGTACGTGTTGATGTGGATGGTTCGAAGGACAGCAGAGGGCAGGCAGCTTGTGGAGGCGTCATTCGAGATCATCAGGGCACTTGGATGTGTGGATTTCAACAGAAGTTGGGACAAAATACCTCAACCGCTGCGGAAATTCATGCTATACGTAGTGGACTTCAATTATGCAAGCAGATGGGACTTAACAGGATCAGGCTGTATTCAGATTCCCTTCAGGCTATTCACCTACTATCGATTGACTGTGGGACTGCCCACCCATTACACGAAGTCATCTTAGAGACTAGATCACTTATCCTCATGGACTGAGACCTGGAGATCTTGCACGCTTATAGAGAGAATGTCAGATGTGCTGATCACCTAGCGAGATGGGCTCAGTTGAGTACTCAGGAATTCTCGATGTTCGACACTTTGCCAGTAGAATGCGACGTACTTTTTGCGCTAGAGTGTGGGGGTATATTACCGGGCCAATGTGGGATGCATATTTCCTAGCATTTCTTTATAAACCTCAAGCTTAGCTTGCCTTTGTACTTCAAAAAAAAGAAATAATTTATTATTTCCCGTCTTCCTGGTATACAATTGCCCTAGCTTATTCCAGAGCGCTCAAGCATGTGTCTCCCCACTAGTGTAGCTCAACACATTATCATTTACCCATTGTCTAACGTAGCCACAAACTTGTTGGTGTAACAAAGTGCATTCTTTATCAGATTTATTTTTAGGCTTATTTGTTGCAAAGACATGTAAACAATAATCCTTCACATAAAGTAAGTTTTCCATCTTACTCTTCCAAAGAGAATAATTAGCTACATTTAGATTAACCATTCTATTTATGTTGACCTTCATTGAACCTGGCATTGATGCCACTTGTCAGGAAGAGCACAACAGATAATAAATCTTCCAAATGAAAAATGATCGTATAGAGTCAATTAAAGTATAAAATAAAATTAGCAACGAAATAATAGATTGAGACACAAGAATTTAACGTGGAAAAATCTCCCTCTCAAGGTGAGTGAGAGGAAACAACCACAGCCCAAAGCGAAAGATTCCACTATCTTCAAAAAAAAATGTTCAATGCTTTAATACAAAGCTTAACTATAGGATGACAACAAAATCACCTCATCCACAAAAATCACCAAAGGATTATATTAGTAAAATAGAAGAGCAAATAGAGCAACAAAATACATATCTCTTAGGCAAAAATACAATCTGCTTGTCCTGGAAATCACCAAACACAAAAGTTGCAGTCACAGACCATATACCAATGTTCACGCAAAATCTAGAGACATTAGGAATATCCAATCCACGATCCCACTTTGGATCTGTAATATCCCAAATTTTGGGATTGAAGGCTTGTGAATAAGCCTAAATTGAGTGGACTACTAAGCCCCGATTTAGTAGATGTCCCAAATCTATACTCTGATGTTCCTTATATCTTTGGGGCATTAAAGAAAATAAAATGGTTAATTTTGAAGAAAGTGATTATGTTTTCGGTGAAATCGTCTATGAGGTATTGAGCTTGTCATGTGATTTTTAATGACCAAATGATAAGCAAAAATTATGAAATTTTACGGGATGAAAGTAGACATCCTAAGTTTTAATTTGATAGGTCATATGACTCAATTAGGGCTATATACAAAAGGATATTAATTTTTGAAGTCAACACAGAAAAACTGTGAAATTTCTGGAATAATATGCAAAGATTGAAATTTTGGGAATTTTGTGATTCCATTCAGCAAAATTATATATTTTTTCTTGAAACTAAACTCAATAAGGGTTCTATAGGCTTTGGAATCACTCTAATTCAATTTTTCTAGAATTAGTTATGATTTTTCAAAGTTTGGGCAAAAATCTGCCAGAATTTCCAATTAATCCGAATTTTTTGGAAAATGATTAAAATATGACATAAGCTATTATAAAAAGCATATTCCTTCTTCTTCCTTCAGCTCAAACTGACGTGTTTCAGTAGCTGAACATAGAGAGAGCTTAGAAAGAGAGAAGGAGGAGGAAAAACTTACGAAGGTAAGTGATTTCTTCAATAAATCGATTCCTAATGCGTATAACTTCGTTCCTAAGCTTCCTATTCATGTGATTTAAGGTTGTGAAGCTCAATTTAATGTTAAGGAAGCTAGGGTTTCAGCCACTCTTGAGAAAATCTAGTGGGAACTTGAGGTAACTTCCAAACCTTTGTATATTGACTATTCTGGCTATTGTGGATAATTTAATCGGTGAAATTTCGTCGGATTGTCCTTGGTTGTAAAAATGGAAAATGGGTTTTCCTAGGGGTTATGATGACCAAATTGGTACTAAATGGTAGTTGTAACTTAATGGAATAGTCAATAAAGTGGTTAGGATTAGAAAGAAACGTGTTTACGGAGCCGAAACCGAAAAACCCCAATTTTCCCCGGAGTTCTTACAAGTTTTAGCCAGCTCTAGAAATGGGTCTTAGAGTTGGATTTTCAATGATTTGATGGTTCCATTGAGTTCAGGAGAAAAAAATTAGGTGGGGTTACAGTTGGGCACTTTTTCAGAAAAGGCCGAGAAAGCATAATTACGAAAATGCCCCTAAAACACTAAAATAAGGGCTGCCAAGGGCAATTTTGTCTTTTGGCAGTGAATTTGGTAATTCAGAGTCCGGAAATGGATTTCTTGGCCGAAAATATGTTAGGATGGCCTAGGTTAGAATTTTGAGAAAAGTACAGCCAAACCGAGTATGATGGGGCCGGATCCTCGGGGGTATTTTAGTAATTTTTCAAGATAGACTCATATAACCCCCAGATATACTATGGAAGTATCTAAATAGTACATTTGACATTTTAGGATCGAATATGGAGCCCCGAGCTGTTTGCATGTAGATCGAGGCACTCATTTCGAGGCGGAAAAGGGTTAAGGTAGAGGACTTACCTTACTTGCATGTGTTTGATATCTTTGCTTGTGTAATGATGTATGTGATTGCTTTACTTGATTGTGTAGAGCATATTTGAATAAATGAAGCTCTGTTTCTGTTTTTGTTGTGGCCATAGTCTTATTGTATGAAACATTGAGCATGTAGAAATGTCATTATGGGGCATACATCTAGATAAAGCTAACATGTCATACACATAACATCAATCATGCATGCATTATGGTATTTGTTTTCTACTGAGATTCTCTCGAATCTCATCCTCTCCTACCAACAATTTAGACAGGAGACGATAGAAGATATGCAAACAACAATGCAGAGTACCGTCGAGGGGATTACAGTAGTGGAACGAAGACGGGAAGAAGTTTCCATTTCACTGGGATGGGTTTAGACACCCTAGTAGCCCTGTGCAGCTACATTGATGGTAATGATCATGTACGAACCCTTATGGGGAATTTATGTAATCATACATTTATTATCAGTATATTCATGTTATTCCTGTGTTGCCCACCGAACCACAAATCATCTTCCACGAATACTCTGAAAAAGATGAAAATGAGATAAGGGCATGACAGGATCGAATACCTATATGTCTCTAACACCTCGACCAAATTTCAAGGCAATCAAACCAGAAATCACTGTTTGATCGTCGACTTAATCAAAGTTACTCAGAAAAATCTATAACAGACGTGAACAAATATTCACAAAAATTATGGGAAAAATAAAATACTCTAATGAATGATTTGACCACCAAGAATGAAGCTTTGCGTGTCTAGAACCTCCATAAAAGAAGTCAAATCAATCCGACAAGAAATCGGCTTTTGATTGTTAGCTAGATCAAAACGGCTTAGGTTGAAAAACTGTAGAGAATATTTTCTCTCACAAGAGCTATGTATAAACTTTTTTTACCCTCTTCACACACAAACTTATAGCATACTCTTTTCTTATTAGGGTTCTCTCTTTTATTTCTTTCCTTTTTTTCCTTTTCTCTTTTTTTTCTCTTTTCATAAAATAAGAAACACACAGAATAAAAAATACATAAAATAAGAAATAAATAAAACTAAATAATTAGAATTTAGACATCTATTATATCAAAATAGGAAATACTTAAATATGACTCAGTTAAATAGTTATATCAAAGTATAACCTTGAAAAGGTTTCCACAACATCTATTATATAATAGTACTATATATATTGAATTATGTGTATGCAATACACACACAGTGATAGAGAGAGTGACCAATGACCTTATTGTCTAATAGTATGGATATTCCCTTATATGTGAGAGGTTACTAGTTCCTATTTATAACTTAGGCCGTTAGTGTCCGTTCTTATAATTTTTTTTTTCTTTTTTTAAAAAGGTGATAGCAGAAAGAGTGGCTTGTTGGCGAAGGTTATCCGTTGGAGGCGTGAAAGTGTGAAAGGATATATAGTGGGGGTGAGAAAATGCAGAAAAGAAACAAAAAGCAAAGGGGTTATTATTTCTAAAGAGAAAAAAGCAAAGGAGAATACGGAGGATTCTAAAGTCTCTTATTATGATTCGTTTGAACTTTGAGCAGCAGAAGTATGGACAAAAAATGAAAAATAAAGAGAAAGCACGAAGGTCCTCGGGCTTTGGAATATTTGGTGCATCCCACCTATATTTATTAATTTATCATATTGTTTTGGTGTCTCTTCTTCTATATCACTCTTCAATCAAAGGACAGGGCATGTAAACTTTTCTTCTATACTTTGTGAGTTGCTCAGAGTTGTTGAACCCGGATCAGACTGATAGGTTCGATCTGAAAACTGACGAACCGGCCTGTAGATTGGTCCGGTCCGGGTTGCTATTTTAAAAGAAAAAAAATTTACTTTTTTTTTTTTTAGAATTTCATATTAATAAACCTAAAATCTTTAATTTCTCACCGGTTTAGCTCTGATTTGGTCCCAGTCTAACCCACTAACCCTTAACACAGTACCCTGATCAGTTCAATACATGGTCCGGATTTTAATACCTTGGTGTTGCTACCCAAAAGGAAGATTTCCCAAAAATGGCTCACGCATCTTTTGATTTTCCACTACTTTCTTCTTTTAACATGAATACTCCTACACAACCTTAATTTGTGCATATGTTTGAATAGAAGCTTTCAACTTTACGTTAGCATTTTAATACATATTCTCCCATAATTTATAACACCTTAGTATTATATACTCCTCCATCACTTATTATAAGCTTTAAATTTATAAATGAATGTGTCTTAAAATATAAACTTTATTTTAGATTTATTTAAATATTTATTATATTTTTTCCAACTTTACTTCGTATTGACTATATCTGTTGTGTTTATTTTCTTTCACTTATCTTCTTTATACACAAGGACATAACTGAAAAAAAAATAATATATATTTATTATTTTTAACTAATTTTAACAACTTTCTTCATTAACACAAATCGATTACTTGAAGTTATAACAAACGATGTCAGGTATATTTTAAAATTTTTATCATTCTCATGCTTAAACCCAAGGAACGAAAAACCGGATCGGGCAATGAATCGGTCACAGCACAGGTTCAAGGGTTAATGGGTCAACCGGGATCTAACCGGTAGTTAAACCGGTAGTGAACCGGTTATATTAAAATATTATAATTTATTAGTGGCAATATATTTTAATATATTTTTAAACTTCTGTAGATAAAAATGAAGATTTTTAAGAAAAAAAATACTTAAAATCTATTAGTATGAGTTATAATGCCTATACTTATGCAATGATATCTCATTATCTATAATTATTATATCTTTCTAAATAATTTTTTTCATTATCTTCTTCATTTTTTTAGATTTGTTCTTTCTTTACCTATTTTTCTCTACATTTTGGTCTTCAACTTCCAATTTTCCTATAAAAAAAGCAAAAACAGAAAAATAAAAAAAAAATGAAACCAATTCAACCTATTAAACCACCGGTTCGACCGGTTCCCCAGTTTAACCATCAAACCAGATAGACTACTGAATGTTCCCTATTTAACCGGTCGAACCAACCGATTCGGTCTGATTTTTTATACAATGCTTAAACCACGGCTCCTCCCCCTGAAGAGTGATTCCCCTTTTCCTGACACCCACAAAAAGAAAACTGTCCTCACCCACACGCACATGCTTAAGGGTGTGTTTGGGATAGCGGTAGGAAAAATGACTTATATGATTTGGGCTTATTAAAAATGACTCAATAAATAAGTCAATATTTATAGGGTGTGTTTGGGATAGCGGTAGAAAACATGACTTATATAATTCGGGCTTATTAAAAATGACTTAATAAATAAGTCAATATTTGTAATGTGATTTATGTTTGGATGAGCGGTTGAATAAGTGATTTCTCATAAGTCAAAATGTGTTTGGATTAGCGATTGTATAAGTGCGTTTTTAAAAGTAAAAACTTGAAGGGCATTTGTATATTCTTCAAATTTTAGATAGATCATATATGCGATATCCAACAGTAACATATCATCTGGCCCAGGAAGATATCTGAATAAGTGATTTTTTAATTTTTAATTTTTGAATTAAAAATTAGTGGAAAAATTGAAGTTAGAAAATGTGATGTCAAAATACATAATTTCACATAAAAATATTACATAACTAATTGGATCACATGTCCCGTACAAATCAATCTCTAATCATGTCACGAATGTGATTCATACGGGTTGAAGATTATTCTATTTTTAAAGATAATGGATAATATTATTTGTAATATTATTTTATTTTAATACTTTCAAGATACTTTGAACCAAAAAAAAATTAGGACAACATTATTCCTAATTAAAAACTAACTGAATATATTTACACTTTAACTCAAAATTTAATGTTACAATCAATATTTAATTTTTTTCCCGTACGAAAAAGGTGTAGAATTAATAGGAGAAGATGTGTGGACAGGGGGGGAATGGGTAACAGGTGGGGCCCAAAATCTGTGTACAAAAATAAGCTCCAGCTTATTTCAAAAAAAAGTGGGTGTCTTGGGCTTAAAAAATAAGTTGCGTTTTCAGGCTTTTTTTTTTTTTGTAAAACGCTGTGCCAAACACAGCATTAACGTGGTGCGTTTTGAATTGGGCTTTTTGCCCCAAAATCGGGCTTATTGGGCTCCGAAACGCTGTTCCAAACACACTAATAATGTGATTTATGTTTGGATGAGCGGTTGAATAAGTGATTTTTCATAAGTGAAAATGTGTTTGGATTAGCGATTGAATAAGTGCGTTTTTAAAAGTAAAAACTTGAAGGGTATTTGTATATTCTTCAAATTTTAGATAGATCATATATGCGATATCCAACAGTAACATATCATTTGGCCCAAGGAAGATATCCGAAAATGCAAACTTGTAACTCCCGAGATGAAGCCCAAACTAAGAATAGAATTTCAGAAATTATAACAGCATAAACACATTGTGTTTCAGTCTAGTATCGTCATGAGTCACCACTCTTGAAGATAGCAGCAAGCAGAGCAACATTTTCATTTCTGAAATCGCAATTTTCAACGGCACCTGAGTTTTGTTATTCATTAATTGTTCATGACTTTGCTCTGCGACATCACTGATCCTCATCCAGCTACACATTTTACTAATTGAAACAGAAAAGGAAAACAATTCCAAAACTGGGAATTGAATTAAACTGCCGGGCAAGTTGAAAGATCTCAAAATCTACCATCAATTTCTTTGTTTCTTTCTCTTCATTTTCTCTGTTTCTTTCCCAAGAAAATCGGAAGAAGGAAGAAGAATCGCAGCCGCCAGAAGAAAGATTAGAAATGAAAATTTCTGTCCTCCTTTAGATGAAGATGAGGCATATATACACAGCAAAAGTAAGAAAAACAAACTACATTGAAGAAAGATGAAAATGAAAAAGATCTCACTATCTTTCTTTCTTTCCTATCTCTCTGTTTTTTCCCCCTTTCAGCCATGACCTAGCAAAAGTCTTCGGAGGAAGGAGAACGGAGGAGGTCGTGGATGTCACACGCCACGTCTTCGTTGTCGAGACTGAGATGGAGAGCTTCGAGGACGCGCTCGAAGACGAAGACGTGACAGGGAATTCGAAGGACGCCTTGCTGCTCGTAGCCGTACTCCTGCGCCAACTTGTTGAGAAGCTTCACGAAGATCGGGTGGTTCAAGAGCTCGGCGCTGACCACGAATCTCTCCATCTCATCGCCTACGTAGACCGGCACGTGACCTTCCGGCACCGCACGAGAGGGAGACGAAGACCAGCAAGAGCGACCGCAACAGGAAACTGAAGCAGAGCATGTGAAAAAAGATTCCCTTACAGCAGGCGTCGAATAGCTTTGCAGGGAGAGGAGTGAAAAATAAAGAGTAGGTGAGATAAATAAATCTAACGGTAATAAAACGTGAAACGGGTTTGTAAAAAGCTTGGTGTGCGTTTGGAATGGCTTATTTTTGTCCAAAACGGGCTTATAATTCGTGATTCACGGTATACGAGGTAAGTATGTGAGAGGAGTTTTTTCTCGGCTTGCGTAATAAGTGCGTTTTTACTGTGCAAAAAGCTTAAACAAACACGCACTTGGTCCAGTAGCTTTTCTGAAATGCGTTTTTTTTTTACCTCAAACCCAAATTGAAAAAGCCCAGCCAAACACAGAAAATTGGAACACGTTTTTTTTTTGGGCTTATCTAGTCAAAACGGGCTTATTTGGGGATTTTAAGCCCAACCAAACACTCTATAAGTATATTGTCCCCTAAAAACGTTATAATTTCTTATCATCCTCGAGTACCTCCATCAATCTATGGTTCAAGTGTAAATTTACCAATAAAATATTTGCTCTTAATCAGCTGACACTGTAACTATAAGATTTCCTTGAACGCAGCAGCACACATGAACGCCCAAATGGAGCAATAATATCATGTTCATAAAGTAACAAATATTAGTTACATTCAATGGACATGATTTTCCCCCCTCTATTTGAGAACATTTATGTGTATTGCTGCAATCAATAAAACTTTACAATGTCAGATATTGATTAGATTTTCACCTTAATCCATTTAATTATATTTGTGAACATACACACAATCTACGTATTTTTTGTGCTTTCAATTATATGTTATCCTCACACATAAATTGTCTATTGGCAAGGTGATTCTCTTACACGATGGAAGTGGTAGATTCCAAAAAAAAAAAAAATGCTATTGGTCAAAATTTTACAGTACTAGTGGGACCAAACAAAGAAAAAATAATCGAATTTGAAGCCTTTTGGGCGCCAAAATATCTTTTTAATTAAGAGAATAGTGATGGTGATATCATTCATCTTGATAATTACTAAATGATTTGATCAAAATTATGAACCACATAGTTTAATGTAAATCATTTGTAAGATCATCATTCTATTAATTAGATGTTAATAAAATTATAAATCTAAAATATATGTCTACTCATAAGATAGAGTAAGTAATAGGGAGCTAGGGATGTTAAAGTTGAAACCCGTGACACTTGTTGTACCCATGACAAACATGCTCCCAAGTTTCGCATTATATTCCCGTCTCAATTTCTTTATGTTGTCCCACTCCATGAACCTGTCCTGTTTCTCAATTCCATTTTTTCTTTTTTGTTTTTTGATGATGATGATGGATGTACCCATATTTAGTGAGTGTTTGAGTTTCTTCCAAATCTAGATTTCAAATTTAGGTTTACGCAACCTGAGATAAAACATCTCTCACACATTTACCTCGTAAATCTTAAAAGTTAATCTAAACACACACTTAGTATATGATAGTATCTTAAATATGATCGTCACCAATAAAAGGATGACTATATTTAACAAAAAAAAAAATCTAATATAAATTTCAATTTGAATTGATCAAGAATAAAGCGTACACATTACAAGTGGTTATTATTAATTTACGATCATATGATCATATAATTATTAATATATGTAATATTCCAACAATGAAAACCGACCACTGTCCAAATGAAAAAGCTGACCTTAAAAACATATATAAGACAATAAAGACCAAAATTGCTGGTAGCTTAGCTCCATAAACCAAAGTTATCTCTATGGTCTTTCACATTATTCTTGTATTTCAGAAATATATAGTACTGTAATCTAAGAGTAAAGCTTTTGCCGACTTATATTGAAACGCTTTTCTTATATATAATTTCATTCACCATTTCACTCTCCAATAATATGGAAACACAACACCTGAACTGTGTAACACTGCATTATTTATTTGTCTGCGCATATGACTTGGACAACGTCGGTCTTAATTAATTATTATTAATTATATATAAACCATTTTAAGTTGTGAACGTCCCATGTGATGAAACTTGTCTCTTTTAACCAATTACAAGCATGCTTCTGGACAAGATCTGTGAACCTCATCCCGTTTTTAAATTATTATAAGTATAGTATATATGTCTCTCATGGTCCATCCTCAAACAACTGAAGTGAAGCTAGTGATTGTGCCTAAAATATTGAGACCTTGCTCTTGGGATTTGCATTAAATTATATATATATATATATACAAGACACAGTGATCATATATATATATATATACTATGACAAGGAAATATGTGTGTAATTTGCAACAATATTTGTAGGGGTGAATTTCATTTAATATTCTGAATTCACATGAAGAGTCTCTCTTCATTGTTACAAGCCGTGGTCCAGAGTTCATGGAGCAGTTAGACCTAAATTGACTAGGAAGACTTCCATATTGAGGGAAATATTATTAGAGAATTATGAGACAAGTGGATTGGTTTTTAATGTATATAATTTATAATAATAAAACAACTCAATGAATTCGGATTTGTTGAAATTTGCAACATTATTAAAGCTGAGTATACAATATCCTATTAATACTTTGCATTTAAGGTACTCCTCCGCTCCTTAATATAAGATATATTTAGGGAGTTGTTCTTAATCTTAAATATAAGATATGATTTTTATATTTGTCAAATTTTTTCTAATTTACTTTTATTGATGCTCCCTCAACAAAAATTAAGGAAGGGAGAGAATGAGAGAATTAAAGAAGATGACCAGGATGTTTTAGAAAATACGTTTTATATTAACTAACTCAACTAACCTCTTTAATCTAATCAAATTAGGTAAATATGTTTTATATTAAGGATTGGAGGGAGTATCATTTACCGTATATTTGGATGGAGAGAAAAGTGGGAGGTATATGGAGGGAATACTAAGAATAAAAATTTCCAAAAATAATAAAGAAATGTATTATATTTTTGGGAGTTTTCTTTCATAATGTTCTTTCTCCCTTAATCTTCTTTCCATCCAAAGGTAATATTCGAGAAACTATACAGGGAAGTAAACTTTCTTTGAAGTAAACAACTTCCCAAACAAGGAGATATCATTAAACATAAGAAAGCATACACGAAAAGTTCAGTAAAAACAGAGTTCACCTAGCAGTTGTAAAGGAGGTCTAAAAACCCATTCGATGTATGAGGGATTTTGATGGGGTGGGGGGGATTTTTATGACTTAAATTTTAAACAAAATAGAGAAATGAGGTTAAAAATTTTCAATTATTATTTTTTTATTTGATATGGTCTATTTATTAAGATTTTATAACTTCACTTCTTTAATTATTTTGAATTAAACTAGTATATATTTTTTCTCCTCTCCCCTCCTATCTGAATCCTTGTACCAAATAGCCCCAAAGTGAAGTTTTATCAATCTAATCATTTACCAAATTTGCTTCTCCTAAAAATTCACAAATAATAATGGTTCCTAATTAGATTCCTTAATAACAAGAATGTTTTCCAATAGGATATTATCATAATGCCATTACAGAGAAGTAAGATTGTTATATAAGCAATTGATGAAGGCAAGATTATTAGATTCAAAGGTAACTTCATCAAACTGGTTAATGAGAAAGCTGACATATCGGAACACATCAAGCATAGCCAAACATTCCCGCCATGAATGCAGAAGCAGCCTTGTAAAAAGATCCACAGGATTCAGAAACACCTGCCCTTGACTAAGTTTTGAATATATCTAGGGTGAAAAATATGTGACTGTGGATTTCAGTCTTTCACTTTGCAAAAGGCGCATGTGTCCGTCCGAATGGTGATTGCCGACTTTGGTGCTCCGTGTTTTCTCTTTTATTTTATTTTATTTTATTCTATTTTATTCACCACCCAAATAATTATGCTGTGCATTCCCCATATCCTCACCCTTCATAAGAAAAATTGAGAAAATTACACGTCATACATATATGTCCCCAAAATTGTATATAATACTAGCATGTCTAAAAAAAGAAAAAACTCTATCTGGTCTTTATTATAAGACTTAATTAAATTTTTTTTAGAGAGATTAAGAAAGTTAAATAAATTATTTTAAAGCATTCATACTCATCATTTTTTTTTTGCAAATTAATAATTTATTTGACTTATAAACTGATATATAATTTAATGATACACAACATATGATAAGATTAAGTAACTTATTTAGCTTCCTTAATCTCTTCAAAAAGATCAACTGAGTTTTATATTCAGAGCCGAAAGTAGTACTCCTCCGGTCCTAATTATAAGATAAAGTTGACTTTTTTGGAGAAATTAAGGAAGCTAATTAAATTACTTTAGAGTATTTTTATTTTTATTTTTTTCTTCAAACTAATTAGTTTGACTAATAAATTAATATATAATCTAAGGATACATAACATATGATATAATTAAGTAACTTATTTAACTTCCTTAATTTCTCCAAAAAAAAAAATCAGCTTTATCTTATAATTAGGACCAGAGGTAGTAATATTTATAAAATTAACTTATAAATTACGCAAATCATCTTATAAATATGAAAATTTGACATGTAAATTAAATTCATAGAGTCATATTTATACTTAATTCTCTCATTTGGGGCCTATGACTAATTTTTTCTGTTAAATTCCCAATAAAATGTAAGCTTAGTTTATTCCTTTCTTAGTTAGTTCATTTACCAGCAATAGTGATTAAAAAAACCAAGAAAGTGAGAGATACCTTGTATCAAAGTCTTAAATCGTAATCTAAAAGAAGCTCTAAGTCGTTACCGTTAACCCAAAACCCACAGAAACAGGAATAAAAATTGGCTCCCCAACATGATTTTAAATACTCATCAGAAGAGCATGAATGGAGTCATGAAATTAATTTTTTTTTTAATTAAATAGATGAATGAAATATGCTTACAATGAAGGCAGAGTGATATAAAAAGAGAGCATGGACAGGCAATATATATGTGTACATATATTTTTTAAATTCAATTCAGATATATAATCCATCTTCTGCGGAATCACTGACAGTGCTAATGAAAGAAATGGATTCCAACTTACTTGTGCGTCTCGTAGCATAAAATAGATTCCTCTCTATTTTCTTCGTTACTCATCTACCCTAAAAAGACTATAGAAGCAGTAGGTATGATGTACTAGCCCTATTTGGGGGGGGGGGGGGGGGGGGGGGGGGGGGGGGACCACGTTCCTCCTCACATAAATTAAGTAAAAATGAGAGTGAAAAAAAAAAACGCAATTGATTGGGGGGGAAAATTTTTTTTCCCAAAATAAAAATAAAGATGACAATAAAAAAAATGAATGCCCCTTGGTTCCTAAATTACACTCTAAAGGCCACAGAATTCTATATAAACGCATAAATGTCAATCACTTGCTGTTTTATTGGGATAATTTATTTTTTGAACAATAATTATTTATAAATCGTAATTTATGATATCTGAGATAAGTATGTAAGAGGAGTTTTATCTCGACTTATGTAATAAGTGTTTATTCTTGAAAAATAAACTAATCCAAACATACTATTAATAAGTATTTATATAACAAATTTATAAAATTATTACTATCTCCAATCCTAAATACATGAATTAGACAAAAAAATTAGGAAAATTACAATGAGGTTCTAAGAAAAAAAACCTTAATTATTTAGAAGTCCTAATAATAGGTTATGTGTTATTATTTTTTCATTGCCTGCTCTTCAATTGTAATTAAAATTTATAGATAATTAAGGTGCTTTCTTAGACCTCGTTGTAATTACTGTTAACAAAATTTACTTTGGTAACCTTAGCCCACTACTTTGCCTCTCAAATCTAAAATTTTGCAAAATTGAGACTAGCAGTGCATGGTTCTTTTTAGATATCTCCTGTTCTTTTACGTCCTCTGTTATTTTTCTATAATTTCCTAATCCCTTATCTAATGCTCTAATCTGCTCCGTACATTTTGTCTGCTCTGCTCACTGAAAAGGTCCCTCCTTTAACTAATTCAATTCTCTGTTGCTGCTAAAAAGATTTGGTTACCAGAACAAAGATCATCAAACAAGTCCTAGTTGTTCACCATCTCTCCTCTCTAGCCTCCATCTCTTGCTTCTAAACCCTTCTGCTTCTTCTGCACCATGAACTCTTATCATCGTCTCTGTCAATGATATGATGAATCTTTACTCTAAGAAATTCCATCGCTTCTGGTGTAAAGTTTCGTTCTTTCTCTCTCTTCTTCTTCTTCCTCCTTCCTCTGCTCTTAACACTGATGGGGTTTCTTTGCTTTCTTTCAAATACTCCATCCTCAGCGACCCATTATCAGTTTTAGAGAGCTGGAACTACAACGACGAAAACCCATGTTCGTGGAATGGAGTTACCTGCGACGAAATCGAAAGCCCAGGTACTATGTTGAGAGTGACTTCCTTGGTTCTTCCTAACAGCCAGCTTCTGGGTTCGATTTCGGAACAACTAGGAAACATCCCATACCTTCAACGTCTAGATTTGTCCACAAATTTCCTCAATGGATCTTTACCCAGTTCTATTTTCAACTCTTCAGAGGTTCGTGTTCTTTCGATAGCCAACAATGTCATCTCCGGTGAGCTGTCTGAGTTGGTTGGCCAACTGAAAAATCTTCAAGTTCTTAACCTCTCCGACAATGCTTTTGGTGGGTCAGTCCCAGAAAATCTCACCGGTTTGAAAAATCTGACCTTTGTTTCTTTGAGAAGCAACTACTTTTCTGGCCAAGTTCCTAGTGGGTTCAACTCTGTTCAAGTTCTAGATCTGTCTTCGAATCTGCTTAATGGTTCTTTACCAAACAACTTTGGCGGGGAACGATTGAGATACTTGAATCTATCTTACAATAAGATTTCAGGAATCATTCCTCCTAAATTTGCCACACTGATTCCAGGAAACTCTACCATTGATCTCGCATTCAACAATCTGACCGGAGCAATACCAGAATCTCCGGTCCTTCTGAATCAGAAAACAGAGTATCTTGCCGGAAATGGTGATGATCTTTGTGGGAAGCCTCTGGAACACCTATGTTCTATTCCTTCTACTCTGTCTATTCCTCCATTGAACACAACATCTTCAACACCTGCGATTGCAGTCATACCAAAAACAATCGACACAAACCCAGAAACAAACACAACAACAAACGGTTCATCGAATGGCCTAAAACCGACCACAATAGTAGCCATTGTCCTAGGAGACTTGGTCGGTATAGCGATCTTAGCCATGGCCATCTTCTTAGTCTACCATCAAAGAATCACAAGAGATCAAGCCAAAGCAAAAGAAGACTCCCGTGTGATAGTGAAACCTCTTAAGCTTCACTTTTCCTGCTTGAGAACAAAGGAAGACTCAACTTCATCAGAAGCGACTGGGTCTGACAGCGACCATGAGAGCACTAAAATTGACACGACAACCTCGAATCTTCCGAAAGAAGTGCCTCTTGTGACCCTAGACGCAGAGACAGAGCTGGATTCGGAGACTCTGCTCAAGGCTTCAGCTTGTATGTTGGGAACAACGAGGTGTGAGAGTATAGTGTACAGAGCAGTGCTTGAAGATGGAAGGGCTTTTGCTGTGAGAAGGATAGGAGAATGTGGGATTGAGAAAAAGAAGGATTTTGAGAATCATATGAAGATAATCGCTAAGATTCGCCATCCCAATTTGGTCAAGGTTCGGGGGTTTTGTTGGGGAGAAGATGAAAAGCTCGTGATCTGTGATTATGTTCCGAATGGCAGCCTCGCTAGTAGCTTCAGTCACAGTAAGTTCATTCTCACTCTTCAACTTGTTCTGTTCTTGAGATTTCATGCTGGGAATTAGTCAATCTTAATTTTTTTAATTAAATGTGTTAGTTTGATCTGGTTTTTTCAAGTTAAGGTGGGTGATAATTCTCACTGATTGTTCAGGAAGAGCAGGGTGTTCTTCACCATTGAACTGGTCATTGGAGGTGAGGTTGAAGATAGCAAAAGGAATTGCAAGAGGCTTAGCTTTTATTCACGAAAAGAAACATGTTCATGGCACCATCAAACCCAGCAATATCTTATTAAGCTCAGAAATGGAACCTGTAATAAGCGATTTTGGGCTCGACCGTCTGAGGCCTGCCGGTTCAATGGTGAACCGGGGAAGCCAACCCGACCAACTCCCGCATATGGGCTCTTCAAGCGGGACCCACCAAATGTTGCCCTATCAAGCACCAGAGTCTCTTCTTCAGAGTGTTCAAGGCCAACAACCCAAGGCCAAGTGGGATGTGTACTCGTTTGGGATAGTGCTGTTGGAGCTGCTGAGTGGGAGGGTTTTCTCGGACCGGGAGTTAGATTGGTGGGTCAAGGAGGGCGGTTCAGTGGAAGAGGGAAAAAACCGGGTTTTGAGGATGGTTGATGTGGGCATCAAGAGTGAGGTGGAAAGGAAAGAAGAAGCCATATTGGTGTGCTTCGTGTTAGGGTTTCGCTGTGCCTCTCTTCAGCCTCAAAAGAGACCGTCCATGAAAGAGGCTTTACAAATCCTAGAGAAAATCCCTAATTAATATTTGCTCCTTGTTAATTCTTCAGGACAATGATGTATTTGGGATCCTTTATCATATTAAATTTTCTTTTTTGTGATATGAGAATCATCCTTTTACCCAAGGGTATGCCTAAAAAATGTTTGGATGTAATAGGGGAGTCTTTTTTTTTTAATAAACAGAGGAATCATGATATTCTACCTTATTTATTAATTAAATAGGGTGTGATTGCAAATAGTGTGGATGCGTTTTAAGTATAATATGAAAATAATATAAATTTTTTACTAAAATAAACATGACCCTGCTATAATGCATAATTTATGCAAACTTAAGGCTACACTTTTCTTTTATTTTTTAATGATACAATGTTCTTACTTAAATTTCAAACATTATTTGGAAAATTCAATATTTTTACTTTGTCTACAGTTTATAGGTACGTGATGTACATACTGTAAACTTGATAGGAGTATATTAATTCTGCAATGAAATAAGCAAGTCATGAAGCAACTAATTCATTTGTTGTGGTTCTGACGTATATAGAATAAGCCATCAAAGACATCAAGAGAAATGGTAGATTGAACAGTATGCAGTGCATTGAGAAGAAATAAAGGAAAATTGAAGAGAACACTTAATAAAGTTATTAAATGAGAACTTTTAATTAATAATTTAACCAATTTATAAAATACAATGATATATTGTGTGATTCATATAACTTAAGTCTTCCTAAATAGTAAGATAAGACTTATTGTTGTAGTATTAGTAGCAATGGTGGCTCGGGTGTGTGGGGTTTTTTTTTTTTTTTTCCTTTTCAAATCAGAGTTTAAGCACATTTGAAACTGGAAAAACCCTAGAATATATTTCGGTGAGGTTTCAAGTGAAGTAGGGGCTTAGTTAGTTGTGCATGAGGGAAGGCAAAGAGATAAAAGAGGCTTTGCATTGCAAGTCATAAAGAAAATCCGTGACTAAGTGATATGCTTATACATTGCGTCAGCATAAAGAAAATCCGTGACTAAGTGATATGCTTATAATACAATAATGAAGACAAGGGAGTTAGCTTTTTGGCAAACTTTATTAACCTAAAACTGCGTGAAGAAGAAGGGAAGAGGAGTACTGTTACGTCGTGATTTGCTTGATAATTGAATGAAAGTGATACTATAACACTGGTCTGTGTGTGTGCTGTCCAGGTGAGGGCGGGAAACATGGCCTCTGTTGCTGACTGATGGTTTTGTATGTTGTGCTTTTTTACATGACCTTCTATTTCTCTGTCTATCCTGTTTTTCCCCCTTCATTATCTTTTTTTTTTTTTTTTCTAGCTTGAGTTGGAAGATCGTGTGTTAAACCAGCAGGCCCAAAACCGTGAACTGAATATTCATAACATATTATTACTCAACTCTCTAACAATACAAAGAGAAGGCTGTATTTATAATATCCAGACAGTAACCAGTAGCCTAATAACATCCAAAAAATAATAACTACACTAAATGCCACATATTACCACTGACTAAGTGGCCCCAAACAATATTATAATTATTAACTATAACAATGTTACAATATTAACTAATTACAACACTCCCCCTCAAGTTAGGAACTCTATAATTACAAGTTCCTAACTTGCTCATAATATACTCATGTTGTGGACCACCTAATCCTTTTGTCAAAATGTCTGCAAGCTGTTCTGAAGATTTTAAATACTCAAAACAGATCATGCCTTGCAACAACTTTTCCCGTACAAAATGACAATCGACATCGATATACTTTGTACGCTCATGGAAAACCGGGTTTGAAGCAATGTGTAGTGCAGCCTTATTGTCACAATAGACCTTTACTGGTTCAATATGAAGAATATGCAGCTCTTTAAGCAAACCAACTAACCAAGTAATTTCAGAAACTACCATGCGGAGGGCTCTATATTCAGCTTCAGCAGAGGAGATTGAAACTGTGTTATGCTTTTTCGATTTCCAGCAAATCAAAGACCCTCCTAATTTAATTAGGAAGCTAGTAACCGAACATCTTGTATCTTTACAACCTACATGGTCTGAATCACATAAACATTCCAGGACCATTGTAGTTGCAGCGGAGAGGAAAAGCCCACGACTCGGAGTGCATTTGAGATATTGGACTAGTCTCAAGGCTACCTTCATGTGTGATTCTTTAGGTTTTTGCATATATTGACTTAATACCTGCACAGTAAACGAAATATCAGGCCTAGTAAGAGTTAGATATAATAACTTACCAATGACCCTTCTATAACCTGCTACATCTTGGATGAAGTGGTCATCCTTGGTCTCCTCCATTATGAGCTTGAGATTCTGCTCAAAAGGAGTTATAACAACATCTATCTCATCTAAACTTGTTTGATCAACAAGCTTAGTGGCATATTTCCTTTGGTTAAGGAGTATACCATGGTTAATTCTCATTATCTCCCATCCAAGAAAATTTTTTAAAGCTCCAAGATCCTTGATTCTAAATTTACTGTGCAAATATTTCTTTACATTATTAACAGCCTCAAGACTACTTCCTACTATCATTAAATCATCAACATAAGCAAGTATAAAAACTATGTCCCGATTTGTCTTCTTTTGAAATAATGCATAATCATACTTACTCTGTTGGAAACCACCATTTATCAAGGAATGAGTCAACTTCTCATTCCACTATCTGGAAGCCTATTTAAGGCCATATAATGACTTTTTCAGCTTACATACTTTGTTTTTATTCTCCCCCTTTCGTTCAAAACCTTGAGGTATCATCATGTATACCTCCTCATGTAGGTCTCCCTGCAAAAAGGCATTGTCTACATCTATTTGGTAAATTATCCAATTATTAACAATAGCTAATGTAAGAATAGTTCGAATAGTGACTATTTTAACTACCAGAGAGAAAGTCTCATAAAAATCTATTCCCTCTCTTTGAGAGTACCCCTTTGCTACAAGACGAGCCTTTAGCTTATCTAAGTTGCCATCAACTTTATACTTAGCCTTAAACACCCATTTACACCTTATAGCTTTCTTGCCCTTAGGTAAGGTAACTATCTGCCAAGTTTTGTTGGCTTCAAGAGCCTTAATTTCATTTTGCATAGCCGTGACCCACCTAGGATCCTTGGCTACCTCATGATATGAATCCGGTTCAATTTCCCTATCAATTGCTGCAAAAAAGGACTTATAAGGACTAGACAGATCAGCATACGAAACAGAGGCAAGAAGAGCTAAATCATTAACCAGATCTGGATATTCTTCCAATGGAGTAGTAGATGAAGGAAGATGTTCACAATGGTAGTCTCTTAAGTGTATTGGGGGCGCCTATCTCTAATAGGTCTTGGTTGGGTATGAGTTGGGGTTAAATTGGAACTTTCATTATTAGTTTCAGATGTAGGGTTAGTGTTCTGAATGGGAACCTAAGTGCTTCCTCTTAACCTGGACTCATTATTTGGTAAGGGATTACTACGAGTATCATCCTCCAAAATAAAAGGATCTATGTGTCTGTTGAGAATCCTATGGTCATCATTAAATTCCCTATCTCTAAAAGGAAACTTATCCTTGAGGAAGGTGACATGGCGGCTAACCACTAGAGACTTACTCTTGATATTATGCAAAATATAGCCCTTATGAGCTGAGGGATAGCCTAGGAATATACATGGATCAGATCTGCTTGCAAATTTGTCAGTACAGTCTAGTTTAACAGCAAATGACAAACAACCAAATATTTTCAAATGAGATAAATCAACCGGTTTTCCATGCAACAATTCATATGGAGTCAAATATTTCAATACTCTTAAAGGGATTAAATTTATCAAGTAAGCAGTAGTTCTGACTCCCTCTCCCCAAAATCGAATAAGCATATTAGCATGAAACATGATGCTCCTAGCTATTTCTAAAAGGTGACGATGCTTTCTTTCTACAACCCCATTTTGTTGGGGTATCAAGGGACATGATCTTTGATGTATAATCCCCTTGTCACTAAAGAAACTTTGAACTTCCCTATTCACAAATTTAGTTCCATTATCTGTTCTTATGGTTTGAATTTTAGCAGAAAAATGATTTTCAATATAAGCAAAGAATGTCCTTATGAATTCAATAGTATCAGATTTAAAATTCATTAGAAAAATCCAAGTTGCTCTAGAATAATCATCAACAATAGTCAAGAAGTATCTATGCCCTTGATGTGTGGGAGTTCTATAAGGACCCCACACATCCATATGCAACAACTGAAAACAATGAGTACTTGCAAAAGTGCTAGAAGAAAAGGACAATTTAGAATGCTTTGCTTGTATACAAATCTCACATTTATTATCATCAATAGTAGGCATATCATGCTTTACATCAGATAAATGTTTCAAAACATCACAAGGTGCATGTCCTAGCCTATAGTGCCATACAAGGGCTTTTGTGTCAGTACTTTTATCAACTACATTAACAATCTTAGAAATATCAACAAACTTAGGGTGTTGTTCCTGTTGAATCAAATACAATCCATTTGACATTTTACCAATCCCTTTGTTCATTCCAGTTATCATATCCTGCAAGACACAGCGGTTAGGATAAAAATAAGCTATGCATGAATTTTCTAGTATGTGTTCGGATTAGCTTTTGGAGAATAGCTTTTAAGATTTACAAAGTAAGTATGTGAGAGGAGTTTTATCTCGATTTGTGGAAACGGGCTTTTAAAACCATGGTTTTAAAAGTACCCGAACACACACTAAGGTTAGTTTAGCCACAGATATCAAATTATAGCATAATTCTTTTGCAAAATAGACATTCTTTAGCCGTATGTGTTTGGTGACCTGAATTTCTCCTATATGAGTGATTTTAATTCTATTTCCATGAGGAATTTTTACCCATCTAGTTATACCTAAACATGGTCTGCATTTATCTAAATTTGTTATGCTAGAAACTATATGGCAGCTAGCACCAGAATCTAAAATCCATTGATTCTTTGATATATCATTAAGCAAACTTGGGGTGGCTGCTTGGACACTAACAACAACATCCTTTGGATTGGAATCATGCTTGAGAAGTTCAAGAATTTGCTTGTATTATTCCTGGGTGAAAGTAGGAGTCTAAGAAGCAGCTGAATCATGACCAACAACAGCTTGTCCATCGGTAATAGTTGGATTAGCTTGGTCTTCATGTTGTCCTCTAGCCTTCGAGAAGGAAGAAGAGTTGGCAGGAAACCCAATTAATTGGTAACAAGTATCCCTTTGGTGTCCCTTGCGATTGCAGTAGGTGCATATTATTTGGGAACGATTTTCCCTGCCCCTCCCCCTTCCACGACCTCTACCCCCTCTAGCAGAAGGACCAGTAAATAGTGAGGCATCGAGAATGGGAAGAGTGGATGAAAGGGAGATTTGATGCTGAGTTTCTTCTTGGATCAGCATCGAATAAGCTTGGTTACAAGAAGGCAATAGGGTCATAAGAAGGATATGACTTCTAATCTGCTGGAAGGACTCATTTAAACCCATGAGGAACTAAAATAATCGTTGTTTATGTATAATTTTGGAATAATCCATAGATGATTGGCATTGGCAATAGGGAATGGGGACAAGAGTAGCATATTCGTCCCATAACTCTTTGAGTTTTGTATAGTAAATAGAAACAGAAGATATGCCTTAAGTCAGACAACTAATAGCACGATGCATAGAGTATACCTTGGCCCCATCGATTTTATCAAATCGCTCTTTAAGATCTATCCATACAAGATGAGAATTAAGAGAAAAGACTAACCCATTGGCAATCTGCTTATCAATAGAGTTCACTAACCAGGAGAGGACAACAGAATTACATCGATCCCAAACTACCTTCAAGTGCTTTGGTTGCTTATCACGGGGGCATGTACCATCGATAAAACCCAATTTATTCTTCCCATGGAGGGCGAGTTACATTCCTCTGCTCCATGTGGAATAATTTTCGGTGCCAGTCAAAACTTGGGCAACAAGAGTAGAGGCATGTGTATCGGCCGGATGAAGGTACAATGGGTGATTGAAATCAAGGGTCTGCGAGGGTGGTTCTGTCATGATTGAATATTGGCGGGAGAGTGGTATGTAGACTGGAGAAAAAAATCACAGAGCCTAAGAACAAGAAGGGGTGTCTTGTTCAAGACTCAAGGTGTAGTTGATTCAACCAGATTTCAAACCATTTTCAAGGTGCGACCAGATGAAGAAAAGTGGAAGAATGACCAGGAGTGCACCAGATCGCGAAGAAGGATGAAGAATACAACTAGATTCCAAAACAAGTACAAGATGCCACCAAATGAAGCAAGGTCGAAAGAAAAAAAAATTATCGGAACACAGATCAACGAGGAGGATCGTTGAAAATTACTAGATCAACCACAAGATTCAGCCAAACGAAGAGGAACAAGGTCGAATAAGTGCGCCGTTTCCTTTCTTTGACAAGACGAGGTCGAATCAGTGCACCACTTCCTTTCTCTAACAAGACAAAGAACACAATCGGCGTCATTTGTCTGACAAAATAAAGAACACGATCCAGAAGAAAGAAAAGCCGATTACCGAAGGCGGCCACCGGGAAAGACCGAATCGAAAAGGAAAAGCCCAGATCGCAGATCGGAAACCATCACCATCCTCGATCGCCTGGAGATGGTTCCCTAGAGCCAGAGAGAGAGATCGATAAACTCAAGAAGTGACTGTGAAATCAAGAACCATACGTCGGGTCGGGTTTACCAGGGAACTAAGAAAAAAAATAGGGCTCTGGTACCATGTTAAACCAGCAGGCCCAAAACCGTGAACTAAATATTCACGACATATTATTACTCAACTCTCTAACAATACAAAGAGAAGGCTGTATTTATAATATCCAGCCAATAGCTAGTAACCAATAGCCTAATAACATCCAAAAATAATAACTACACTAAATGCCACGTATTACCACTGACTAAGTAGCCCCAAACAATATTACAATTATTAACTATAACAATGTTACAATATTAACTAATTACAACATTGTGATTCTTGATTATATTATAAGAATGACTCATAGACATTCAAGTTATAAGCTATGTTTGGAATAGTTTATTTTTTAAAAATAAGCACTTATTACACAAGTCGAGACAAAACTCCTCTCACATACTTACCTCGTATACCGTAAATCAGAAATTATAAGTACTTATAAGTAAAAAATAAGCTATATCAAATGAGGACATAATTATACAATTATTTTGTTTTTGTTTTTATATGGATAAAAGTTTACGTGACTTGGCTCATAAAAGTTTACTAGAGCCCGGGCGGCTTTGCATAAAGGCTTAAAAAATGATTTCTATTAGTAAAGCGCTAGCGTGCTACAACTAGCATAACAACCTGCAGAAAATGCTCCAAAAGCCCTAGTTCAAAGTTAGAGTAACAAGCAATGGATTGAGCGCATCTTTCCCTATTCTATTAGTAAGGTTGTCAAAAGGTGAGGTTTTTAATTAGTGCTTGTTCAATATAATGTACTCTTGATAAGATAATGAATACATAGGAACATGTGTGTGCCAAACCATGTCTAGAGTCCCCAAGTCAAGGGCTTCCGCAACACTCAAGATTACTGGTATGGAAAGACGACCTTCCCTTACGGTGAGAACCCACCAGACTTGCTCACATGGCCAAATTTATGGTGAGCCGTAGGAAGGCACCTCATCTCTGGGATTACCAAAGGGCACGGTATATCACTACCGTCAGTTGTAAACTTTCATCTTATCATATCATGTTAGACATACCATTGGTAAACCAACATTTACCCTTGGTATACTAATACCATCAACTAATAAAATTTTTATATTGATAGTGACATTTGAACTTGTAACCTTATAGAGTATGAGCTAACTTCTTACTAACTAGGTCTAACTTTTTGTTGGCACAATAGCACAAGCATTGCAGTATGATTTGTTGTTTTTCCCCTTTAGTTTTTTCTTCTAAATCCGGTCTTGCTCTCTGTTTCTATTGAGCAAAGTAGGCAGCTAAAGTTGGATTTACCATTTAAATTGAAAAAGATGTGATATACTTATGGATTTTGTACATTTCATGTGTATTTTTTGAGAATATGCTGCCATATTAGTTTTGTATCACTTACTTGGTACTCCTTATGGTTTTAAGTGTACGAGTTAGACAAATAATTTATGAATATTAAAAGAATGGTTTAAATGCTTTCATAAAATACACCTTTAATCTTTGGATCGAGACTACTCTCATTTATTGAAATTCTCGTTAAATATTGAAAAAATAAATAAAGATTTAGGAGATAAATTAGATTGACATATTACATTTAAGATCACAATGAACCTTTATTTTGTTCTTATATTTAAGATCAGAAAGAGTATTATCTTTGACTGAAGTTTATAATATACCATAAATCACGATTGAAAAGCTGCTTTTGAAGACTCCAATCGTTATTCCAAACGAGCACTTATATTTTGTCTTTTTGTCTTTTCTTTGACTGAAGCTTATAATACGAATTTGTATAGCCCTAAGCTTAGACAATGTTCAATGATGCTTTTTCTGTTATGAATTTTTTTTTCCTGCCCGAATGTTCAATGGCGACAAAGGTTAACGGAAGATTTAGAAGGTAAAATTATGTTTTTATCCTAAAGTTTAGATGATCAACTCCCATCAATTTTTTTTAACAGAATTTGAGGTCTTCTAGTTTAATAATTCATTGCTCTCAATCTCTATTTGCCTATACTTATTAACATTTTCAGTTTTCAAACTATGCCTTCCTATATCACTCCATTAGTATAGGGATCATTTTGGTTATCATTATAGTATTCATTTTCCACTACTACAAAAAATGTTTTTAACATCTTTTTTTTAGGCTTTTTAACATCTGAAAACAAGGGGACATCTATGTTAGTATCGTAGTAAAAAATGGCAATAACATCCGTAGATAAAAGGACGTCTAAGGTCTCGACCTTAGACGTCCCCATTTTAAAAAAGGACGTCTAAAGTGCTACAGTGACACTTTAGACGTCCCCATTTTAAATTGGGGACCTCTAAAGTCCCCAATTTAAAATAGGGACGTTTAAAGTGCTTTTTTTTTTTAAAAAAAATTGTTTATATTACAAATCTGGACTAAATATATTTAAAACCAAAAATCACAAATCATCGTCAATAAAATTATAGATCTAGTATCTGAAATCCAAATTCAAAATCTACACAATAATAACTCCAAAGCTGAAATTTCATAGGGAGAAGATGAAAATAATAAGAAGAATTAATTGTAAAAAACTTATCTCCTATTTTTGAAATTTATTTTCTCGTAATAATGAATAGAGAAGAGCGATAGGGAGAGATGAACCTCGTTTTCTCAGCGGGAACATGGCCATGAAGCATGTTTCAAAGTCTTGATCTACAAGCCATAACAACATGAGTTAGAAGATAAAATAGAAGGGAAATCCAAAGAAAAAAGAGAAAGAGGATAAAATAATAAAAGATGGTAAGAAAGCATAACAGATCTGGATCGGAGGTGGAAAAAAAAGAGAGAAAGGAAGAAGCAAGAGTAAAAAGAGCATATCAAGAAGAAGAAGCAAAAGTTAAAATGCGTGGTGATGGTGGCTCTTCTTGTGTTTGCGATGATGGGAAGAGATCTAGACTAAACTAGTATAAAACTGACAAATAAAGACTGTCAATAAAAATTTGAATTGTTTTTGTGTTCCCAATTTAATTTAGGGACATCTAAAGTTGTCTAGTTTTTTTTTTTTTTTTTTGGATTTTAGACGTGACTTTAGACGTCCCTATTTGAATTAGGGATGTCTAAAGTCAATTTTTTTTATAAAAAAAAATAAGGAACACCCTTTGGCATCCCTCATATATATAAGGACGCCCTTTGTTCAGGGATGCCAAAATATTATATTAGAGACGCCAAAATGGCATCCCTTATGTATCAACAGGGACGCCCTTTGGCGTCCCTATATATATGAGGGACGCCAAAGGGTGTCCCTCATTTAAAAAAAAAATTAAAAAAACTTTAGATGTCCCTAATGTATATAGGGATGTTTAAAGTGTAACTTTACAGACTTTAGACATCCCTATTTAAATTGGGGACACCTAAAATTTTTACTTTAGACGTCCCCAATTCAAATAGGGACGTCTAAAGTCTATAAAGTCACACTTTAGATATCCCTATTTGAATTGAGGGCGTCTAAAGCTATTCAGTTCTTACCCATAATTACAAATATGTCACCGCCTTTATTTTTTACGTCTCTTTTTTAAAAAGGGCGTCCTTTAGGGACGTAAAACGTATATTCTGTAGTAGTGTTCTTATCCCCATACATGTAATTATCCATATCACTCCTCTTTTTCAATAAGGCTATGGTGGTTTAATTTAAGCATTGTTAGTCCTAATTAGGATAACTTTCTTAAAGATATTTCCTACATTCATATGAACTAGAACTTAAACTCAAGATATCCTTATTCTTTGTATTTTTTTCACCCGTCACAACTAACTTCCCTCATTTCAGATATTAAAGATGCACTATGTGATTTTTAAAAGCCCTAGGCTTTTTAAGAGCTAACTTGGGGATGATCTTCTTGGAAACCCTGAATATAAGCTATGATATTGCTCAATGGTCTAAATCAAGTGAAACAGGCCTTGAGTTGAGAGAGGGAGCGGGCAAGAGAGAGAAGAGAGGGGGGATTGACAAAGGTAAGGGATAAGGGGACCCAATGTGTTGTTGACATGTGGCACTTGGTAAGACCCACAACTTAAAAAGTAACGGTTGTTTATACAAGTTAATTGAGATGGTATTTTTTTGCCCCAGTTTACAAAGTTCATGGATAGTTTTGCACCAAAAAAATATTTATAGTGTTTGGTGCACTTTTTAGAAAAATTTATGAGTATTTTTGCCCCTTAATCCTGTGTTATAATATACTCCCTCTGGTTCTAATTATAAGACAAATTTAATTTTTTTGGAGAAATTAAAGAAGCCAATTAAATCACTTTAGAGTATTTATATTTTTATTACATTTAGATCATATATCAGTTTATTAGTCAAATTAATTAGTTTGAAGAAAAAAAATAAAAATATTCTAAAGTGATTTAATTGGCTTCCTTAATTTCTCTAAAAAAAGTAAACTTTATCTTATAATTAGGATCGGAGGGAGTACTTTAAGATAGTATCATTTTGAAATTGCTTCTAGGATTACAACTTTCGAAGAATGAATTTGTGAGAACTACGTTTTTTTTTTAATTACAAGAGCAGGCACTAACGAACTAAATTATAATAAATGAGATTGAATCTATGACCTCTCAGAAATAAGAGAGTATCTATACTACTACATTATAAGGCCTTTAATCTAGAACTATCTTTCATTTTATTATGGTTGCCATTGTTCGTTTTACCAAAACTTGTAACTTAATTTATAATGCAATTACTAGTATAACCTCACCAACCTTGAGGCCGGAAGAAGAAACAAAGAAAAGATTAAAAATCTTACCAGCCCCAAAAGATAAGCAGAGTAGTTGGGCCCCACTTGGTCCAAACAGCACCGGATTCTTTTGTTGGGACCGTGACATTAGTTTGCAGGGTTAGGGTGCAAATTGCAAGTATATTACTCCTTTTTCTTCGTAATATAAAATATGTTTGGGATGTTGATATTTGTTTTAAAAATAAATTAAAATTTTTATAATTTTTAATATTTTTTTAATTTACCCTTATTCATACTCTTTCAACAATAATTAAAGAGGAGATGGAATGAGGGAATTAAGAAATGTGACTTTGGTGTTTTAAAAACTACATATCATATTAATTAACTTAAGCAACTTCATTAATCTAATTAAATTAGGTAAACATATCTTCTATTAAGGATCGGAGAAGTATACACTACTCCCTCTTGTGTTTAATATATCATCTAATTGGGGAGTTGATCTTGATTTTAAATATAAAACCTAATTTTCGTATTTGTCAGTTTTTTCTACCCCTACTAATACTCCTTCAATAGTAATAAAATAAGAGAGAGGAAAGGAATTAAGAAAAATGATTATGATAGTAATATCAAACAAATTCATTAACTTTTTTAATCTAATTGAATTAGATAAATACGTCTTATATTTAGCATTGTAATGAGTAATAAAATATTTGTGAATCCCAATACCCAGAACAGGGGGTCCCGGGTCCCCAAGCGGTACTAGATTCTTTCTTGGGAGAATTGCTAAAAAAGATTTCATTAGCAACTTATTTATCAAATGGGACCTAGGAAGATAACTGCACAAGGAGGGAAGATTTCTGCACACGTAAGGAAGATTTTTGCACATGCAGGGAAGATTTTTGCACATGTATAGGGAAGAATTTTGCACATAGGGAAGATCATCTGCACATCAGGGAAGATATTCTGCACACGCATAAGATAATCTGCACACAAAGATCCCATTTGACAAATAAATTACCAATGAGATATTTTTTCACAATTTTCCCTTCTTTCTTCTGTGGCTATAAATTTGTTAGGTGCAAAGGCAGGAAGGTTTAAAATAGTGTAAAAATGTCATAGACCTTTGAAGTTGGTTACTTCTTGTGGAGCTCTTACTATTAGTAGTATTCTTTTGATTTTTAATATAAGATATATTTGATGAATTGATCTTGGTCTGAAATATAAAATATAATTTTATATTTATCAATATTTTTTTAATTTACCCTTATTAATACTCTCTCCGATCTTAACAATAATCAAGGAGAAGAGGGAGAAGAAATTAATGAAGATGAATAAGATGTTTTAGAAAATATACGTGATATTAAATAACTCAACTAACTTCTTTTATCTAATCAAATAAGGGAGTTTGGGATAATTTATTTTTGGACAATAAGTGCTTATTACGTAAGTCGAGATAAAACTCTTCTCGCATACTTGCCTCGTATACCGTAAATCACGATTTATAAGCACTTATAAGTAAAAAAATAAGCTATCTCAAATAAGTACTAAATAAATATGTCTTATATTAAGAACAAGAAGAAAGAGATGTTAGGTGATATTAATGTGACATATATATTTTTTTTTTTGGCAAGAAGTGACGAACATATACCATCATTTTAAGGTTTTATGAAGTCCCAAGTTAGATAAAATACGACCGAAAGGTCTCTTGAAATCTTTAACTTGTAGCCAAGTCTCGTAGGATATTTGGGTTATATAATCTAATTGTGAAAAGACCAATATACCCTTTGTGAGTTTAAGAAAAAGGTGAAAAGACTAAAATGTCCTTAGTAAATTTGATTATATTACCCATCCTACCTTTTTTTTCAAATTTATTAAGGGCATATTGGTCTTTTTATAATTAGATTATATTACTCAAATGTCCCTCATGACGGTAAAGCTCGCAAATATTTAAATTTTTTTTTATTAAAGTTAGCTTTGTATTTCATATTAAAATATCTTTCGAGATGCTTAACATTTTTCGCTCCTTGTTTGCTAATCTTCAAAATAAGAATTTTAATAATAATAGGAATATTTGTAAAAGATAAGCATTTATATAAAAATTACTGATTTTTATGCTAAAACTTATAAGAAAAATGACTTTTGTTTGGACTCTACGTAACATGATAAAACATTAATTTGCAAAAAAAAAAAATACTGCTTTCAGCTCCTGAGTTCTGATATTACTATTAGTGAGTTTGGCGCCATAATGTCATAATTTCCAAATTTATATACGGATCAATGTGTCAAAGTTTAATACTTTCAATTTTACAAATAAGAGACTTTTAGTTTAATATAATTAATAATAATGTGGAGAGATGAATATGCATAGAAAAGGGCTCTTACCTTCAAAAGAGAGCGTGCCATTCACCTCCCTTCCTAATGCCCTGTTTGGTATAAGGGAGGTGGAAAGTGGAAAATGGGAGGGTGAGAAGTGGAAGTGGAAATGAAACTTATGCCCCGTTTGGTATGATGGAAGAGTTTTTGATGGAATTGGAAGTGGAAATTGAAGTGGAACTGGAAGTGGAAATTGAAGTGGAATTGGGGTTAAAAGTGTGTTTGGTATGACCATGGAAGTGAGATATAATTTATAAATAATATGTTGATTTAAAATGTGAAATTACCAATATACCCTTTCACCAAAAATGAGGAGGACAATTGAGGAAACCAAGGTATTAAAACCCGGACCGGGTATTGAACCGGTCGGGGTACTGGGTTAAGGGTCAATAGGTCAGACCGGGGCTAAACCGGAGCTAAACCGGGACCAAACCGGTGAGAAATTGAAAATTTTAGACTTATAGTATGAAATTCTAAAGAAAAAATTAATTTTTTTTTTAAATAGGTAACCCGGACCGGACCGGGAACCGGACCGGTTTACCGGCCGGTGCGCAGGTTTCCGGGCCGGACCGGCCGGTCCGGGTTTCATTACCCTGGAGGAAACAGATCATGAGAAGTGGAAGTGGAAGTCACTTCCATGGGGTGAGTGGTGGAAGTGACTTCCACCATTTTTGGTGGAAGTGACTTCCATGAGGAAGTGACTTCCATGAGGAAGTGACTTCCATTGTACCAAACATTCCAAAAACTGAAATCCACTTCCAATTCCACTTCCTCCCTCTCAATTCCATGCTACCAAACGTGGCATTAATATTTATGTGTTTGGTATAGTTGAAACCACTTCTATAGAGAAGTGGTTTCAACTATACCAATAATAATGGAAGTGACTTCTATCAATCCCCCAAGGAACTGGTATCACTTCCATAGAAGTGAAATTTATTGACTATTATACCCTCATTTGTTTTATCAAATTCACAACTTTACCCCTCTTTTTTTCTTTCTTTTATCTTCAAGCTCCGACTCAACAGCCTCCATCTGCCTCTCTCATGGCGGCGGAGATGACAAGGTACAACAATGGCGACAATGAGGCAATAGTGACGATGAGGATAGCGAGATTGGACTTACACTTCCCATAGAGCTGGAGATCGGACTCTTGTGCCCCCCGCGTCGATCTTCGGAGCATGTCGCCACCATTCTCTGTCTTCACCTTGACTCTCATCCCAAATCTTCACAGGCTCCAGTCGACACGCATCGTCCAATCTTCGCGGCTTCTCTCCTTTGCTGCCCTTCGCCGACAAGCTCTCCATCCACATCTTTGTGCCCTCCAGCTAAACTCGCTTACCCCTACAATGTCGCCATCTCCGACACCCATCGCCATCACTGTCTTCGTCATGGATAGGATCTTCGAAGGGCCAAGTATGGAAGGACATGGATATGGAAAAAATAGAAATATGGATTTGTGATTGGTAGTTCGATAGTTTATTTTTAATATTTTGATGGCTATTATGTGATGGTGGTTCCATTGTGGTGGCTAGTGATTTTTTTTGGCGGTAGCCTTTGACTGATTATTTTATGGCTGATGGAGTTCTCCGATGGTAGTGGTGTTGGTTATTTCAGGAGATAAGGGCTTTTCTTTTTTTCAAAGATAATGGTATTTTGGTCTTTTCAAAAGAAAACTATATATATATATATTGGTTAAAAATAATATCTTACTTCCATCGACATACCAAACATACTTTAGAATCTACTTTCATTTTTATTTTCATTTTTAGTTCCACTTCAATTTTTACTTCCACCTTTATAAAAAACTCTTCCAACGTATCAAATGGGAATAACTCTTCCCAACGCACCTATAAAAGCGCGCTTCCCTCCCTCTTGTTCCCGCACCCTTCCCATCTTTCGGCGCTAACTTGCCGAAATTAAATCCAAATTTCTACACTTCGAGTTCGACGCCATTACTTCGACGTCTTTTCCGAATTATAATGTCTACCTTGTCTTCCTCACAGGCGCTTCGTGCTTCATCGCCTAGAAATCCATCACTTTCTCTCTCTTCCAAAATCCCTCTATCCTCCGCCTTCTCCGTCTCCTTCCGGCCTCCCCGCCGCCATGGCGCCCGCCCTCTTTTGGTGGTGGTTGCGGCGGGTCTTGATGCGAAGCCTACCGTGCTTGTGGCGGAGAAGCTCGGTGAAGTTGGGCTTAACCTGCTAAAGGACTATGCAAATGTCGATTGCTCTTATAATTTGAGCCCTGAGGAGCTCCGAGCCAAGATCTCGCTCTGCGATGCGTTGATTGTGCGTAGTGGAACCAAGGTTACGCGTGAGGTTTTCGAATCATCCGGTGGAAGGCTTAAGGTGGTTGGGAGAGCTGGTGTTGGGATCGATAATGTGGATCTGGCAGCAGCTACCGAGCATGGGTGCTTGGTGGTTAACGCACCGACGGCCAATACAGTTGCGGCTGCCGAACATGGGATCGCACTCTTGGCTGCTATGGCTAGGAACGTTGCTCAAGCCGATGCTTCCGTTAAAGCTGGTCAGTGACTGAAACGCTTATAGGTGTGAGTTTGATGTTGATTTTGGGGTTTGTGATTCTTTCCAGCATTTTATGGTTAGTATAGCAGCTATATTTGTCTAACTACTGCACTTTTTAACGTGGTTTTACGATCCTATTTATAAATTATTTATTAAGCATCGATTTTGATTTAGCACGTTTATAAAGTGCAATTTTATGTTTTTAGCGTCTCTCTGTTTGCTCTCGCTGACATTTATGTGAAATACTGAGCAGAGTACAAATTGTCCCTTCGGGGGCATCCAAAAAAATTGGAATGAACAAAGTACAAACTTTTGGAAACCGGAACTGTTTCCCCGATTTGATCTCCAATATACTATTTCCGTTTAAAAAAGGTGTCTGTATGAAACGCATTTTTGTACTTTTTGCTTGGTTTTACTGTGATTCCGATGTGATATATAGAAGAGAAAGGATATTTTATTTACTGTGGCGATGTTTTTCACATTAAGCGTTGGTTTTATTGGGAGTTCGCTATACATGTACCGCATTTCCCTCTCGTTTTACTTGTACTCAATGAAATGAATGCTGCTTGATGCATCAGGTAAATGGCAACGAAATAAGTATGTGGGAGTTTCCCTTGTTGGCAAAACACTTGCTGTCATGGGATTCGGTAAGGTTGGTTCTGAAGTTGCTCGTCGTGCCAAGGGGCTTGGTATGCATGTCGTTGCACATGACCCATACGCTCCAGCTGATCGCGCTCGTGCAATTGGTGTTGAACTTGTGAGCTTTGATGAAGCCATTGCCACTGCAGATTTCATCTCCTTGCACATGCCTCTTACCCCTGCTACATCTAAGATTCTTAATGATGAGACTTTTGCTAAGATGAAAAAGGGAGTTAGAATAGTTAACGTTGCTCGTGGAGGAGTCATTGATGAGGAAGCCCTTGTTCGGGCTCTGGATGCTGGAATTGTAGCTCAGGTTCTTGCTATTCTCATAATTGAAAGCGCTGATGATGCAGTGCACGATTGAGTAAATAACTGTCCTTTGTTTCAGGCGGCACTTGATGTTTTCACAGAGGAGCCACCTCCAAAAGACAGCAAATTGGTTCTGCATGAGAACGTTACTGCAACACCTCATCTTGGTGCTAGTACCATGGAAGCTCAGGTTTCTTTAGCAAATACCATATGCTCAAGTCCACTCCTTTCATCCCTCATACCTATATTGATTTATAACCTTCAAAACTGATGAGCAGGAAGGCGTGGCTATCGAAATAGCTGAAGCTGTTGTTGGGGCATTGAAAGGAGAACTTGCTTCGACTGCTGTCAATGCACCAATGGTTCCAGCAGAGGTACCCAAAGAAGTTCATCTTTATTCTTTCCTTTTTTAAGATAGAAAATCTTTAATTAATTATTGCAATTGTCCCTATCTTATATACTTTTCATTAAATAACATGTGACGTTAAGATAAAACTCTATTTGAAGTTTGCATGTTATTGGAGTTTCAAACAAGTCCTTTCTTTCTTTATTTTCTTTCAAAGGTGCAAGTTCTATTGTTTCCTGCTTAAATGGTTCGAATTTATTGCACCCCATAACTTGGGCTTGAGAACCTTGATTATAGCAAGTGATTACATGTGAAATCATTCATTCATATCGTTACTTGACTTGGTGTTATCTTATTTGAAACTGAGTTGATAAAATGATCTATTTGAACCCCAATATTCACTCAAGTTTGTGGTAAAGCTAAATCCAGAATGGATTAACTTCTATTTTGTCTTCCTCAATGCAGGTGTTAACAGAGCTGAAACCATTTGTTGATCTTTGTGAGAGACTGGGGAGACTCGCTGTCCAGTTAGTAGCTGGAGGAAGTGGTGTAAAAAGTGTGAAGGTGACTTATGCGTCTGCCAGAGCTCCTGATGATCTTGATACCCGTCTCCTCCGTGCCATGATAACCAAGGGTCTCATCGAGCCCATATCCAGTGTTTTTGTGAATCTGGTCAATGCTGATTTCACTGCTAGGCAAAGAGGGATCAGGATAACTGAGGAAAGGGTTATTCTAGACGGCTCACCTGAGAATCCAGTCGAATCCATCCAGGTTCAGATCGCTAATGTGGAATCGAAATTTGCCAGTGCCATATCTGACTCCGGTGAAATTAAGGTCGAAGGCTGTGTGAAGGATGGGATCCCACATCTGACAAAGGTGGGATCTTTTGAGGTTGATGTGAGCTTGGAAGGTAGCATTATACTTTGCAGGCAGGTGGATCAGCCAGGCATAATTGGAAAGGTCGGAAGCATTCTAGGACAGGAAAATGTGAACGTTAGTTTCATGAGTGTTGGAAGGATTGCTCCTCACAAGCAAGCTGTAATGGCAATTGGTGTGGATGATCAACCTACCAAAGAGACTTTGAAGAAGATTGGCGGGATTCCTGCCATTGAAGAGTTTGTTTTCCTTAAGTTGTAACATGAGGTGCTTGTTGTTGCTTAAATTATGTATTTGGTTCTAATCTTGTTTGGCAAACTACATGATTTGCTCAGTTTTGATGAGGCACAAAATGCGAGTTGTGATGAGTTGGAGTAGGGGTGGGGAAAAGAATAATACAGTCAACTTCTCTTGTATCTTCAAAGAAACAAGAAACTCTTGGAGTTTTCCTCCAAGCTCTTTCATCATAAGGTGAAACTGATGTGAAAATGGGATGCTGATGGGAAGGGACAATTTAGGCCCTTGTGACTAATCTCTCCTAGTGATTGCCATTCTTGTAGAATTGATGAAGAGTATAACTACTTAGGACTTAAAAGATATATAAAATTACATATAGAATGATTAGTAAAAGAAAGAGTAATTGTTTGAAAAAGATGTATCTAATTATCATTGCAAGAATATAATAAATGTTTCCCATCTTATGCATTCTACATATAAGATCCTGCCTACTCTTGAACACAGTGATCTCATCTCATTGTTTCTCTTATCCACGTACGAAAATTTTAAAGAACAACTCCAGGATATAAATTGAGATTCCAAAAAAGAAAGGCAAGAAAGAAGGCAGCAAACTTGTATCTGTTGTATATTCCATGTTGGGTCAACCCAAATCATCATTACTCTAAACCTCATGGAGTTGTATTTGGCAGACACCGCATTGGGACCAAGTCGCCATTTATGAACCCAAAAGGAAAGGAACATCGGCAAGAGTTGTGGGTAGAGAAATCTGGAGGTTATTAAGTGCTAAATAAGCAACAATACCAGCTGCATAACCTGCAAAAGCAAAGCCACTGATCTGCACAAAAAGATATCAAGTGCTTTTGTTACTGAAAGATTTCATACATTGAACAAAAAGAATTTTGATCCCTCATATAAAAGGGGCACGTATATACCTTCCGTAAGTACCAAAAGAAGTCCACCTTTTCCATCCCCATGAATGCAACTCCAGCAGCTGAGCCAATGACAAGCATGGATCCGCCAGTACCGGCGCAAAATGCGACCATCTGCCAAAACTGTGAGTCCTGAGGAAAGGAGGAGAGATCATACATTCCCATTGTTGCTGCAACTAATGGAACATTGTCTATTACTGCTGATATGATACCAATCGCGCTTGCAATCAACTCAACATTAGGAACATGAGCATCAAGGTAATTTGCTATTTCTCGAAGAATCCCTGCTGCCTCCAGGCTAAAGAACAAAAACAATTAGTCCAGAAGTAGAAGGACTAGTAAAGGAAAACACTCCAAGAATAGCACACTCAAGGTCAAGGGGTTACAATTTGGTCATATTAAATTAAAGAAGAAAGCTTCTTTTAGATGTCATTAACATAAAAGCATCATTCCTTTTCAATGGGGCTTCAATGTGACACTTCATGATGTTTCTAACATATTCAAGTTGATTAACACAAGGGTGCCATATAAAGTTTAAGCTAAGATGGAAGTATAGTTTGCTCACTCACCTGCTAACAGATAATAAAATTCCGAGAAAAAACAGTGCTCCTTGAGTATCTATTCTAGATAAGGCTTGTGGTACTTTTAGCTTCTGCCTTTCAGATTCCCCATAATGAATGGCATCAGTAAGAATCCAAAGCACACCAAGTCCAAGCAACATCCCCATGTAAGGAGGTAAACCTGTCAAGGCCTTGAAAATTGGCACAAACACCAAAGCTCCTATACCCACAGAGAAAACAAGCCGTCCTCGAGGAGGCATCTGTTCAGATGTCAAGACGTTGGGAGAATCACTTCCCTTCCCATTAACTTCACTGAACAGAAGAAAAGAATTGTTTAAGTTGTTATTCTTAAGTTAAATCTAATTATTGAAATCAAATTTCTCGGAGTACTTTCACTTTAAAAGTACCTAGTCAATGACAAAAGAGCCAGAGGAAGAACTAGAGAAATGGCAGAAGGTACAAACAAACCCTGCAAGCAAGGAAATGCAGTTGTGGATGCTTTGATTATTCTATATAACATAATTTACATGATTGCTGATCTTTCCTCAAAATCAATACTTTATATGGGGAAAATAACACCTACACTTAACTGAACCAACATGTTCACACAATCAAAGAGCAGAAACAAGAGTATAACAAAAAACATGTAGACTTCAGTCAACAAATAATAAGCTTTTGTAACCTCTACTTCAGCCAAATCCAATTCATTCTACCAGTATGATTATCAGGTCAAATTATGCCAAAAGACAAGCTAACTTATCATAATGGAACAATTTTCTGGGAGTTAACCTTCATTGTTGGCAATGTAGATATGTGACCATGTATCCACAGCATGGTAGTGGTAACATCACCAATAGGAGTCCAAGCACCACCAGCATTTGCGGCTATAACAACAACAGCTCCAAGAATCCTGTCAACAGAATTCCATTCAGTAATTTTTCTGGATGACTCAAAATAAAGCAGAGTCTTGAAGAAGAATGTAATTAGCATAAAATTCATTGAAATGTATCTCTTAGTATAAGCATGCTCTGACCATGATAGTTTACACATAAGTGTGAATCTCAGAAGCATGTTGTGACAAGAAAAATTAAGCAATAGAAATGAATTAAGCTAAATTCTGGGGACACCGAACCCTATTTTGTGATCAGGAGGCATCAGGCAACAATGTGGGGGGGGGGGGGGGTTTGTTGTAGCATTACTATCATTGTAAACAAGTTTTCATTATAACTTCTTACTAGGCATTTGGAGAAAATCCTGTATTTGTTCACCAACCTATCTATAATAATTTGGCTATTATTTTCTTAAAATCCAGATTGGCATAAAAAGACAGGTTATAACCGGAGCACATCAATCATTAAATCCGTGAAAGTGAAGAATAATATAAAATGAAAGCTCAAAAAACAATTCAATCTCCAAATGTATAAAATAAAAATTTCGAGGAACCACATTGTTGATGCAGAATTCAGATTAAATTTGTGGTAGCTCACCCCATTTATAACATCTTATGAATAGAAAACACTCACAGAAACAACTAACTACAAATTTTTTATGGAGGTTGTGCGACCACTAATACTTTTTATCTGAATGAATAAACTAAGGCTTGGTGTTAAAAATTTGCTGAAGGCGTGCAGAGGTATTTCAAGCTTTAGAGCTTTAATGACCAAAACTCACGTTGATATACAAGCCACAAATATCTTCATTCATCCATTCATGTTGTGGCATTTTAGTAAAGCTAAAAGCACATTTAATACACAAATAAATGGAAAAGAATAAAACTGAAAGTAATTTAAAAGAATAAGAGTACATACTTTCGATACTCTGATGGAGGCACTAGTTTCCGCAACAAAGAAACCATGACTATAGTAGATGTCAGGTTGTCTAGGACTGAGCTGAGGAAAAATGTCACAAATCCAATCTGCACGCTCAAAACATATGCCAAATTTTATTTTTTGAGACAGAGTACCTGAGGTGTTGAGTTATAAAAATTGGTGACGCACTAAACAATGCAGAATAGAGCACTCACCACCCAAAGAAGAAGGTGTGGCTTTCGAGTTGTTATATTGTCAATAACCAGTTTAAATCCTTGATGAGCATCAACTATCTCAACAATGGTCATGGCACCAAGCAAGAAGAACACTATCTCACTGACTTCTGCAGATGCATGTGTCAACTCTGAAACAGCTATATCAGTTGAAGGAGCCTACAGACAACCCAATGGGGGAAAGCAGTACAAAAATTTAATCAACAAAGGAAAATATGGACTGAATTATAGACATACCGGCTGGGAAAATCAAAGATATGGTAAATTTCAATGTGAGATAAGAAAGAGAGAAGAGAACACTAGCACTAATCAGTATTTGTGACATGCAGATCATTTGGTGAACTATCATCTTTTTGAAGGAGGTTAAATAAGTATTTATCTTGCCCTCCATATTTCATGCAAAGGAAACATAGGATTCATGTCATACTGGTATTAATGAGAAATGGGGGTCCCTTTGCAACATTTAAGCTTATTATGAACAATCTATATAGCATTATGTTAATCATATTTTTAATATTAAGATATTGTTTCTAATGACAAATCAATTTTTTACCAACAACAATTCCAGAAATAAAATACGTAAACTTGATGTGGTTGAACCGACCTAATAAAATCCCCTTTGGTGAACAAATTCCATCCAAATATATGATTTTACCAAAGGGTTCTGCATATTATTTCGTCGCCAGGTTTATTGATGCATACCCATTACAAACAGTAGTTTCTGTATACACCTAAAAAGGGCCTTATTACAACATATTAATGATAAAAAAAAGTACAATTGAACAATAAAACTCATGCTCATTCAGTCATTCATTAAAACAAGTAACACAAAAACCAGTCACTTCTCTTTGCAGCTTATGCTGCTTAAGGCGAGAGAAACCATTCAAGGTTGAAAGCGTATCAATGATCACTTGAGTTTGGTAGATTAGAGATCTAAAGTGAGAATTTGAGAAACAGGAGATCTCTATAATCATACTACAGGATTGCACAAAAAAATTGTGATTCAACTCATACTGGTCAGTCAAAAGGTCCTTGCAATCACTTCTAATCCTTGTCAAGGCTTCATTATCCTTGTGAAATATGACTAAGAAAACATACCTCTGAGAAAACCAGGAGTATTGTGACAGTTGTATCCTTATTTCAGGTATATGGTGTCCATTACTTGAGCATCCTTTCTATACAGAGATTTCCACATAATCATGCGGAAATAGATGCTCAAGTGCATGCCCTTTGGGATGTGTGCTGTGCTTTATCAAAAGAAAAGTTCTAAGTGCAATCTAAATCTCAAAACCAGGACTGTAGATTGTATGAAACTTATGACTAATCAAGAACTGACTGATAATCTTGATACAAAAATTATGGACCTTACCCCAATACTACGTATCACCCATAGACATACAGCCATCAACAGTCCTACTCCACTTTTATTAAAGGCTAGAGATTCTTCAAATATGATGCCTGCATACCCTATACCAAACAGCAATACCATAGCAAGATCCTGCAATTTGAGGTCATGTAGAGTTAATACAGTTCGAATAGAGAAAGTTCAAAAACATTTTCCAGCAATGCATGTAATTTATTTTGAAACACACGGGAGTAGATTCAAGTAAGAGGGCAGTCATGGACCTGATTATCTGCTACCCAAGATTGGTTAATTGCCACCACTCCAGTTGCAGCTACCGCAAATATTGCAATAACTTTAAGCAAGTCAGTCTTGGACTGGTTTGTGCCTTCAAAATCTTGCGATTTAGTTTCGTCAAGTGAGCACAAGGGATCATGAATGCTGGGTTCTGGCGTCAGGTCCTGATGAGTGAAAACATTCTCAAAGTAACATTTTGAGCAGCATTGAGCATTAGCATACAAGAGACAAACGCTGGAAACTTCAATACTGATTCTAGCTTTTTTCCTCCATCATGCCAGCAAAAAAAGAGAACGAAGAGGGGAAAGTAACCCTTCAAGAAATCAATTAGAATCCTCCTCATTCTCGAAAGAGAATGCCTATAATACATTTGGTAAAAGATAGAGTAAATTGATGATGAATATAAACTATAAAGATATGATGTGTGTCCTACTCACACATGTTGACCCCACATCTAGTTGCTTTCTTTTGTATTCCTCTTAATGTAGATGATTCAATTTGCTAAAGTCCAGGAAGCTTTTACAGCGCCATGTAATGGGATCTTTAAAAGATTTTTCTTTTATGTTATATAAGCTTTCATTGAAGAAGTTGATGGTAAATACCTAAACAACTATATGCATGCGCAAGTTTTGTGTTTCAACACCCCACCCTCGCCACCTAAATTAAATAAAAGTTTTCAATGTTGCCAACAAACATGGTATAATCCAGATTCAAAAACTATAAATTCAGCTGAATGAGTATCTGATAACTTTGTCATATAATAGTAGAGGAAGAACCTCAAATTGTGAGTCGGAAATTTGAGGAGCTTGAGGCGGCTGAGATGACGAAGTAGGACCTCTAGCCTTGTTTTCAGCACGTGCCAATACATTACCCCCCAACAAACTAGGAAGTCTGGTCCTACAACAAGAGGGGCCAAAAAGGAGTCGACTTGATAGTGAATAATCGACAGTACGAATGCCATGAGCTGAAGGGTGAACTGTGAGATTCCGCAGATGTTGGGATGGAGACAAGTAAGTCCCCACTGAAAACGATGACATCTGTGAAAGTGAATTAAAGGTAGCAAAGACTAGGTTGAAGAACCGGTATACTACTAATGAAAATTGATTAGGAGTTTATTAAAGAACAGTAGTGGAATTATGGAAGTGAAATCCTATGAATTCATCTGTGAAATCAATGTCGTTTTAAGTTAATCGAAGGCCTGGTTGCCGTCGTGGCGGGGTGCGTTTTCATATTATACAGAGTCCTGGTCTATTGGATTTCTGAAGAAAAGGATAAGATTTTGAATCAAAACTTAGGTTGGATTGTCTAACATTCAAAATTTTTTTAAATTTAGATTTTGGAAAAAATTAATTTTTTTCTTTGTGTGGGTCCCATCATATCTCTCTCATTGATTATTTTTTATGTGGGCCCCACCCTCTCTCTCATTAGTCATTTCTCACTATGAGATGGATGGTGGCACGTACTTGGGGGTTATTTGCCCTCCTGTGAGCAAGATACTCATCAAACCCACATCCGTTGATGGAAACCGCATGATTCCTAGGCTAGGGCGCGGTGGGGCTCTCGCTCTTATGAGGACATTGTAACCCCCCTTCATGTGGGATGGATGGTGGCACGTACTTGGCAAGCGGGCAGATGGAGCACGGGAGGCCCCGGTCCAACACCGCTGGGCGTGAAACAAAAGGGACGGATCGGGAGGAGAACTATCACATCCTCCATTAACACCGTCGGGAAAAAAGGGACCGATCGGGAGGACCACCATCAAATCCTCCATCAACACCATCGGGAAAAAGGGACTGATCGGGAGGACTACCATCAAATCCTCCATCAACACTTTCGAGAATCCTTTCCGGCCCGGCACAGCGACTTCTTACCAAACCCACAATATTCCCACGCCGCCTCATGCGCAGCATTTCCCTCACAATCAAGTGTATGGCCAAGCACCCGAAGGCTACATCCGAAGGCACAAATCCCGATATCAATTGGTGTGCTTGACCGCCCGAGCCCAAGGGGAATCCGACGCATGAGACGACCGTGTGTACGAATTCAAGTGAGAAGGATGGGGCGAGCGCCAACCATGGAGCAACAAAAGGGTTACAAGTGCCTCACAAGAGCGAGAGCCCCACCGCTCTCTAGCCTAGGAATCATGCGGTTTCCATCCAATCGAGGGTAGGTAGCGCAAGTCCCCTTAACAGATGCGGGTTTGATGAGTATCTCGCTCAAGGGAGGTCCAAGAACCCCTAGGCATGCACCACCATCAATCATATTGAAATCCTACACACCATACGATCCACCTAAATGAGTAAGGATGGGGGCGCGTACAAATCCCACAAACCATACGATCCACCGATACGAGAAGGATCCCTCTCTCTCATTAGTCATTTCTCACTATGTGGGCCTCACACTATAAAAAAAAAGTTATTCTGACCATAATACCTAAACATGCTTATTTTATCAAAATCATTTTTTTCTTATAACCTATTCTGCTCAAAATCTATTCTCCAAAAAATATTCTCCACTTTTTCTCCAGAAATTATTCTCCAAAAACTAATCAGAAAACACTCAAAATAGTATTTCATTTAAACTAACCAACTAAAAATACAAGCCCAAATAACCTAACCCTAGAATAAATGAGAGGGAGCTGCTGCTATAGCAAAAACCCCTATCGCCTTCATATTTCCTTTACTAGAATTTGTGGGCAGAAAAACACCATCCTGACAACAAAGCTATTATTAAAAGTGGTTGTTTGAAGAATCATCCTAAAGAATTCACCGCTTTTATTAACAATAAAGCAACCAGATATGTTGTTAAAGAAACTCCATGAGAAGATCTCATAAAAGGAAAAGCACCCACAAACACCAGTAACAAAATGAAGACAGAGAATCCATCAAATGCACAACGAACAACAAGGCCATGAAATACGTTTCGGATTTGTTGTTGCTAATAACCCATAATAGTCTTTTGAAAGATGAAACCATTAATATATAAGACTATAGTTAAAAAATCCCAACCCTAAAACCGCAAAATATAGCTACCATGTGAGATTTGCGACAATTGAAACTCCCAACTTGATTTATTACCGCAAAGAAAACAACCACTACCATAAAAAGCCCAAATAAATATGAAAATAAATGGAGATCAACACAAAATACAAACATCTCCACTCCCGGCTGAAACCCGGGAAGGAGATGTCGTGAAAAAGCTCTCCCAACGATGAAAGAAGAACTCCCACCACCTAAGAAGTCAAGAAGAGGGGAAGAGAAAAAGAGAGACCCCAAAATGGAGCTTGGTTTTTAAGATGAAAAGCAAGTCCTTTTAAAGATTTAATTTTGATCAATGACCTTGGAGTGCCATGCAACTTTAGGCTCAATTATAATCAAGACATCAATATTAACAAAATTTATGGCAATGACCATTCCGTTATAAGGAGAACAATTTAATCATTGATTTTGACATTGGACAGACAAAGGAAAACAGAACAAAATGATGAACAGACATGTAATTTTCAGGGAAAATCATGTTTTGAGCCTACGAAAGAAGGACAACAGTAATATTTTAGGACTCAAAATTTTACAATATTAATTAAAAACCTTAGTCATTTATTGTTATTTAAAGCAAAAAAAAAAAAATCCAATTGACCAAGATGCTTCCAATTTGTACAAATTGGAAATCCTGAAAACTAAGTTGAGAATCCCAATAGAATTGTTTTCAGTTAAGTAATTTTTTTAAAAAATAAAACCTGTCACTAAATATTATTTAAGAAAGAAAGCAATGGTCTGGTTTGGAGTTTAGGCCTTCAAATAACAAGACTCTCCTCTATTGTATCCGTCTGAAGTTTCTTAATGTTCTTGAAGAAGATACTGCTCTGTATCCTAAAAGAGAAGATACTGCTCTTCTGGATTTCTCATACGGCTTTGCACAATTTTAATATTGAGTGTAATGTTCTAAATTTTGATTAAGGGCTAATGATAATTATTGAGAATATTTTGTGAATTAAAGTTTGAATTATTATGGGTTATGTGGCAATTTAAGTTAATATGTCATAATTAGTGAGAAATTGAAAGGATGGTCATAAGTTAGTGGTTAATGGAAGAGATTAATTACTAACAAAGTGGAAAATGAGATGTGTAATTAAATGGTTAATGGAATTTATTAGTGTAACTAAGTGGAGGACTAATTATGAGGAGATTGTATGTGAGAGTGACACATGGCAAGCCTACATGATGGTGGAGTGTTTAAAGAAGTCAACATGTTAAGTTATCATTTCTTTCTCTCTCCCTTTTTCCTTCAAATCGGCTGAACATGTATGGAGGGATGGGAGTAGTTGTTTCTTCATCATTTCACCTTCTTCTTCAAGCTTCCCTCTCTCTCTTTTCTCTTTATTTCGTCCTCCATTTCTGCATTAAAAAAAAAGAGGAAGCTCCAAGGTAAGTTCCTACCATTTTGATCTTCTTAATGACCTCTAATAGAAAAACTCTCTTCTACAATGTTGTTCTTTGTGTTGAGAGCTTCAATTTCATGGTTTTAGATTTGTCATTTGGTGGTGTTTGAGCTCTCAAGGAATTTTGGAGTTTGGTGAATTAAGGAACTCCTTTGGAAAAGGTGTAGAGGTGAGTAAGACAAACCTTTCTATATAGATTTTATAGCCATTGGTTGAGTTTGGATTTTTTTGAAAATTTTGCCTAATTTTCGAAAATTAGGATCTTGTGGTGTTTGAGTTGTTGTTGTCATGGATATGGTGTTTTGAGATGTATCTTGGATAGATAGAAATTGATTGGAAACTTAGGTTGAAAAGTTGCAAGTTTGGTCAGTGAAAAACTCTGTGCTGGCAGTGGTCTTGCATGGAAGTTTTAAAATAGCAAATGGTGTTGGAAAATTCTGAAATTTTTCAGTCTTAAATTTCACATGCCAAGCTTCAAAATGGACATATAATTTATATAATTTCGACTTGTGAGCTAGGAGTTATGACTGTCCAAAGTTTGATGTTAAATCTAGGATCAATTCTGGAGCAGTGTGGGCATTTCTTGAATTATGTATTTTTGTGGTTATGGACAACCTTGATTCATATTTTTCCTATGTAGAGGACTTAAATATCTTTCAATAGGCTTTAGTATCACCTCATTTCGATTTTTCTAGAATTATTTATAATTTCTAGAAGCTAAAACACAAAAGTTTAATTTTTTCAATTTTTGCCTAAACTTTCGGCCAGCACTGTTCTGAGGGGTAGGAGCTGGATTTTCATGAAATAGATAGTTCCATTGGATTCAGTGGGCAAAAATAGGTGGGGTTACAGTTAGTCACTTTTTCGGTAAAGGCCGAAAAAACATAATTACGAAAACGCCACTGAAATCCCTAAATAGGGGCTGTCAAGGGTATTTTCGTAATTTTCCAGTGAATTTGGTGATTTTGAGCCTGGAAATGGATTCCTTGGACAAAAATACGTAAGAATAGCCTTGATCAAAATTTTGGGAAAACGTACCACTAGGGCGGGTACGGCGGGGCCGGGACGGGGTTCCGGGGGCATTTTGGTAAATTTTCACCATATGCTAATATAACCATAAGAAACACTATGGAAGAGTCTAAAATGATACTTTGATAGGTTATGACCTATTTCTTGTACATTTAATATTTTAGGACCGAGTCGGAAGCCAGAGCGGCACGTTTTATGAGGCACCCTAAAAAGTAGAGCCGGGAAAACGGGCCGAGCCCGTCGGGCCGGCCCTTTTAGGCCCTGGCCCTTCAAGGGCCGGGCTTGTAAATTGTAGCCTGAAAAGGAAGTCGGGCCTAAAAGGGCCGGCCCTGTAGGGCCTTGGGCTTAAAAGGGCCGGCCCTGGAGGGCCTCGGGCCGGCCCTTTAAGCCCGTTTATCTTTTATTTTTTTTGCTTGGAAAGGGAACCATGTTACATTTTTGAATTGCCTTATTAATCTATATGTCACTCTGTCCTCATATTGTATAGAGTATGATTTTTGAGTATATTGTTTTGTCTAATTGAATCATATTGTGATTTTTGAGTATGTTGTTTTGCCTATTTAGAATAAAATCATATTATATATTGTTCTCCCTGATGGAGTATGATTTTTGATGGAGGTTGTGATTATTTGACTACTTGAACTTACTACTCAAAGTGAAACACAATCAAATGTCCTTGAAATTGATGATAGTGGCGAAGAAGGTGAAAATGATAGTCGTCATACTCATGTTGCTTAGATGTTAGAGTATTTAGCTTCTTGCCTTTTCATACTTTGGCTTTTGTGTGAGTTATTTATAGACATGATTTTACCTTTGATTATACATTAGTAATTGTGTTTGTTTGTTGTAAGAGATGTGTTATTTAAATCTTAATGTTGACAACATTTATGTATTAAATTAGAATTTTAATTGTTGTTATTTACTAATTATATCTCTCTGGGAAAAATACGTAGGAAAAATAGTTAAATATTGTGAAAAGGACTTCCGGGCCCTGCAGGGCCGGCCCTGGCCCTGATGCTCTCGGGCCGGGCTTTGAAAAATTGCAATTTTCCTGACCCCGAGCCCTTTAGGACTGGCCCTGTTAGGCCCTGGCCCGTCAAGGGCCGGCCCTAATTCCCAGCTCTACTAAAAAGGTGGTCTTTGAGATTGTACTTCCCAACACTTTAGGCATTTGTTTGGGCTTCTAGTATCCACCTAAGGGACTTTAATGACAACCAAAACTAAATGCTTTGAAGTCATTTGAGTATTGGATTAAGTGATAACGCATCGTCCTTAATTATGACTATAGGATTCGATATTTGCCCGGAACGTAGAAGGCCTACACCTGAACAAGGACGGAAAAAATAAGGTAGTGACACTTTATCCTATATCATGTATAATGCATTGCTTGTTTGTATTAATCATTGAATGAGCGAGGGGACGTGGTGGAAGCCCGACCTTGAATAGGGAATGTGGCGTGAGCCCGGCCTTGAATATTGTTTAGGGGACATGGCGGTTAGCCCACCTTGAATATTGTTATGCTGCATTGTGATATATGCTTACTTGCTTTGTTTAATTATACATCATATACGTAAATTGTTGCTACTTGGATTCTTTTGAATCTTACTCTTTCTAAATAACATTTTTAGCCAGGGCAAGTGGATCTCGAGACAAGCAAGTGAACAAGGACGACTAGGATTCCCAGTGGTAGTCTTAGTTTCTTTTTGGTTTTTGGTTATCATTTGGACAACTGTATGTATATATTGGATTGACCATATGTTCATAGTTATTGTATAATCCCCAGTATGGAAAATTGAGATAGGCGATGATGCCCTATAAAACTCTTGGATTAAAGATATTATCCCTGGTGAATGTCGGAAATTTTGTTAATACTCTGATATTATATATGTGACAAACCTAACAGGCCAATTGTTTTTATTTAAAAATGAATTGAGATCATATTGTACCAGTGTTGCAAAAAGTTTTTAATTATCCCGGATCTCTTATTCAATTATAAAATGTATTTATACACTGATCATGGCCTTGATGACGACGGGGGTTACATTGAGAAATATTTTGAGGTCTTTTGTGCAAGTGGTTATGGCATATTCATTCCATGGTTATAAGTGTATGTGTAATGCCCCAAATTTTGATTAAGGGCTAATGATGATTAATGAGAATAATTTTTGAATTTAAATTTGAATTATTATAGGTTTTGTGGCAATATTAATTAATATGTTCTGATTAGTGGAAAATAGAAAGAATGGAAATTATTGGTCAATTAGTTAGTGATTAATGGAGAAATTAATTACTAACTAAGAAGAAATGAGATGTATAACTAAATGGCTAATGAAATGGTTAGAGTAACTAATTAATTACTTGCTTTATGAGAGCCAATGAGGTGGAAACATGTGGCAAAAGGTGAGGATGAAGAGAGAGGAGTAGAAAAGTCAAATGCTACATTTTTAAATGATTTTCTCTTCTATCTTTCCTCTCTATGCGGCTGACATGTATGGGAGGGATGGGAGTGGTTTATTTTATCATCATTTCACTCTTTCTTCAAGCCCTCATCTCTCATTTTCTCTCTTTTTTGTTCAACCTCCATGGCAGCCTAGAGGAAGGAAGAAAAGCTTTGATAAAAGGTAGGTTTTTGACCCTCCTAATGGCCTTTAATGGAAAAACTCTCTTCTATAAAGTTGTTCCTTGTGTTGAGAGCTTCAATTTCATGGTTTTAGTTTGTCCATTTGGTGGTGTTTGAGCTCTCATGAAATGGTGGACTTGGATGAATCAAGGAACTCCTTTGGGAAAAGTTGTAGAGGTGAGTAAAATAAACCTTTCTATATAGGTTTTATAGCCATTGGTTGAGTTTTGATTTTCTGGAAATTTGGGCTTGAATTTCGAAATTGAGGGTCAATGTGTTTATGGTATGTTGTTGTTATGGAAATGGTGTCTTGTTTAGTGTTTGGAATTGATACAATTGCATTGAAGCTTAAATGTGAAGTTTGGCAACTTTGTGTTGGTTTTGTGTATTAGGAAAAATAGGACATGTAAATGGGTTGTGATTTTGGTCATTTTGAGGTTACCATTGTGTTCCTTGTGAAAATTATGTGGGAAAAGGCTTGATTGTTGATTTTGGAGTCATTGGACACTTTGGTAGAAATTTGGAAAATGCTGTCAATGTGAACTCTGTTCTAGGCAGTCAGTTTGCACGAAATTTTTGAATAACCAAATGGCGTTGAAAAATCCTGAAACTTTCCAATCTTAAAGTTCACATCTCAAGCTTAAAAATAGACATATAATTTGTGTCATTTCATTTTGTGAACTGAGAGTTATTCTTTGCCAAGGTTTGGGATCAAAACTGAACTCTGTTTTAAGGCAGTATTGAGTTTTGTGTGATTCTGGAATTTTGTGGTGATTTCTAGTAATGGTCCATATTTTTTCTATAAAGAGGACTTAAATAGCTTTCATTTGGCTTTGGAATCACCTCATTTCAATTTTTCTAGAATTAGTTATGATTTTTGGAAATTTAGCCAAGTAACAGAATTTTCTTGGCCGCAGCCCAAGACCTTATGTGCATCTATTAGCCCAAGACCTTATGTGCATCTATTAGCCATGGCCCATGGGTAGGCTGGCCGTGGCCAACCTCCAAAAATTAGTATTTTGGACTTTTAAAAGGTGACCTTTGGTCAAGTGTTTCTCAAGCCTTTAGGCATGTGTTTAGGCTTTGATTAGCCACCTAAAGGGCATGAATGGTAACCAACTTTAAGTGTTATGAAAATGAGAATTTGGAAAAAAGAATAATCCTATGTCCTTGATTTGGTTATAGGGTTGAGTATTCGCCCTGATCATGGTTTGATATCTGCTCGGATCGTGAGTAGCCGATGCTGAAGCATACGTGGAAAGAATAAGTGTGAGGAACTTACCTCTCTTGCATGTATTGATATTTGTGTTTGTGTATTGATGCATGTTATTGCTTTGCTTGATTATGTGAAACATATATGAATGATTGAAGCTCTGTTTCTATTTATGCTATGGCTATGAGTATGTTGTTGAAACATTGAGCATGCGGATATGTCATTATGTGAGCACGAGTTATTGTGATGCAAGCATGTCATGCATTAAACACTTATCTTGCATGCATATTGGTATTTGTTTCCTACTAGGATTATCTAAAATCTCATCTTCCACTACCAACATTTTAGACAGGACAGGTGGCTCGAGGAAGGAGCATGCGACTAGGGGTGACGAGAATCCCTTATGGGCATTTAGATTTGGTAGTTGGTTATCGTTATATGCTGGGATAATTATATATGTTTGGACGTATATGTTCGGATGATATATTGGAATGTGTATTTGGAATAAGAATTGTGTAATCCCCATTTAAGAAATTGTAAAGGGCGTATGTGCCCTATGAATCTTTAGTGAAGGTATGAACCCGGGATTGCCGGGAATATTATTGTGCACTCTGATATTTATATGAATGTAGTTTATCTTCACGAAGTAATTATATTTGAAATATGAATGTGAGACCAGGTTAAAATGTTTGTTAAAGAAAATTGTGAAAATTCTATCTTAAGGATGGGAATGTAAATGAATTTTGATTATTATTGGTCTCTATTTTATTTTAATCGTGTATTTCGGATATATATCAATGTGTTATTCTCGAATTTCAATTTTTCACTCTTGTAAGTTTTTTTTTGGTTTTTTGTTTAGGATGCAGTTAATGTAAAGTTTGATCCCACTCAATATAACATGTTAATAATCCTAAAGCTGGAGTCACTCGGGCACGCAGACCAAATCCTAGTTGATGGTCACCAATATTGCATCATCTTTATACATTTTTGTTGAGGCCTCTTAATTCAACTGAGACCAAATACCTTTTTTTGTGTTAAGGTGTAAATTTACCAATAAAATTTTATTCTCCAGGAGTGATACAAATAAGTTTTGTAAGGGGCAAAAATACATATAAACAATTTAAAATGGAGCAAATTTAATGACAAACTTTTGTTTTCTAGGAGCGTCTAATACAAATAAGTTTTGTAAGAGGCAAAAATACACAAACAATTTAAAATGGATCAAATTTAACAACCCTGTTGACTTTTTTCAAATGTTTGCTATGTTCTATTTGGAATTGCCTAGCTGAATAATTCAGAGTCATCTTTAAAGGCTTGTTTGGTGTGAGGGGAGGGGAGGGAAAGTGAGCGGAGGGAAACTTTTTTTTGAGTTAAATTTTAAAAAATAAGAAAAGTGGGGTTAAAAGTTTTAAATTTGTTTTTTTTACTCTTATATCATACATATTCTCTATATTAAAATTTTATAACCCCATTTTTCCAATTTTCTTAAATCTAACTCATAAAAATTTTTCCTCCCCTCCTTTTCCCTCCAAACCCCTCATACCAAACAGACCCTAAGGGTTTCAAGTGTTCATTCTCTTTCTCTTAAATTGGACCAATAGGGTTCTAGTGTTCATTCTCATTAATTTTGAGAGAAAAAGACAAAGACAAGACGGAACGAAGAGTTTCAGTGTTCATTCTCTTCCTCAGAAATTGGACCAATACGATTCTAGTGTTCATTCTCTTCAATTTTGAGAAAAGAAGACAAAGACAAGTAACAGATGGAACGAGTCATAAGAGGTAAAGGATGGGTTGACCTAGGAACCCAACTCTGTGGCGGTGTGAGAGAAAATGACCAATGGATTATCTTGCACAGCTTTGAGCAATTCCCTATCCGAAATCCTTAAATCCGACTTCGGATTATCCAGGTGGACAATTTCAAGTAGCACATAACGGACGTTTCAAGAAAGTTAACAGGGTTGTTAAATTTGCTCTATTTTAAATTATTTATGTGTATTTTTGTCACTTGCAAAACTTATTTATGGCAGACGTTCCTAAAGAAAAACTTTATTAGTAAAATTATACCTCAACTCTTTTAGCGCAAGGTTTTGAATTCAAACTATGTATGAAGGGTATATTGGATGTATCATTATGCGTTATGGCAACAAATCTTTATGCATCCTTATCTCATACACGTTTAAGTCCTTAAATGTAAAAGTTATTTAATTAAGGGTTAAGAGTCAAAAATGCCCATGAGTTTTTACCCAAAGTTCATCTAGCACCATATGCTTTTTGGAGGTTCAAAAGTACCCATGAAGTTCAAAAATAGGGTCAAATTTGTCATTTTCGTCAAAGTTGAAGATAGGGAGACGTGACAGATGGGGGTAAAGTAAATGTCTAAATGTCCCCCATTGAACTTGATGACACCAATCTCCTCTGGAAGAAGTCAAAGAGTGAAGGGAAAGGAAGAAGTCGAAGAAAACCAAAACCATTGGTAAGGAAAAAGTCGAAGAGTGTAGGGAAAGGAAGAGGAAGGTTCTTGGCGTCGTCCTCAAGCTCGTCGACTGGGAGATCCAGAAGAAGGGTGGCGCTAATAAGGAATCCAAGTCGCGGAGAGGTACACGAAGGTATGGCGAGGTTTTTCCATCACTAGTTGTTGGCTCTTTGATGGACGTCTTAAACAGACGGCAATCCAGGTCGGCGCTTTTATGGCTGCCAAAACTACTACCAGGTAGGCATTTCAAGCTTCATTTATCTCACTTTTCACCTTTTATTTTTTTAAGATGGAAGATGATAGTTTGAGGGGAACTTTGACAGGATGGGGGTTGTGGATTTTTTTGTTGGCACAATGTACAGTTTGGTGACAGGGCAAATGAAGTAATAAAGGAGTTACTTGATGGCATAGACAAGCTGTATGATGAGAATGCTAAACTTCGAAGAAAGAAGCACAATGAGGGCTTCTATGAAGAGCTAGTTTCAATCTATAGTGAGTTGAAGCATATGAAAGTGATAAATGGGAGAAGACAAAGGCAAGAAATAAAGGGGTAGAAAAAGTTGAGAATTGTGGTCGGATTACTAGTCTTAAGTTGGGCGTGGTTTTTTGTTTTGTATTTGCAAACTAAGGTATGGTGGAAGGAGATGAATGAATGTTGTGTAATATGCTGTAAGTGTGAATCATTTGTAATAGAGATTTTAAAGATATTAAAATATGTTTTGTGGCAACTAATTCCATATTTCATCTGTAATTTTCTAGAAGCTACTAATTCCATTCATTGCTTGCTAAGATGCAATTGCATGGAAGAGGAACACATTAGAAAATACTCAGAGAAAGAATCGTATACACAAAGTTTGATATTTGAAGCCATCCAATATACCTAATACATTCGCAGGCCGGTTTTGTTATTTGAAGCAGATTGGCTTCTAATGCACTTTCTTCAACACTTGCTGAAAATATGCCAATTCCAATAATTTCTTTCATTGTATACATGAAGCATGGTTTTGTGAGAATAGATTGAAATGATGTAACTAAGTTGACCACAAGCAATGGATTCTAGTTTACATAATGATGTTCATGATCACGCAATTCTAGTAAAAGGTCATTGATGATGGAAAATAACAGTAATCTAAAGCTAAGAAGAAAAAGGGAAATCATGACCATTTTGTGTAATCATATTGCTTTTTTTCACCCCTCGAATGTTCTGTAATAATTGAAGCCTTGACGAGGTTGCACCCAACATGATAGATTGGCGATTTAACCCATTGTAAATTGATTTACAATGGGTGTAAATCGATTTACACCTGTGTAAATCTGAAATCGATTTACACATTGTAAATCAATTTACACTTTACATAATGCACTGTCACACTTTACATCAGATCAAAAGTAGAGTAATAGGATTGAAGGAGCTTAATGTTGAACAAAATACATTAGACCAAAAGAAGCTGAAAAGGTTCAAAGTCCTTGACTAGGCAATGTTAATATTATACCAAAACCAGCTGAAAAGGTTCAATGACCTTGCATTACAAAAAGTGCCAAAATAATCCTATTACATTATTACAAAAAGTTTCAAAATAGAGACACAAGACTAAATAGAAGGCTTTGTTTTTTCTTTGGTTTTTGAAATCATGGTTTGTCTTTGTGCTAACAGCTAGGATGTTGTGATACATGGATTGCCGCTCCACTGCAGGCCTTGTGGTTGAACTGGTAGGTTAGGAGGCTCTGCCACATCGTATGGTTGACGGTTCAATTGAATAACTCTTGAACCTTAGGTGCGCTTGTACTTTGTCGCACATAACTCTCATCATCACTATCATCCTCTTCTGACCTATCTGCCTCACCGGATCCATTCTCATCCTCAGTACTATTGAAATTCTCATTCTCTTCCTTTGTCACTTTTATTTTCCCTTTGTCTCTTTCTTTTGCAGTTTGACCGTCACTACTCAAATCTAAACCTATCTCAATAAAATCATCTAGCCCTTCTACCTCCTTAATTGTATCTTCCTCTTCTTCTATCCTTAAACTATCACCGACTGTACTACTACCAACCACAGTACCCTTACCACTCCCCAACCAAGCCTTGGTTGCTTCCCAAGTCTTTGTTGCTCGTTCAACCTCTTCAGTATATCGCTTGGCCACCCTCACTTTCCTCTCTTCTTCCGTCTCTTCCATATTTCCCTCTCTTTCCTTTAGCTTATGGTGTCGGTTTTGAAAGAGAAAGATAAAGGAAATGAACTTTTATAATAAGCTTATGTCATTTTACAATATGCTTATGTCATATTTTCTAATTTCCCAAAAATCCAAATTTTAACTTTTTCTCTTATGTACATGTAAATGATATGGATCAAATTAACATGTAACAATATTTCCCTCTTCTTGACCCATGCTAAAGATGTCCTAGGATGTCTTCAATTAGCCCAACATGGTTTTTCCATTCATCTCATAATTTTAAAAATTGCCATCACATTTTAATTTAATTTCTGGATTTAATGGCAATTCTGACAGATTTTCTGCCCTAACTTTGAAAAATCATAACTCTTAACTCATAAATCGAAATGACACAAATTACATGTCCATTTTGAAGCTTGGCATGTAAACTTTAAAATTGGAAAGTTTCATAATTTTTAGATACCATTTGACCATTCAAAACATCCATACAAACCGATTATCCTGGACATAATTTCCAACTTTTGCACAATTGTTCCCAATGGTTCCAATTTCACAACAAACACTCCCCCCACACAAAATTTCACAAGAAAGCAATTGGAATCACTAAAACAACCAAATTCTCATCATATCCACTTTTGAAGTCATTAACCCTTAATCAAAATTTGGGATATTACAACTACCCTCTGCAGAAGAGCTTGGCATTGAATTAGGGTTGGATTAAACATTGTTAGGTTTATCCGAAATTTTAGTTGGCTTACTGTTATGTGCCTTTTTGGTTTACTACTTATGCAAGTTGGATAATTGGCAAGACTGAACCATTCTTTAAAGTTAACCAACTTTGTCCACTGCTAGGAACGCACATGCTTTAGTGTTGTACTTATGGTTATTACAAGTTTAGATATTAAGGTTTTTGTATCATACGTGGTAAATGGACCTCAAATGGGCTGAGGTTTTACAGTTTATTCAAACAATGTGCCTTTTCTTTTATTTTCCGTTGAACTTAATGGGCTTATTTATTTCCTTATGAAAATGATTGGGAAGAACGTTGTCCCAATACTAAAAGGAAACAGTGGATAACATGGCAAGCATTAGATTTGTGGCCCCACGAATAAAAAAAATGAATCAAATCTATTACCCAAAAAGTAACAAATCACCAAGTTAAAAAGTCTCATCCAAAAAAAATGATACCACATTTATAAGCAAATAGGAATGTATACATGAGGACATTAAATTAATTTAAAAAATGGAACAACTCTATTTCCCAAAATAGAACCTACAATGAGTCATTAAGTGTGCATTTGTATTTACTTTTGAAAAACAACTTTTACAACTTACAGAAAAAGACTTATGAAACTACGAATTTGGTGGTTTCCAAACCCTCAAACTATCATGCCAAAATTAGCCCCGCATACCATCCTAGTCTATTTCCCAGAAGGCCAGAACTTGAGCATACATTGATTATTCCACCCAGCATTAAAAGAACAACATGGTAGCAATAACAAAAACATTAGCACATCATAAATAGAACAGTCTCCTGTTTGCATGACTTAAGCTCCATGAACTACGCGGAGCTTGTATGAAGGTTTGGTCCCTTGCCTGCCCTACTTATGGTAAAACTAATCACTTCAGTGGTCCCTATGCGCATCCTCCACCTCTGGTCCATAAGAATGAATCCTGCAAAAAGGAAATGGAATAAATACAAGTAATGGTTTGGCAAAAAACAAAAAAACAAAAAGTAATAGAATAAAATTTAAATCCACATACAAAGTACTAAATGAAAGAAGGGACAAAAGACTAAGATTCCATATACCTGTAGGCTGTAAATAGTGGACATCCCATACTTGGTATTGACCCATTGATTGGGTTTATATGGAAACAGACAAAACATGGCATTCACATATTTCATACTAATTGGGGCAAATATATAAGGGGAAAACACACATGATATGAATAGCAAATTATACTAAACATAAGAGCTTGCGATTATATTCGTTAAATTGTGACAAAGCTTCTGTGACACTAACTTATAAGCCACATAAAAACATAAAACTTAAATAAACGTCATAGCGGGGATTGGGATCACTGGACTCCAAATTTAACAACTTGTCCACAAAATATAGACCATAAAAAGAAAGGGAACAACATTTTCGATTAAGAGTGTGTTTGAATTAGCTTTTGGAGAATAGTTTCTGAAGAAAAAGTGGAGAATAGCTTCTGAAAAATAGATTCTGAATAGAATAGCTTCTAAAGAATAGATTCTGAGCAGAATAGATTTTGAGAAAAAAGTGATTTTAATAAAATGAGTGTTTGGGTATTGTAGTCAGAATAGCTTTTTTCATTGTCAAATTACTAAAAAGGACATTAGCTTTTGTGATAATTACATATAATGAATAAGATTATATTTTATGTATTGTTTAAGGGTTAAGATCCAATTTTAACATCAAAGTTTTTCCCGATGGGCGTCTGGTACAAATAAGTTGTGGAAAATGCAAAAATAACAATGAACAATTAAAATGATGTAAATTCAATAAAACCGTTAAATTTAACCTTACGACGTTAAATTATAAGAGAAAAAAACCTCTAACGACATTAAAAAGGATGCATCTTAACCCATTATTTAACATTAAATTTTATAGTAAATACCAAAAATGAAATAAATTTTTCTATATGTAATGTTAATTAATTTAACTAATTTTTTTAGTATAATAAAATTAAATAAATAGGTCTTATATTAAAAATAAAAGGGAGTATTAAAATTTCAAGATTCTCAAAAAAAAAAACAGGGATTGAAGAAAAAACGGTGAAATTAAAAAAAGAAGAGAGAGAGAGAGCGTGTGGCGTGAGGCCCACATTAATGAAAAAGGATCAATTAGAGAGAGTTAGTGGGGCCCACATAGGAAAAAAAGCAAAAATAAATTAGATTTTCTCAGAACCATGGTTTAAGATCAAAACCTTGGTTTTGTAAAAATTAGGGTGTTTGGATGATTTTGACAAAACCATGATTTAAGATCAAAACCATGGTTTAGCAAAAAGTTGAGTGTTTGAATTATTTTTTACAAAACCATGATGTTGTCTCCAAGCCATGGGTTTATTTCTCATCCAAACACATATTAAATGAAAGTCAGCTAAAAGAGTTGGAGATAACTCATCCTAGTCCATAATCATTTGCTGCTTCATCGTGAGAACCTCCGAAAATACAAGCTCAGCAAACATCCTGGTAGCTTCACTATAAGATCTGAGTGTCATCACACCTAATAGTAAGAAACCAACACACAAGTTAAAGCACAATATAAACACCTACAAATCGATGAAAAGAAGAAATGCTTAACATATAGACTACGAAGATTATGGACGTACCACACTGGGTTGGAAAGCCTGGAGTGACATTCTCAACTAAGACAAACATCATATGGGAGTCGCCGAGGTACTTCTGTTGATTGGCAATCTTCTCCACAATAGATTCAACCTTATCACCACGTATGATATAGATCACTTGGTCCCTGGCCCTGCAAACCGAGATTACTTGTGAAAACGTACATATCGTCATAAAGCTACCATTTTTAATGAGTGAAAATCTTTAACAATGACTGCAATGACAGAAAAAGGGCCTGAAATATACCACTGTGTGTCCTACCTAGATGACTCCAGCGTCAAAACAATCTCTTTATCAAAGAGCCCATATATGAAGTGAAGTGAATCCCATCACGATGCCAAAGAAATCCACACACATATGAAGAAAAGACATAAAGCATGGGTAGAGAAAAATGAACTTGTAGTCAGATGATGAAAAAATATCGATTTATTGGGACTAACGGAAAATTACCAGCAAAACAGTCATCATCAACCATGGCCCAAGCAATGTCAAAGCAGGTCCTCGGGTGGAGACAGCGATCAATCATGGGCTCGTAACAGTCGTGAATGACAGAATCTAGTGTAAACTCAAGGTGGAGACATTCGTGGAAACGTTCCCCGCCTAAGATGACCTCTATAGCAGTCATGTTGAACACGTTCCCTTCTTTAAACTTTCAGAAAAAGCATTATATCACCTTATCTAAGTGGAAGCACACAAGCATCCTAGTGCCCTGAGACGAACAACAAAAAAGTCAAGCAGTATAAGTACTTAGGGTTGATAAAATCAAGAAAAAAATGATATGAATATAACATACAGTAAAAGGTGAAATCATCTCTTCGTACAGCAGAAAATTGTAGCCTACAAACTCCTTCACATAACAGGATGTCCTCATGTTGGTACGAAGCTCCCACCGCTTGATCGACCGGATGAGACATACCATAACACAGTGTTTGCTTAAAATCCTTAGCTAGAGGTCATCCAAGAACACCTTCAGAAGCTTCTCCATAACCGCAAACTCAACTGAATGATGGACGGAAAGGAGGGATGGGTGCCAGAGAAGAAAAAGGTGCTTGTGGATGAGTGAGACATGGCCCGAGGGGGCACACCCTTAAATAGGAACGAACAGGTGCAATAGGGAAGATGGAGAAAGCTCTATGCAGTAATTCTCACACCTACTCAACTTCAGAAAAACGAAGAGTTAAGCCCCTCTAATTAATTTTCCCGAGTGAACCCAACAGAGAGGTCAACAAATAACTCACCTAGAAATTGAATAATCACAATGGTACAGGGTGTTTGGCAAACATCCAAATTTAGGTTTGCGTAATTCGATACAAAACTTTTCTTACACACTTATTTCGTAAATCGTAAAAGTTATTAAAAAAAACTAATCCAAACACACACTAAACATAAACCTACTAATGAAAGGGCGCCATTAATAAGGGTGCAATAAGAATAAAGAAAAGTCACGAACAGAAAACCCCTGAAGAAAGGAACAATACACCACAAGCAAACTCCATTTATTGGTAGTGAGTGGGCACGAACGTTCGTTAGAGAGCCATAAACGTGTCCCTTTAGATGGCTCTCTCGGCTCTCATTCATGCGGTCTCAAAACCAGGGACCGGAAAACTCATCCCCTGCACCACTTTTTGTGACCAACCCTCCAACTATGTTGTTTAGGATATAGTGGACCCAAGTTTCGTGTTTCAGGATTTGAGGTGGATTTGAATTTCAAATAAGGGAGAAGTGGCGCCAAGCGTAGCCGAATGTGTGAAGCCGTGTTGGACGGCTCGTGATCTGAGCCCAATGAAGATTTTTAAAATGAAAAAAAAAAAGGATTGGCTTGGATGAACAATAATATTAGTCTAGAGCCATCCTGGAGCCGTGTAGAAGATCGGTTTGACCAAACAGTATCTATAAATTAGTTGATGCTTTTATTCGGAAAAAAAAAAAAAAGGAAGAAGCAATGATTCCAATAAGTTTCTATACTCAAGATTTTTTTTGCTTCTTATTTTCTTAATCTCATTTCATTACAGTTTTTTTTTTTTGTCCATATCAGTCTGTATCCTTTGCATCTTCTAGGCAGCAAATGAGACAGGAAAACGTATGAGAGGGAATCTCTATTGATTTTTTATTTATTTATTTTTTATTAAATATAATTATTATTATATTAATTTTTAATGATTGAAATTTAATAATATTAAAAGATATTATTATAATAAAAACTTATCATAATAAATTTAAAATTTTTAAAAATTAATCTAATAATAAATATATCCAATAATAAATAAATAGAGAAAAAAATCCTCTCCCGTAAAACGTTGTAAAATGCAGTGATGGGCTGACTGACCGGTGAAGAAGCTCTGAGCCTGTGACGCCGCGAATCAGTTTCTCTTGTCATTCCCACCACCATGGATTCCCTACTTCCCCTTTCCTTTCTCTGTTTCTTGGCCCTGTCTATCTCCCTCCACTTTCGAGCTGCCTCAGCCAATACTGCTGCTTACCCCACCATCCCCGGCACCGATTCGGTTGACTGCTCCATCTCCGGCGGCGGCCGCGGCAACTCTGATCTAATTCCTCCTCGCCGAGAAGTCTACGATAATGGTCGAATATTCGATATCTCTCACAAATACGTCCCCGACATGCCAGTCTGGGACTCTAAAGATGGCCTTGGTAGACACTTTCTCTGGCTCGAGAAAAGCATGAAAAATGGTTCTTGGGCCAATAACTCAGCTATGAAGCTTGGTGTTCACACTGGTACCCATGTTGATGCGCCAAGCCACTTCTACGACAACTACTTAGACGCCGGCTTTGATGTTGACTCGCTCGATATAGAAGTCCTTAATGGTAAAAGAATGGTTTTGGTTTTGGTAGCCTTATACTTCACTTTAATTTTCCTCTGGGTGATGATTTATTGTAATCTAGCTGTATGTAGAAAGTACCATTTTTTTGGATGTCCCTCCGCGTTGACATTTATTATGTTAATCCCATGCGTTTTATGAAATCTTTCCGTGAAATTTTAGGATATTTTTCAGCTCCCTCTCTTCTGGCTGTAGTGGATGGTTCATCCCACAATACTGTAATATTGTCTTCTTTAATCTTACCATTCTCAGCATTGTGCTTCGTTCACTTTCTTCACTCCATATTGCTGAACAAAGAATTTGTAATTTAGCGGGTGTGCATATTGAAGTCAATTATCGGTTTATCCATGCATAGTGTAAACAGCTATTTGCTCGCCAGTATTTGTGTCAAGCCTTGCAGAGTGAACAGTGGCAAAAGCATTACGCTACTAGCCTCTAGTAGCTCTATGGTTGTTTTGCATAATTCTTTCGAGATTCTGTCTGTTTGGTTGAGTGATTTATGAAAGAATATGCTCAATTTAGCTCAGCCCAATCTTAGACTATGAATACCAATTTTCACTCACTATTACATGTTCTAACTGAGGGTAAGCCATAGCGTAATGATAAAATTGCTGCCATGTAATCTGGAAGTCATTGGTTTAAATCCAGAAAACAGTCTCTCCGATTGTGAGGGTAAGGCTATACATACATTTATCCCTCCCCAGACCCTACCTGTGGAAGCCTTGTGCACTAGGCCGTCCCTTTTTTTTATTGCATGTTTAAACCCACGCTGAAGGAATTTAGAGCTTGCATCGTGAATAAGAAAATTGATTCAAACTATTCTATGGTATCTAAAATTTGTCAATTAACCGGCACAAGAGCAGGTGAATCATGCTACTGGCCTTCTCAATGTTACTTCTTACTGTATTATTTTCCTTTTAGTTTTATGCTCTTTCTCTTTGCAAAAATCTGGTATTCCTTGCATATTTATATTCTGTGTGATAACTTCTTCCTCATGAACTCCCTGCCAGTAGTCAGATGCTTTATCCATTTACTTTTTGGATTTTCTGGAACTTTTACCCATCCATTTGATAGGATTTAAATTTTTCTTAGCTGTATTGGAAGATTAAATTTATTCCTTTCTCCTTTTTATTAATAATTGATTTTAGGAATATTGTGGTTTATCATATTGGCATAGATGCTAACAGAGGACCTATTTTTATCTTTAGGCTATGCGCTACTGGTCGATGTTCCAAGGGATACAAACATAACTGGTATGTATAACTTATGAGTTTGCTTTGAAAGACAACTTATTTGTTTGCTATGTTGGATTTTGCAAATGCTAATCTGGTTAACTTTAGTAAAATTCAACGTTTTTCTGATGAATGAGAATTATTGTGTAATCAAGAACCTATAAATTGCACATTTTTCTGATGAACGCATCATTCTTATTAATTGCTCTGATCATTCATGTGTAATCAAGAACCTATAAATTAATAAATTTTGAGATGTGAATGTTAATTTGTCCAGCATACCAAGCTTTATGGTTAATAATAAAGATAAAAGGGACAAAACGAAGATGCTCTCAAGGGACGGTGCTTTCTCATATACAGCATCTTCTTCGCATTTGCTATTTTTGGTTTCTATAGTTAAAAATACTTTTCTTGGAATTTTACCTTCCTCAATAATTGTATATTAGATCACAGCTTGCCTTTTTTTACAGCTGAAGTTATGAAGTCCCTGAGTATTCCTCGCGGTGTACGTCGTGTGCTCTTCAGAACTTTAAATACTGACAGGTTACTCGTATAAATTACTTGCATTTTAACCGTTGTAAGATTATTTTGCTGTTGTTGTTGGTCTTGCATAAAAAGTTAAATTGAATATATTTCTTAATTGATATGTTTATTCAATTCTAGACATTTTGACCTTGAACTTGAAGACCCAAAATAAAATCTCATGTTACGATTATTTAGCTTAGTGATATGTATTATCTCATTAGAAGCCACATGTGAACTTCAACTTGTTAAAATGTTAGGCGGCTTATGTTTAAGAAGGAATTCGACACGAGTTATGTAGGGTTCAAGGAGGATGGAGCAAAATGGCTGGTCGAGAATACTGATATTAAACTTGTAGGTGAGATATGTATTATTGACATGTATTATCTCTTACAAGTTTTTGACTGCCTAATTCTCAAGGGCATATTCTTTGACCTTTTTCCTGAGTCAAATGACCGGATTCATGTTTAATTTTTGCACTTGTAGTCAATGCATGTGTAACTTCATCTATGCATCCATTTTACAATACGTAGGTTTGTGTCATACCCATAACTCTATGCCATGGTACCACACTAGCTCCAGTATCTCTATATCATGGAAGCAAGATATATCATCAACAACAAATTTATCACCATTAGTTTTTCTGTCTTTCAAGCAAATACTAAAAATTAAGTCCGTACTCTTTTGTGTTTGTGTGCGCTCGTGTGTTCAGTCTTTTGAAACTCTGTGAATGAAGAAATAATAATAGGAAGGGCTTATTAATAGTATTTCCTAGTTACAAGATGACATTTATTCTCTTTTGCATCTTTCCTCTCTCTACCTATTGAATTTTATGTCTTATGCTATGAGAAAATTTAGTAAAATTACCTCTGCTGTTCCATTTGATTGTTGCTAAGTTATTGTTTCCTTCTGTCACAAAAGTTACTATCATGCCTATTCACATTCCTACAATGCACTGTAGGAGTTGATTACTTGTCCGCTGCTGCTTATGAGCACTCGGTTCAATCACATCTTGTATTTCTGGAAAGCAGGGTAAGAAAATGTTTGTCTCATTATACTAATTGATTCATGTCTGGTTCATACTATTCATCAGCTAATTGTTAATCCCTTGATTTATTTTTAACGAGAAGAAAACATCAGATCCTATGAGTCAAAGGACAATAGTTATGCCATCCACATTTGGTTTTATATTAAATTTTTAACTCCTACAATTTCCAGACTTGTGGTACTGGTAATGCTGGGTTGTATACTAATTGTTGATTTTGGCTATCATTATGATCCCTGCACTCATGAATATTACATTCTGTTTTCACCCTAGATAGTTGGGAAATATCTACAAATTCTCTTTTTTCTGTACATCTTGTTTTTTGGCCACTCCTTTTACTGTACATCTACTTAACATATTTTGGATGATTTAGTTCTGGTGGCTGACCTCTTGATAATTGGTAGAGGTTGCAAGTCCTAAAAATTATTATTGACATTTTATTTAGTAGATGTTAGTAGCTAACCCATCTAGATTACGTTTTCTTATGAAACACGCTTACAGTCAAAACAAGTTCAATGTACTCTCTGGATCAGTTCATAATGATCAGCTGCAGGCCTGACGAACTAATCGCAGTTTTGCACCAAATTTTCTTTTCTGCTTTTTTGAGGAAGTTGTCACCTGTTGGTGCAATATTTTTTTTAATCTTGAAATATAACTTCAGTTTAATAATAGATAAGGTTTGAGAGGACTTGCTAGCATGTTTTCTCAGATTTTACTTGTACAGACAACAACTTAAAAAAAGGAGCTTTTTTCTTGCTTGGACTATGCCTAGTATCAATAAGCAATGAGCTAATAAAGCCAAGAACTTCTCAGGAAATCATTCTTGTGGAAGGCTTGAAGCTGGATGATATCCCAGAAGGAATATATACACTGAACTGCTTGCCCCTTAGGTTGGTTGGTTCCGAGGCATCACCAATACGATGCATTCTGATCCGATAATACATCCATTTGAGAGTTTGAGGTGGCCAAAACCTGGGGTAAGTTCACATTCGTGCTTTTGGTTCTCAATATTGTTGTCCTCTTTTTGGATGGGATGTGACCTGCTTTTGGACACAGTTTCCATACTCTGCCCTTATTGACAAGTCAAATGCTGCTGCAGAAGGGTGAGATTGATGATCAGAAAACAATGGCGAGAAGTCTGAGTTATGTGGCGATCACTAGTGTCGATGTGAAAGAGGATGAGTTGCCAAACTGTCATATTTATGTTGAACTAAACATGTGTCTCTTGTAAAAAGGCTAGGAATGAGTTGCATTGGCCTATAAAGAGTTTGAAGTTTGTTTGTGTTTATGTGTTGTATGAGGGCCAAATAAAAAAGGAGGATGTGCTATTTTATTTGAATAAATTTAAATTCGGAAACTACTTATATGGCTCTTTTCCTAAGGTCCACTTCCCCTCCGTGGCCTTAATCCACCTATTCAATAAATCTACTAAAAAAAGGTGACTAATGCATGAGGCTTTTACCAAGTGGGGTCTAGGAAGAGATAAATAGATATACACAACTTTATCCCAATAAGTGGAGAGGTTGTTTCTAGTATTCGGATCCGTGACCTTCAAGTCATATAGCAATAACCCTATCACTGGGTCAATGCTCACCCTCTAATGAATGTCATTAATGGTGTGGATTGAGGCCCCGAAAGGGAAGTCGACCTTAAGGCAGTGGAGATAATCTGCTTACCTTTTCCATATGTGTAAAAGCTTTTCAACATATTTCTTTCCAATAGATCAAGAAGTTGCTATCTGCCCAAAAACAAAAATTTTGAGGTTGGTCAAATTGCAATTAAGTTCTAAATGTTTTTGCAAATTCCCTCTTAGGATAAGCGAATGGTACTCTCTTTGGTCCTTAATAGAATATATATTTATTTAATTTGTATAGATTAAGGAAGTTAGTTTATTAAATTAAATTAGTTAATATGACATATTTTCTAACACATCCTAATCATATTCCTTAATTCCTTTCTTCCTTCTCTTGTTTAATTATTGTTGGAGGAGCATCAATAACGATAAATTAAGAAAATACTGACAAATATGAAAATCATGTTTTATATTTATGATTAAGATCAACTCCTCCAATATGTCTTATATTAAAGACTAGAGGGAGGATTATAAAAAAAATGATTTTGATTATATAATATCTATGTATCTATCTAATATATTATGAATTGAATAGTCAGTAGAGATTGTTTTAGATGATCTGGCTCATGTAAAGGACGAATGAGGACTACACACAAATGGGGTTGGAGGGGTGGATGACTATCAATGTCGATGGAGTTTACTCTCATAAGGATGGCATGGCGATATGTGGAGGTATTATCAAAGATTATAAAGGTAATCCAATTGAGGTCAAATGATTACCTTGTCGATATTGGCTTGTTAATGCTTTGCTCAAATCTGGGAATATTTTGAAGTTATCAAATGATTTTGTACTGTTATTATTTGATCTTGTGATTATATTTTGGCTTTTTTATTATTATTATGGCTATTTCGATTAATATCAATTTTTTAAGGACCATCAATAGGCATTGGGCCTGGTAATGGATTAAAGTTTCTAGTCCAAGCCCAAGATTTCAGGACTGGATCCAGATAGTCCAACAGGTCATCTGCTAATTACGCACGGACCACTGTCAGTAGTAGACCCAGCATATCATAATCATATATACTACCTCCACTCATTAATATAAGTTCGATACACTACAAACTAAATCTTATATTAATAATCAGATGCATTATATATACACTAATAGGAGTTGGATCTAATAGAAAGAGCTAGTCCCTTATAACATGGTGAATTAAGGTTTGAATCCCCACTAAGATAAATACCCACATTTAGTGTCTGACGGTGTCTCGAACAGGATTGTTTCCAATACGAAGATACCCGTGCCTATCAAAACACACACACCAATAGGGGGCTGGGTCTAACGAAAGGGGGTAATCCCGTCTAACATGATAAAACAAGGTTCAAATCTTCATTAGAAGAGGTACCCATATTTACTACCCAATGCCTCGAATAGAATGGTCTTTAATAGGAGGATATATATGCGTAGTAAATATTTATATATGTGTATATATAGAGTGAGAGAGAGATAAGGGGGTAATTAAGAAGCTTGGATAGAAACAAAGGGTTTGTTGAGGTGATGAAGCATGTGTTTCTGCGTTTGTGGCAGGGACTCTGCTGCAACGTGGTGTGGGTTTATGAGTTTGGTTGTAGATTTTGTACAAGTGTTTGTTACTGCATTCATGCTTGAAAAGTAAGTTACTGCCCACACCAACGAGGTGAAGGGCTCAAATCTATTGTTTGGATATCAGTTGCAGAAATTGACATTAAGAAGAAAACTCAATTCAGAAAATCTACTAATTTCTTTCATTCAATTCAGTAAAATCAGTCAAACTAGCATTTGTTAAAAATTGAGTTTGCAACATTAAATTTGAGCCTCCAAACAAGGAGTAATATCCAAAACACATCTCAGCTTTGAATTTCAGCTTTTCACACCAATGCATTCAGTGGCCCACCAGGAAGCTTTAACAGTTCAAAGAGTTGTACCATTGAAACCATTCACGGGTTCGTTCTTCTCTCTGTGAATGTTGGTCGACCCCCATTATTGATACAACCTAATGTGGAGACCAACTCATAAAAGAAATTCGCCTAATTTATTCATGCCAATATCAAATTTTAACAGCTCAATTTCTTCTCTTTAACTAGCAATAACTTTGTCAGAAAATGAAGTTTACCTTTTATAGAATATCTCCAATCTAAACACAATATATTGGGATTTGGGGCCTCTGGCTGCCCTTTCCCTGATGTGCCCTCTGTTGTACCCCCATTTTGGGACCTTTCAAATGTATTTTTCATGGCTCTTTAGATTATTAGATTCTACACAAAATGTGTGACATTTTGATATATTATGAGCAAAAAATGGACATGTTTTCAATTTTTTATGATTTTTCAAAGATATTTTAGAAAAAAATACTTATAGTTAAAAAACACACAATTTTTCTGAAATATCTTTGAAAAATCGTAAAAATTTGAAAACATATCTATTTTTTGTCATAATATATCAAAATGTCACACATTTCGTGTATAATCTAATAATCCAAAGAGCCATGAAAAATACATTTAGGAAGGCCCCCAAAATGGAGGCACAACATAGGGCAAGTCAAGGAAGGGGCAACAGAAGCCCCTAATCCAATATATTGGGAGAATCACTGTGAAGTTGGAATTTAATAACCAAAAAGTCTCACAATGAATGAGCAGTATGTAAAGATAATTTCTAGTCTATGGAATGATAATAAATCCATACTGCTCACTTATTATTGAAACTTTTTTATTATTACATTTTTACCTTGAAACCTCATAGTAATTTTCCTATATTCTCTCCGATTCTTTTTATGAGCAACAACTATCTAAGTCATGCAAAATAAACTGATCATTAAAATTAGTTTAAAGCAATGAATGGGTAAGAGATATAATTTTTTCCTCCAAACATACCTTGATTTATGAAGATGATGAGTGAGAGAAACGATGAGTAGGAAAAATATGAGAAAGACATACAATTAATTGATTGGAGATAAAAATGAAAAAAGTGCATTAATTTCTCTTTTTTTTTTTTTTTTGCAAGCTTGTGCATTAATTTTTAGACAAAGCAAAATCATTCGTTATATATAGGATCAAGCCTATGAAAAAGAAAGTTACTCATAAATAAAACGGGAGGAGTATAATTTAGCCCATACTAAAACCTCATCACACAAAAACAAGACTCTAGTTTTCACTATGGAACTGGTGGGATCCAGCCTGAAGATCTGAAGCAAATGTGTTGGATCAATGTCTGTACGCACATTTACACAAGCAGATTAAATTATCAATGCTTGCCCATCTGTTTATGGGGCTTTCATTTATGATTAGTCTTCTTTTCTTTGTACATAAAGTTATCAGAGTGTTTTTTTTTTTTTTGTGGCAGAGAGACGATGGTTATATTTTCTTTGATACATATATCCTGATTCTGAAATTTGTGAACTGAACTCATTTTAATTTGCAGAGTGATTTTTACGTACTGGGTATGCTTCTATTTATTACCTTTTATAATTCTCAACCACCCTATGGTTCCAAAATTTAAACTTTCCTGTTCATCCAAAAACAAAATTAGGACTCTGCTGGTACGTTAGGGGTCACTATAGTAGACTGTTCACAGATACCCAAAATCTTGGTCTGATATGTTATCACACACTTGTGAGAGAGGGACCTCCCATGGCTGGCCCAGTCAACAGCATTAAAAAAATGTTGTCCTCTTCTTATCAGTTTTGTAAGAGACCATCGAATTGACTTTAGTTTGGGAAGAATCAATATATAATGGGAACAAGTCATAGTGTTTGTGTCCAAAATAGTGAACAGTTTGTAGTTTTGAGCTCCATTCCATGTAAGGTTTCAGATTTATTAGTTGTTTCTAACGATGTAAACTTTATAAAATTTAACTTCACAAAATTTTTTATAAGAAAAAATGTATTCATGTTTAAGAATCCAAGTAACCAAGTTATTAATAAATTGGGCAACAAAAAAGTAAGTCATTGATAGATTCTAGTAGCTTGTAATCATAATTTTTAGAAAAATATTGTTAGGTTAGCTTCATAACTTAATGATTTTTAAAATATATTTTAATCTATTTTAAAAAAATTTTGCTAAATTTGATATAAGTTTTGAATATTTTAAGTGGAGTTCTTCTTTATTTTGCCTCTTAAGTATCAACCAATTGGCCCAAAAAGATAATGTTGAAGCATTAAAAAGGATGAACATTTACTAACAAGCTTTAGTTGAAATGGTGAGCGACTTTAACCTCATAGGAAAGAAAACATAATTTTAAATTCTGAGAAACGCGTTTACTATAAGAGGTAAAAAAAAGGTGATATTTATAAATTTTTATATTTTAGCCCTTACTCTTTTTTATGTTAATATTCTTCTATCTTCAGTCCTAAATATAGAATCTAGTTTGTAGTACAATTTACACCACAAACTAAATCCTATATTTAAAATCATCAGATTATTAAATTTTGTTAATATATATATATATATATATATATCTAATTGTGTGAGTGTGTGCGGGGGGGCTTTTTTTCTTAATTATATCTAAATTTTGAGGTTCCTTTGTTGAATTAGTCTTGCCTGTGCTTAACCAAATGCGTTGAAAAGTGACCATATTATATGCAGATTACACAAGAGTCTGAATTTTTGTTCTCTGTTTTTTTAAATGAATTGTCAGAGTAACTATATACAATAACAGAAGATTAGGCCAACATTTTTTCCTGGTTAATTTCAATCTGGGCAGGTGAATCATCAGTGTTCCTTTGGAAACTAGGCTCTTGAGTCTTTGAATTTAACAATTTAAATGCATCTACATTTTCTGGCTCCATCTCTAATTACCACATATGAAGTGACATTTTACCTTACCCACTCCAAAGATAATCTTCATTGTCTAACTTGAATCATTCATTAGCCAAGAGTCCTATCACAATACAAAATATTCTTCCTCACACAATATAAGTCGTCTCAAAAAGAACGTTTTAATCTATAATATAACTTATTTAAAAAATAATTAAAACTTATTCATTAATTTTGTCTGCGTAATTAATATTTAAATGTGTCTTTTTAATTGTTTATTTTTTAAAATCTATTTTAATATAGATAAATTTTAAAAGAAATTCAATTTAAAACATATTTAATGAATTAATTATGTTACAAACAGGAGAGAGTACAATATAATTCATTGCCTTTAATAAAACAGGAACCTACAACACAATTTTTCTAGGAAAAAAAATTATACTACATAAAATACAATCACTATTAAATTGCAGGTACCTATACTATGCATCAAATTTAAATTGGTATTTAATTTGACACCTATGTGTTTTTCTCTCCTAATTAAATCTTTTAATCTCAGTTTGTTAACATCATTAACTCTTGTAATTTTATTTTGTTAACCAAAATATATATATATATATATATATATAATGTCTTATGTGACATTTGCTATGGTCCTCGTCGTTACCGCTATTCTTGCTACCATCTCTGGCCTTCACTGCTACCGGCTGTGAATGGTAACATGGTCCTCCAAAAGATGATGGGTTTTTATATCATTTTGTCATAAGTTATTGGAGTTAACAACGCTAACAAGCTGAAATTAAAAGATTTATGTAATTCCATCAATTTTGATGAAAGTTTCAGATTCCCTTGTGGTATCAAACATGTAATTACTATGAATTTAATTCCAAATTCGATTTTCATGACCCTAGTTCCAGGGCATTGAGCAGTTTTCATGTGTCTGCGTCTAATATGGATCCGGCTTTCCTCCTTTATAAAGAAAAAAGAAAGAATCCGTTGCAGCATATGAATTATTGGATCATATTTTAATGATCCAGATTATTTTATTAATAATCATATTTTTATAATATATTAAATATGGATCATTGAGATCTGATCCAACGATTTATATACTACACCCTCATTTATAAATGAGGAAAGCCGGATCCGTCTATTGAGATTGTCTTCTCCTGCTAAAGAAACATAGGCAAATGTGGGCCCCAAGAATAGATATTGCCCCCCTTTGTTGTTCTTGCTTTCGAACTTTACAGTTGTCCTAGGTCTAGGAAAGTGAAGAACAAATTTAGGATAATTTTTAGGGCAAATAAGCAATTTTAACGGCAAACTTTTCTGATAAAGGCATTCCATGCCATTAAATTTTTGTAGTGCTAAAATGTATCTAAACTTTAAGAAGTGTGACAATTTTAACACAATAGTTAATTGGATATAAACAGACATTATGTGAGGCCCACACAAGACACGTCATTTTTTCCTTCTATTTCACCATCTAATTGAACAACTCATCACCTTTTAGAGGAGAAGGAGGAAGATAAAAGATGCTGAGTTGTTCAAACAGACGGTCAAATGGAGGGAAAAAAAATAACACATGTGCATTATGTGGGACCTACATAGCGTCTGTTTTTACCACTTAATAGTTGTGTTAAAATTGCCTCATTTTTTTTAAAATTTATATGCCTTTTAGCACAAATAAAAAAAAAATAATGGTGTCAGATATCCTTATCAGAAAAGTTTATTGTTAAAATTGCACATTGACCCTAATTTTTAATTCCAAATTTGAACTTGACAAGTTGGCATTATCATTTCTTACAATTAATGAATGGGTTAAGTCACAATTTTTCGTATATGCTGTTAGTATTCAATTTTTTTTAATCAATTTAGTTTCGGAAGTGGTAAAAAAGAAATAATGTCATCCCTTGTGATTTACGATTGACATTTTTGTTAACTGCTAGGAAAATTTGCTCTATTCTTAATACTACCGGGCAAAATAACAAAAGTGAGCATTAGCCTTGATGCATCGTACGTCTTCACACAGAAGCGCTGACACGTATTTGAATTATAGGTTTTATCTTGGGTTTGTTTTATAAAAGTTTTATCTTGTGTTATTGCAGTACATAATTAGACTCTAGAATATATCTTTTGCATGGAATTGAAGATCGGGAAAATTTCAGAAAAGGACCTCCAAAATTTTAAAATCTCAAATTAGGTTTGATTTCTGCAATTAATAAGATATTTACTACACTTTATAAGAAATTCACAAACTCATTTTAATGACAAATCACTTATTTGAGATTTTAAAAATTTTGAATGTATTTTTCTAAGATTTTCCTTTAAAAATAAGTCCTATCATTCCACATTTAGAAATAACATGAATTTTAATAAATTATATATATAAATATATAAATTTGGCTACTTAATTATGTTTTTATCACTTAAAATTTAGAGATTTTTTTAATAAATTTTGTATGTCCTGGTATATTAATTTTGAAAAATTTTGAAGTATGCATCATGAAGTTCAAGTTGGGTAAGGTTTTGGTAAACAGTGGAGAGTGTGCGTCTCTATAAGAGAATTGTGGATTGCATGAGTGAATAGAAAATTCAACTATCAATAATTATGTAAAGATATGAAATATAAATCTATATAACCTAACATATCTGTTATAACAAATTCGCCACCTTCATGTTGGGTAAATCAGCTATCAGCATGTTGGGTAACATAATGAAAATGTGATTTTAGGACACAAAATTACTCACATTATTTCTGTCAAAATAAACGTTTTGATCAAATTCAATAGATTTCCAGACACATAATATGGCTTGAAAAAATATCCTACTTTTTTTTTTTTATAATTCTTGATAAATTAGGTATTTATAAATCATCTATATTTTGGTAAGAAACAATATACTCTGTATCTTGTATTTAGCTAATGAAAATGCTGGACATGTCTGTTTTTCTCCTAAATGTAAAAATATAATCCACTTGCTCTTCTAAATTTATAGTTTTTATTTTTCCTAAATTCTCATTATTGGTTACATATATAATAAAGGGCGTTTTTCATAAAGTGGATAGCATCCAATACAAAAGATTAAAATGGATACTATAATGACAAAAAATCACTGTCGGTTTGAATTTAAATGGCTTAGAGGATCTAAGTTCGATTACTGGTACTATCAAAATAGATATTTAAGAGAAACAACAATAACAAATCATATATCATTAGGCGGAGTTAAGTATGTGAATCATACGATGTCCTATCAACAACTAATTTTTCAGGAAAACTAACATAAAGAAGTTTTTTTTTTTTTTCTAATAACTAACTTAACTAATTTTTTTTAATATTTTTATATTAATTATTTAATTTTTATATTTAGCACTAAATAAAATGTCATATTGTTTGTAGAATGATATCCGTCTCTTCTTTGAAAACTTCTCACAACGTTGACCTCTGATTTCCACGCCTATTTGGCGATTTCATTGGGTATCATGCATGAATCATTACTATTATTTTTCATGATAATGAGTTCAACAGATTTTATATCAGATGAAATCAAGTGCTACTGTATTCTATCTTTAATATAAAATCTCATTCGTAGTATAAATAATTACTACAAACAAAATCTTAATTGAGGACTATGAAGGTAAAGTTATATACAGTATATTAAGATCTTTTTTTTTTTAAATGAGAAACTGAATATTATTAATTTAATACAGAACTAATATAAAGAAACAATAAAAGCAACACAAGCCTAATTATCCTTAATCATCAATCGTCTCCCGAAAGGAACTAAGATCTTTTTTGAACATAATTTGTGGTAACATTATATATTGTTAATTCGTGGTTCTTAAAAAAATGTTCTGGGAATAACATAATTAGCTGGTAAAACATCACGTCACATAAAAAGGGGTTTGAAGATATTTTGATTTGGTGACGACCATGTGATGTATTGTTGACTACAAAATTATGTTAAACCTTGGGAAAATTCGGTGGGATTTTTTTTTTCAAAAAAAAAAAAAAGAAAAACTTTTTTGCTTTAGTAGCTTTGAGCAAATTTAAATGTGAAAACAAAAATGAAAAAAAACATAAAGATTGATATGGACCCTCCACCAAATGATCAAAGGAGTCGAATTAAGAAAGGTCAAAAATTAATCATGGAATACTGTTTTCCCCTCCTTGTGGCCAATAATCTATTTAAAACTGCCTTATTCTCATACCCATTAGTGTGGGAAAATTATAGTAAAGTTTAGTTTGAAATTAAAACTCTACAGATTTTTTTTCTTATCCTGTGAATATCCATAATTATATATATAAACAATTTTTTATTGTTAATTCGTTAAATTTGATTGCTGACTTTTATTTAGTGTTTGGAAGACTAATCACATTAGAGACCGGTGAATTTGAGTCTCCAACAACTATTTTGAATTGAGATAAGAACAATTAATAATTAAAGCAACATATGCATGTAGCTTATTGAGAGAATTGGCATATGGAATATAGAATCAAGGTGAAAAAATTAAGGGTTAATATAACTTTTGGTCCCTGAAGTTTGATCCAATTTTGGTTTTGGTCCCTCAAGTTTGAAATCGGTGGTTTAGGTCCCTGAAGTTTCACCCAATTTTGGTTTTAATCCCTCAAGTTTGAAATCGGTGGTTTTGGTCCCTGAAGTTTCACCCGATTTTGATTTTAGTCCCTCAAGTTTGAAAAGGACTTGGCGACCCATTTTGAAACCGACCTGACCCGGAAAAAAAAACCAAGTCCTTTTCAAATTTAAGAGACCAAAACCAAAATCGGGTGAAACTTCAGGGACCAAAACCACCGATTTCAAACTTGAGGGACTAAAACCAAAATTGGGTGAAACTTCAAGGACTAAAACCACCGATTTCAAACTTGAGGGACCAAAACCAAAATTGGATCAAGCTTCAGGGACCAAAAGTTATATTAACCCAAAAATTAATTATGGATTTTAAAGGTTTAATGCTAATTTTTATACTGCATATCTAATGCAACTCAGAAATGCATCATGCATTATAGTGAATCCACTAAATGGCCACACTGAATCTTCCCAATTTCTAAAAGTAAAAGAAGTAACAAAAAACAAAAAGGAAAAAGAAAAAGAAAAGAAAATGAGTAAGCAATTTAGAGAAAGTAAATTAAAAAAAAAAAAAAAAACAAGTTAGAGGAATGTTAGGCACATGGGTTATTCCAACTTTCTTATAGTACTTTTATAAAGATGGAGTGCTACATAATCATTCTTAGTCTAATCCAACAATAACTTGTTGCAAGAAGTTAACATCTATATTGTATCGCACTACTTGGTATTGACTTTTCAAGTGTTTAATCATATGTTTTCCAATGTTGTCTGATTGTTTCTTGGCTAATGATTGGTGCTCATATCGGTGTTATTCCAACTAGATTTAGTCTTTATAAAAAAAGAATTAGATTTAATCAATTGAAAAGATATCAAAATTATTGAACCAATACAAACACCATCGTGAAATTTTACCACAACTTTCAAAAAGTTAACTGATTCATAACTCACTATTTTGGTCAAGAACCAATAAATAAATAAACAAAGAAAAGCCATTTGGGTTATTTGTTCCACCGATTCAAATATTATTTAATCATTTTTAGTTTTTTTGTTTGTTAATACAAAATAGTCATCTTTTTTTAGGACAAATTCTTTTTTCCTAGATTCTAAAATTATCTATGAATTATTCTTGTACATAATTATTGCTAGTATTTCCTTATATTTACTTAATGAGTTCTATGATGATAGACGGTCAATTTTTCTCTTTTGTTTTCAATCTGTGATTGTGGATTAATATTACCTCATTTAGAGTTGAATAGTAAGTGATAAAATTTATTTGACATATTTTTTTATATAATATTTTAATATATAAAATGAAAATATTCTAACTCTTTTATTTGTATTTATTGGAAAAAAAAAATATTTGCCCATTAATAAACTGTTAATTGAAGTAATAAGTAGCGTTACCCCATAAAAATGAGAAATTAAGTTAGAGTGTGGGAAACACACTTGTTAAAGAGGGCAAAACATTTTATGCTCTAAGCATGCAGAGGGATTATCCTCAAAAAGCACTACTAACAAGGTTAAAAAAGAATTACTAATATTCCCTTGATCAAATAAAAAAAATACACTTTCTCCTTGGTATCCCAAAAATAACTAATAATATACCCCTTGTGTTAATACACACACAACTAATCCTTAATATAAAAATTAAATAATTAATTTGGATATTTAAAGAATTAGTTAAATTATTTATTTACAATAAATGAGTGCTAGTTATTACTATTAAATAGTTCAATCTGTGTTGAACTTTAAAAAGATAAAAAAAAAAACAACCTGTGTTGAACCAAGACTATTTAGGAATTGTGATTAGAACCCTTTAAAAATAATTTTTTAATAGTGATTTATAATATGCGAGAAAATATATAAAAAAAGGTTTATCTTATTTAACGTTAACATAATCATGATAACCAGTAAGCAGCTCCTAACCAGCATTAAGAAAACTTCACTTCATGTATTGATCGGCTTAAATTGCAAAAGACTCAGATTAATCAATTAATTTATATGCAACCATTCGGTCCAAGAATTAAATGCTGGTAAGGAAGTGAAGATTAAAAAAATGGGGATAAGAATTAAAAAGATGAAATGATGGGCAGAAGAACCATCAAAAGGTGCAATGTGGATCACTCATGTCTCCCTGAAGCTCTCTCCAAACTCTATTCCAGTTTAGTTTCGTATCCAACACACCTTCAATGCCCCATTTTTTTATATAACAAATACTCTTTCGGTTTTAAATATAAGGTAGAATTAATATTTTTTAGAAAGATTAAAAAAATTAAATAAAATACTTAATCATATCATATATTATGTATCTTTAGATTATATATTAATTTATTAATCAAACTAATTAATCTTTAGAAAAAAATAAAAATATTTTAAAGTAATTTAATTAGTTTCCTTAATTTCTTTAAAAAAAATTAACTTTATCTTATATTTAAGACCGGAAGGAGTACAATTTTTTTTTTTTTTTGCCAATTTTCCATTTAACAAGTACATTATACATATTAACGAGAAATTCAGTTGTGCTGAATTTGTCTTAGATTCTGATTATATCAAAAAGACGTGGGGTCCAATTTATCATCTTCTGAGAAGGGCAAGTCACTAATTACCACAATATGAAAAATTACAAGTTCTTCCTTCTCTCTCAAGGAGATGAGACGACAATTGCAACCCCAACCCGATTCAGTGGAGACATCTTCATATTATTACGCTGCTGCTGCTGCTGCTGCTGATGATGTCTGTTCCTCTTCAACAGAGACTCTGGGGGTGGTGAACAACAGAATGATGAAGATGACCCCACTTTCCACCAACCGTTGGATCCTTCTTCACTCCCAAATCCACCCTCCATTACTCTCTCTCCATACTTTCTCTTCTTTTTATTCTTACCGTCAGACGCCTCGAGAATTGCCTTATAACACTCCTCTACTTTCTCCTGTTACATAACACAGATCTACATTAAAATTATGATCTTTCTTTCATTAGCACAAAACAACAGAACAAGAATTAAGGTCATACCTTGTTCATTTTAAGCACACCCAGGAGTTGTTTTTTGTATTCGGCTGCATCATTGTGCTGTATCTGCTCTATAACACGAAGCATTGTGGCTGTGGCCAACACAGAAGGAAGACAGCCCACGAATCTTGAATCTACAGACATTATTGTTTGGATGTTTATAAGGATCCTGTTTGGTGTGGTTTCATTTGTTATCGTAAAGTTGAGCTTTTTTTTTTTTTTAAATGTTTACCTGAGAGTGCTGATAGAAGAAGATGCTCACAACGCTTGAGAAATTGCCAGTGAAGATGGGTTTTCAATCCAAGCCTTCTAATGATGTGATCTAAGAACGATAATGGTGTCACTGGGTGCATCTTCCATTTCAGGGTCGACAGAACCAGAAGCTCCATTCTCCGAATCGTCTTGCCATCAAACACATACTTAGTAGTATTATCCTCCACCTTAAAACGAAGAAAAGAAACAGATCCGTCAATAAAACCTTAATAAAATGAAAGGACAGGATCAAAGGTTGAATTTTTCAACGACGTACTTGAAGGTCTAGAAGAGGAGGCAGATGTGTCTCTTCAACCTTAGCAGCTAAAGAGAGACAAGTAACAGCAACCAGTTGGATCATCCATGGCTTCTCTATTTCAATATTGAAGCTTAAAAAGAATCTATCCAAATAGTTAATGGCCAGAGTTGAAGTAAGAGCAGAGAAGCCATGGTGAGCATTCACCTTAAGAATCCACTCCACTGCTTCACGACGAGCCAAGGAGAGAGGAGAGTCTAAAAATTGCAGATTGAAGGAGGAGGAGGAAGCTTCATGAAGCTGTTGCTGTTCTTTGGTGAAAAGAGAGATGAGCTCATCGTCTTCCCAGAACAAATCTTGCTCCAAGAGAAGCAGAGGAAACAGAGAAGCATTATTGTTGTTGTTGTTGGTTAGATCAGTTTCATATGAAGACTCTGAAGGTTGGTCTTGTTCGTCCTCCAGTTTGGGCTCATGACAGTAGAGAGAATCGAGGAGAAAGGAAGAATCTTGAAAAGCCATGTTCTTCTTGTTGTTGTTGTTGGATGGGGAAGAAGAGAGTGATGAGTTGTGTGATGTGAAGGAGCTATTGACGTGGGGGTCATTGTAAAAAGAAGAGATTGAGACTAAAACCCATTTTTTCTCTTTTTCTCTGTGTTTCCTGTGTCTAATGGAAAATATGGAAGGAAGAAGGGAGGGATTGCCAAGGCAAGGAAAAAGCAGAGAAAGAGAGACAGAAAAAGGGAAGAGAGAGGGTTGATTTTACAGCTTACGGGCTTTCACGCTTGTCTTTTTATATATATTTGTTACGCCTTCAAATATGATTTCAATCCAATTTTAATATAAGAACAGAAAAGTTATTATCCTTAATAGTTTATTTTTTATTTATAAGTATTTATAAATCGTGATTTATGATGTACGAGATAAACATATGAGAAGAATTTTATCTCGATTTACATAATAAATACTTATATCTTAAAAATAAACTATTCCAAATATAACAATAAAGTAGGATGTCCTACTTATAATTTATAAATAATACTCCTTTCGGAACTCAATAATTAAATTACTTGGTTTGAAAAAATATTAAAGTCGGTTAAAAATAATAAGTATGTCTAAAATAAATTTTATTTTTCTAATATGTCCTTATTTATGGGGGGTAAATAAGAGGAAAATAAAGTAAATATAAGTATCACCAACTTTTTAATTAATGCAAAGCATATAATTAATGAAGGGTAAAAATGGAAAAACACATTGTTCAGATAACTCTTGTCAGACTCTTATAAAAAATACTAAGCCAATTTAAATTTTAGAATCTTATAAAAAGGATTAGAGGGAGTATTATTTCTTAGCAAAATAAATAATACTCCCACTAGTTCAAAATATAAGAACCAAATACCTATTTTATATTTATCAAGAATTACTTAAAAGTAGTTTTTTTTTTGCCAAATACTTAAAAGTAGTTAAAAACAATAAATATGCAAGATACTCCGTCCGGTCTTTTTTATAAACAACTTTCTCTTTGTGTTTCAAAATTTAAATTACTTTTTCCTTTTCTACTCTTATTAAATATATATCTTTATATTAGTTATCCCCCACTCACCACTAATTCCTTTTTATTTAATCATTTATTACATATTCTCTCTCATATTTTATACTCATATTCTCTCATATTTGTTACTCATTCTCTTTCCCAAGCTCATTTTATAAACAAGGGCATATTTGGAAGAAACATGATATTTTTGACACATTTATTGTTTTTAACTAATCGTAACTGCTAGTTTGTTTTACGCAATAAAGATAAAAGTTGTTTATAAAAAGGATTGGAGGGAAACCACAAAACCGTGGTTTTAGAAGCCTTTTTCCATAAACCGAGACAAAACTCCTCTCACATACTTACCTCATAAATCGTAAAAAGTATTTTCCAACACCTAACCCAAAAGTAGCATATGTTGATAACAAAAGGAAACCCAACATTATCCAGCTCTTCTCCTCTGCAATAATCCGTGCAAGCTCCTCAGGCGCCCCAGCAACAAAATGAACTCCAAGCATCGACGGTAACCCCTCTTTGGCAAGAAAATCCACAGCAACATTAAACCATCGGCTGACATGAATAACACTTACTTCCCATTGATGCTGGAGCAGGAATAGCAATCCAATGGCCTCTTGAATCAGTAGAGAGTCTACATGTACCTCAACCCCCTCTTTCATTTAGAATGAGCGAGGTTGCCTCAGTCGAATCAAATTCAAGGACAATCTTGCAAAAACCCATGTCCCATGCAATCCCCAACCCATGAATGCATCCCCATAACTTGGCTGAGAGCGCGTCTCCCTCAGCACAACTAAATTTGAATCTACGAATGAAGTTGCCATAAACCACTGTGGGAATTTCTGCCAAGCTGAACCATCTCCACTTCGATTGAGGCACGATACCCCTCCATAAATTAAGCGTGTTTGGGCAATCACGTAAGACATGAAGCATATCTTTAATAGCAAAGCAGCATAGTGGGCATTCATCATTGTCGCTCAACCCACGTTTATGCCTAGAGGCATTTGTAAGTAATGTGTTGCAATCTAGACAAACATTTGACATCGTTCCAGGACTCGTAACTTCCAAATCTCGCCCCATAGAGGTTCTGTATCATTTCCATCTGCACGAAGAAGGTCGTGGGCTGAGTAGTTAACCGTAAATGAGCCACACTTTGTCCATTTCCATCGGATATTGCCATTAGCATCAATTTCCACATGTATTTTTAAATGTTGGGTTCAGTTGCATGTATTTTTACAATAACACTCAACCAGTATCTTAAACTTTGGGACATGAAAGACTATTGGAAGGGTGCACAAAAAAAGTAGTTTAAAAAATTGGTTGCTCCTAAAAAAAAGGGTTAAATGTAAATCCGTCCCGGAAGTATTTAATAAATCTCAATATTGCTCTGAAAGTTTAAAAACGTAACAACGTTATCCTTAACCGTTGATGAAGTTAATTTTGACTATTAACTCTTTAATTTGACTGAAATAATATGCATGGATACTTTTACTTGATACTCAGTACAACACTTGGAATAAAAGATGATGAGATGGTATAATGACTAGTGAGTACCAAATAAGAATGTCATGTATATTATTTCTATCAATCTAAAAAGTTAACGGTTAAAATTAACTTTGTTAAGACTATGTTTAAGCTTCCTAAACAACAATGAAACAAAAGAACACTTCCAAGCAACATAGATTTTTAGAATACTTCTGAAGTAGATTACACCCTAACCCCCTGAAAATTAATTTGAAGTGTTAAATGCAACTTCACCCGTAAATGTAATTTGGATTTTGGAGTTATTATAAATTTTATATTTATGCGCGTGATTACAATCCATTGGAAATTGGATGTAAGACCTTAGAATTATATAAAAACGTATTTTAAAAAATTAACATTACAGTCACGTCCTGTATAACCAATACGATTATTAATCATATAAAAAACTTTCTAAAGAAAGCAAATTCTCTGGCAATAGAAATCTAACGACCATCACAATCATCAAGCACAGGCACAACCAAATTTTAGAATGTCAATGGTGGAATAATTTCATGATCTTTTGTCAATCTATTGACGGTTTCTGAAGCTTTCCGGCGAATACAGAGCAAACGAAAGTTGGAAATTGACAATCTGGGAACGTCTACAGAAATGATAACAATTGATTTAAAAAAAAACCTAGTTCTCCAATAACTGCTAAATCAAAAGACAAGTCTATACATGGCGCTTCCTAGCTTCACACTTGGCCAAGTACAAAGATCTCTAATACGGCGGCCGAGGATACGTTCCCGGATAATGACCTGACAAAAAAATCCCAAAAATATATATAATGATGTTATGAAAGAAAGAGAGCAGGCAAACAAAACACAATAATATTAACAAGAACGAAATAGGAATTCAAAAGACCAATTGACAAATTCATTTGTAATTTGTGAGGCCTAAGCCTAATCGCCTTTAACTCCAAAAGGAAAGAAAGAAAGAAAGAAAGTTATTTTTTGAATTTTGGTAAACAACAGTCATCATTCCATGTCAATTATTGTATAGTCGTTTAGCCCCATGAAACAACAGATTAAATTCTGAACTGCGTAAAGTTAAACAAGTCTAACAATCTATGGGCCAAATTTAGGAGTCCAGCATTTTTCCCACCATTTTTTCCAAGAGAGACCAAAAAAGAAATAAACATTACCAGGAGGGTAGTATGCAGAGGCTTGTTGAGGTGGTGGATATGGATGTGGAGGATAAGCCGCAGTTGGAGGTGGATATGGAGGAGGAGGATAAGTGCTGGAAGGAGGAGGATAAGGCAGTGGTGGTCCTGGTGGTGGCAGATAGCCAGACGGGTATGAAGGATAGGATGATGAAGAGGGGTAAGCAGTTGTGGGAGGAGGTGGGTAAGAAACTGCAGGCGGCGGCGGCATATAAGGTACAGATGCAGGCTGCGGATAAGAAGCAGGAGGATGTGAGGAATATGGGACGCTTGAATTCATGTATGGTGGTGCTGATGGAGCATAAATCGAAGTAGGTTTCTGCAAATAATGATTACAAACACATGAAATCATTAATTACTCTACTTCAAGTAAATCTCAACCAATCATCTGAATAACACATAATGACAATGTAGCTTACTCTGGCGTTTGCATAGTGCAATATGACTTTTACCTCCCCTGCATATCTGCCAAAAGTTAAAAAAACGAGATAGTTACCAGTCTGTGACTTCAGTAAGTGGGAAAAAAAAAAAATTCTTTTTTATCTTTATCCCCAGTAAACATTAGAAATTCAAAAAGCCAAGCATCAAAACTGTAGTCAAGTGATATTTAACTTCAACAAACGCAGAGAGGGAGAATGAGTTTATTTTACTCTAGGATGCTCAAAGGACATAAATAAGAATATGATATGAATCATGCAACACAGGATTGTTTGTTGGTTCATGCGACACAGTGGTTGACCAATGGTTTAGTATATATGAGATCCTACTAAGATATTTAGACATTCTTGTGTAGGCTCCCCAGTTACAGTTTGCAGCACAAACTTTAGGAGCACCACTCCACAACTTTTTTTTAATGTTTGATTCCCACACATTTTGTAGTCTAAAAATGAAGTATTATAACAAGTCTAACCAAATAAAAACCTGATAGTATCTGCCTTAAATCGTTTAGTCAAGTCTTGTAACTTAAATACTCTGCATGGCATCTGCAAAACCAGGTCACTTGAAGGGCTAGCAGTTCGTATTTAAGAAGCCAGTCCAATGATCTGAAGCAAGATTGAGGCCTTCTAATTTTAACATTCATTTATGTGGTGATAGATGGGGACATTACTGATAGGACATAACAGTTTAAATGCGAGCCAAAAGTTAAAGCAAAAGGCCAACAATCAACAACTTAGAGACATTCTCCATTTGCAGGTAAAAAAAAACAGAGAGAGACATTCTCCATTTTGGTTTGGTTTGGTTTTTACCGGCCAGTTTTCGTCTGAAGAGGCCAAGCAGAGTCATCAAAACCTTCTGAAAGAACCTTTTGTAATTGAATCCTGAATATGCCAAATTCCAATCAAATCATAATGTGAGCCAAAAGGATACACAGAAACTTATGAGTGAAGAATGAAGCTACAGAATCTGAAATAATTACTTTCCACTGCCGATGAAGTCGTCAAAGGTAATTGTATTGCTATTCCAAACCACCACGTTAATTTCCCTAAGCCCTTCAATTAGCGAAAAGACGAACTTCTCTTGAAATGTGGGATTTTTGCCACCGTCTGCACAAGTCAACGTTCAAAACATCTCATCTCCGCTTTGAAGTAAAACCGAGTTAGCAATAAAATTTCAAACGAACAATTTTATGTTCTCTGCTATAATTATTATGATAATTTCGCTTTATCTTGTAAATTTTCCAAGAAAAGACCTAATTCATACACAAGTCAAGTCAATACCTGTGCAAGTTCTGGTGCGGAACTTGGTGTTAGCATATTCGACGCAAACATAGGGATCTTGCCTAGAAATCCATTCTGTATCCCTCAATTTAGAGCAACCTACAACTGCACCGACATTACAGACAATTTATCGTCATTAAAACTGGAACAAAAGGTGGGAGGGAGAGGGCAAATGGCGAACCACATACCAGTAACCTCAAGAGTTTGACCTTGGATCCCAGTTACCGACATGGACGAACAAATAAACTTTATTTGGTTGAGAAAGGGATTTGAAGTGTTTGAACTTTGAACCTCGCTTTACGATAGAAAGAAGTTGAATAGTGATGATTCAGCAAAGGGCGAATGCTATTCATATATATATTATATAGGGAAAAAATCACACGGGAGATTAATTACCTGTACTATTCTGAATCAATCACGAGTATGCAGTGATTCTTCTGATTTTCTGGGATTCTCACCGGGACTTTCGATGAACCTCCTTCATATTCAATTGAATTCTATATACAGATAACCAGCCAAAAGTTAGAGATGAAGCGCGTGAGAAGGTCGACGTAGAATAGAACTCCAAATAGGCAAAAAATTTGGCAACCCAAAAAGCATTACTCAAGGGGGCTGAATTGACGTGATCAATTTATTTATGGTTTATCAAATCAATTTGTTTTTTGTTCTCCGGTCATAAGTATTGTTCATCTAGTGTTAATTTTTGTTGCTTGACTCGCCCCATTAAGTTTAACCGCGTCAACTTTAACCTGATCGGATCTCGAAAAGGCATATGTATTTCAAAATTTTTAATTCTTACCAACAATTGGCTTTATTTTTACGAGGATTAAGGCATATCCAGCTAGAGCCGGAAAAACAGGTCGAGCCTGTTGGACCGGTCCTTTTAGGCCCTGACTCTTCAAGGGTCAATCTTGTAAATTGTAGCCTCAAAAGGAAATCAGGCCTAAAAGGGCCAGCCCTGTAGGGCCTCAGGTTTAAAAGGGCCAACCCTGGAGGGCCTCAGGCCGACCCTTTAAGCCCGTTTCTTTTTTATTTTTTTTGCTTGGATAGGAACCATGTTACATTTTTGAATTGCGTTATTGAATCTATATGTCACTTTATTCTCATATTGTATATAGTATGATTTTTGAGTATATTGTTTTGTCTAATTGAATCATATTGTAATTTTTGAGTATGATTTTTGAGTATATTGTTCTGTCTATTTAGAATAAAATTATATTATATATTATTCTGCCGGATAGAGTATGATTTTTTATGGAGGTTGTGATTATTTGACTACTTGAACCTACTCCTCAAAGTGAAACACAATCAAATATCCTTGAAATTGATGATAGTGACGAAGAAGGTGAAAATGATAGTCGTCATACTCATGTTGTTTAGAGGTTAGAGTATTGAGCTTATTGCCTTCTTATACTTTGACCTTTGTATGAGTTATTTATGGACATGATTTTACCTTTGATTATACATTAGTAACTGTGTTTGTTTGTTGCAAGAGCCATGTTATTCAAACCTTAATGTTGACAACATTTATGTATTAAATTAGAACTTTAATCGTTGTTATTTATTAATTATATCTCTCTGGGGAAAATACACAGGAAAAATAGTTAAATATTGTGAAAATGACTTCCTAGCCCTGCGGGGCCGGCCCTGACCCTGATGCTCTCGGGCCGGGCTTTGAAAAACTGTAATTTTCTTGACTCCAAGCCCTTTAGGGCTGGCCCTATAGGGTAGGACTGTCCCTGATTCCCAACTCTATATCCAACTACTAGCTTTATATTTTAGGGTTAAAGGTATTTTTGCTCTAGAAGTATTTATTGGGGTCAATTTTATCTCGGAAATTTTTTAAGGAGTGATTTTACCCTTAACGTTAGTTGACTAAATTCGAGGCAAATTTGCTCCTAATTGAAAATTTTCAGAATAAATTTGTACCTTAACAAAAATGACATGGACGATAAAATACTCTGGAAGTTTTAACTTTTGAGCAAATTTGTCCAAAAATTGGTCAACTAAAGGTAAGAGCAAAATTGCTCCGAATTTAACATTTCTGAGACAAAATTGCTCCTCAAAAAACTTTCGGGATAAAATTATCCCCCAGTAAATACTTCTGAGACAAAAATATTCTTTAACCCTATATTTTATTAGGATTAAGGCGTGTCCAGCCCTTTAGAGCTTTTTTTTCAAATGCCTATGGATATTTTTCTTGAATAAAGAATAATTCTAAAAATATTTTTTTCATGTGAGTCTAGTACTCTTAAATATTTTTTTCCCTTTGGTGCAAAATGTATAAAAAAATATTTTAGGGTGTTTTATACATCAAAAAAAGTATTTCAGAATTTCAGAATATTGGATGTACTAAATAATTTATGGTGTTAGGTACACCTAAAAAAATACTCCAGGCATTGAATATACCACAAAATATTTTTGGGTTAGAAGCCCCTTAACCATTTATCTATAGGGAGCACGAGGATGATGAAGAAGTGCAACTAAAACAAAATATTCTATATCAATAAATTGTTAGTTAAGATGGTAAACAGTTTAACTTTTAAAAGGAGAAAATTATAAGTTTAAATCTAAAAAAAAAAACCCTTATTAAAAGAGGTGAAAACCCTTTATACTATAAGCTTTGATAGAAGTTTAAAATCAAGACCCTCAATTTCAATGTTTTAACCAAGGTATTAAAACCCGGACCGGGAATTAAACCGGTCGGGGTACTGGGTTAAGGGTCAGTGGGTCAAACCGGGGCCAAACCGGAGCTCAACCGGGACCAAACCGGTGAGTAATTGAAAATTTTAGGCTTATAGTATGAAATTCTAAAGGAAAAAGTTAAAAAAAATATTTTTTTTTTAAAAATTGGGACCCGGACCGGATCGGGAACCGGACCGGTCTAGTGACCAGTCCGGCGGGTTCCGGGCCGGACCGGCTGGTCCGGTCTGGGTCCCTGAACACTGGTTTTAACTATTAACTCCCTTGCCATTAAATTTTGCAGTTTATATCATCTCACCTTTTTTTTTTTTTAATTGAGAGATATGGCATATCACTACAGCAAATGACACTTGGAATTTAGGTGGAATTTCATTTATTTTAACTATTTTATTTAGATTTAGTAAGTATTTATTGATATAACATAAATGTGAGTCTCAATTAAACGATAAGACGAGATTACGATAATACTTTTTTTTTTTTTTTTTTTTTGCCATAGAGATTACGATAATACAAATAAAGAGAAGCCTCCCTTTCAAAAGTAATTGTTTTGGCAATAAAAACATAACGACCGTCACAATCATCAAGCATAGGTACAACCAAATTTTACAATGTGGATGGTAGAATAATTTCATGGTCTTTTGCCAATCTATTGACAGCTTCTGAAAGTTTCCAACGAGCACAGAGCAAACGGACATTGGAAATTGACTAGGAAGATATACAGAAATGATAAAAACTGAATTAAAAACCTTTTTTTTTTGCCAACTAAATTAAAAAAAAAAAACCTAGTTCTCCAATAACTGCTAAATCAAACGTGAGAACTTTATTGATAGGTAATCTGTAAATATCTCCCTAAATCCTCTTTAAACCCATAGATATGTCATGGCCTGATGAATCCTGGAAATAAGTCTATACATGGTGCTTCCTAGCTTCAGACATGGCTAGGTACAAAGAGATCTCTAACATGGCGGCGGAGGATACGTTCAAGGATAATGACCTGACAACTAAGGCCAAAAATATATATAATGATGTTATGAAGGAAAGAGAGCAAGCAAACAGAACACAATAATATTAGTAAGAACGAAATAGGAATTCAATAAAAACCAATTGACAGTGACATATTCATTTGTAATTTGTTAGGCCTAATAGCTCTTAACTCAAATCTATTTATTAGAAAGTTAATTTACGAAAACAAAGGTCATCATTCCACGTCAACTCTTCTATAATCAGCTAGCCTGTAGATAAAAGGACTGTTGCCAACAAACAGACAGATTAAATTCTGAATAAAGTTGAATAAATCTAACAATCTATGGGGCCAAATTTTGGAGTCCAGCCTTCTTTTTTTCACCCTTCTCTGCAAAGAGAGACAAAAAGGGGGGGGGGGGGGGGAAAAACATTACCAAGAGGGAAGTACGGAGAGGCTCATTGAGGTGGTGGATATGGTGGAGGAGGATAAGGCAGTGGTGGTCCTGGGGGTGGCGGATAGCCAGACGGGTAAGCTGTCGTGGGAGGAGGTGGGTAAGAAACTGCAGGCGGTGGCGGCATATAAGGTGCAGATGCAGGCTGTGGATAAGAAGCAGGAAGAAGTGAGGAATATTGGACGCTTGAATTCATGGATGGTGGTGCTGATGGAGCATAACTTGAAGTTGGTTTCTGCGAATAATGACTACAAACACATGAAATCATTAATTACTCTACTTCAAGTAAATCTCAACCAATCATCTGAATAACACATAATGACAATGTAGCTTACTTTGGCGTTTGCATAATGCATTATAACTTTTACCTCCCCTGCATGTCTGCCAAAAGGGGAAAAAAGATGGTTACAAGTCTGAGACTTCAGTAAGTGGACAAAGATTTATATATATATATATATATCCACAGTAAACACTAGCAATTCAAAAAGGCCAAGCGTCAAGACTGTAGACAAGTGTTATTTAACTTCAACAAACACAGGCAGAGAGAATGAGTTTCTTTTACTCTAGGATGCTCAAAGGACGTAAATATGAATACGATATGAATCATGCAACACAGGACACACAACAGCACTGTGATTTTTTACCCAAAAATTATATATTTGTTGGTTCATGTGACTCAGTGGTTGACCAAAGGCTTAGCATAGATGAGATGCTACTAAGATATTTAGACATTTCACCAATTACAGTAGGCCGCACAAACTTCAGGAGCACCACTCCATATTGTTTTCACCAATTTTTGTTCTAAAAATGATGTGTGATAACGAGTCCACGCAAATAAAAACTTGGTAATATCTGCCTTAAATGGTTTAATCAAGTCTTGCAACTTCAATACTCTGTATGGCTTCTGAAAAACCAGATCACTTGAAGGACTAGCAGTTCGTAATAAAGAAGCCCTTCCAATGATCTGATGCAAGACATGGGCCTCATAATTTTAACATTCATTGTTTATGGGCTGATAGAAAGGAACATTGCTAACAGGACAGAACAGCTTAAATGTAAGTCTTAAGTTAAAGCAAAAAACGAAAAATCAACAACCCAGAGACATTCTCCATTTTGGTTTGGTGTTTACCGGCCAGTTTTCGTTTGAAGATACCAAGCAGAGTCATCATAACCTTCTGAAAGAACCTTTTGCAATTGAATCCTGAAAATATACCAGATTCAAATCGAATCTTTTTGTGAGCCAAAAGGGTATTATGTACCTAGAAACTCATGAGTGAAGAATGAGGCTACAGAATTTGAAATGATTACTTTCCACTCCCGATGAAGTCGTCAAAGGTAAATGTATTGCTGTTCCAAACCACCAGGTTAATTTCCCTAAGCCATTCAATTAGGGAAATGACAAACTTCTCTCGAAATGTGGGGGCTTTTGCCACCGTCTGCACAAGTCAACGTTCAAAAGATCTCATCTCCGCTTTGAAGTAAAACTGAGTTAACAATGAAAATTTCAAACAGACAATGCTATGTGCTCTGATACAATTATTATGAAAATTTTGCTCTAACTTGTAAATTCTCCCAGAAAAGACCTAATTCATAGACAAGTCAAGTCAATACATGTGCAAGTTTTGGTGCGTAACTTGGTGCTAGCATATTCAAGGCAGACATATGGATCTTGCCTTGAAACTCCTTCATGTTCAATCACATTCAGATCACTTTCCAAAATTTAAGATGAAGCGCGTGAGAACGGAGAAGGTAGAAGTAGAACTAGCAACTCCGGCTAGGTTAAAAAATTTGGCAACCCAAAAGGATTACTTAAGGGGTTGAATTGAAGTGATCCATTTCTTTATTGTTTATCAAATCAATTTGATTTTGTCTCCGGTTATTGATCGGATCTCGAAAAGGCATACATATTCATAATTTTTTATTACTACCTCCGGTCCTAAATATAAAATAAAGTTGACTTTTTTTTAAAGAAATTAAGGAAACTAAATAACTTATTTAGTCATATCATATATTATGTATCCTTAGATTATATATCATTTTATTAGTCAAACTAATTAGTTTAGAGCAAAAAAATTAAAATATAAATACTCTAAAGTAATTTAATTAGCTTCCTTAATTTCTCAAAAAAAATCAATTTTACCTTATAATTAGGACGGGAGGGAGTATCTATTATGAGCACCGGGATGATGAAGAAGTAAATTAAATTGAAATATTTCCAAGTCATGCTTTTATTGTATGTTAATATTTCATAGTTTTTGGGTAAAGCTGTGTTTGAGATTACTTAATTTTAGAGAATAAGTCCTTATTACGCAAGCTGAGATAAAACTCATCTCACATACTTACCTCGTATACCGTGAATCATGACTTATAAGCACATATTATCTAAAAATAAACTATTTCAAACTAATACTAAGTCACAAAGGCTTAGTGCTCGTTTTGAAGGGTCAACCAACAATTCCACACGCTGCCGAATGAAATCACAAAGACTGAGAGGGGTCACATTTCCCATTCGAGGAGTTCAGGTAGGGCCCATAGAGATTAATGGGAGTGATTTTCGGCGCCCATATACCAAATATCCCCTGGGTCAATGGATGGGTTCCATGAAACTACCAATAACTTAATCCCTATTGGCCGCTTTTAGAAGAAGAACGTGGCCCAAAATATGTAACTTGAGGTATAATTAATGCTCATTTTTCAATTCCATTAACTAATGCTCATTTTCAATTTGTCCACTTGTTAAGTTTTCAAACACACTTTTTAATAAGGCTTCCACTAGGTGGAGTATGAGGAGAAATAGATGTACGCAATATCACTCCGCGAGCGAAAAGACTATTTCTAAGATTTGAACCAGCAACCTCCTAATCACATGACAACAATCTTACCGCTACACTAAAGCTCACCCTCTTTTTTTTAACAAGGTAAAAATGAAAAAAAAAATAATTTAAAATATATTTAATAAATTAATCGTCACTTCTCATATTGAACATGTCACTTCTTATTTTGAACTTGTATAGCTTTTATAATTTTACGAAATAAGTATGTGAGAGGAGTTTTATCTCGATTTACGCAAACATAGATTTAAAACCTAGGTTTGACAAATTGCCAGACACACAAGGCTGAAATTGTCTATCCCCCTTCCATTTTGCAGTTTACTTTTTGAAACCCCATTATACTTTCAAAAATCCTTGTAGAGAAAGGTACGCACTACGCGGAGAGAAAGCAGTGAAGCTATTAATTTTATCCCATGCATTTTAAGAAAACCTGTGTTTGGGATCATTTAATTTTAGAAAATAAATCCTTATCACGCAAGCCGAGATAAAACCCCTTTTACATACTTACCTCGTATATCATAAATCATGATTTATAAGTATTTATTACCTAAAAATAAGCTATTCCAAACAAGCACGAAATCTCATTGCAACGTCTGCGTATCATGCCAGGGAATTGTAGCCACATTGAACATTACAAGGTTGAACATAATAATTAAACGAAATGGACATCCTTTAATCACCATGTATCACGCAATATTATTTACAAATATTGGATTGGATGGATTGTATCGGAGCACTAACACTGTACTTCACTCACTTTCATAGTCTTCATCATCCCCAAACGTAAATACAGAAGCATCTGCAGCCATTGCCTTAAATTCACTTTCTGAGCTCGGAGCTTCCAGACTCGACACTGTTCTTGCGTCTTCACCTTTTGGCTTACTACCACTAGGAATTGGAGTTGCGCTCGTGGGTCCTAAAGAAATTTGTTCAGTGGCATGCGTTAAACTTTTCATCTCACTTGAAGTTTTAGACTCTGATCCAGTGGTAGAAATAGGATTTTTAGTAACTGCTTCAGAAGCTGCTTTTGCCGGCCTGCTTCTTGAAGTGGAATCCTCTGACTCACCATCTGAAAACACATCATCCTCTTTATTGCGATTCTCTGACTCTTTTTCAGCTTTTGGGGCTGTCGTGCTCGCATCAACTGAGGTCGGAACACTACTTGACCTCTCATCTCCTGTATTGGGAACAGTTTCAGGTTTGGATGTCGTGACATTGCCATCATAATCCACAAGCACAACCTCAACCAGGAATCCAGGTGAAGGTAATTTTCTCTGCCAAAAGCCGATAAGAAATGTTGAGCTGAACATAGATGTAACTACAAAAGAATCGAAGGGACATTCTGCTAAACAGAAGCTAGACCACTTTTACTATTAATATTAGCAAAACTTGATTTAAAGGGGGAAAATTAATCAACGGAAATGCAAGGAAGTGTTGTTGTCAAGCTCTTGCTGTAGAAAAACCATAACTCCTTACCTTGTCAAAACCATCAAGATCACTGGTGTTCAATATTTTCCTGTTTTCAGTCATAGTTGTGTTCAACCAACTACAAGAGAAAGCATCATGAAATTTCAGTTTAATGTAGCGTCGTCAGTAGGAGTGATTAACCACTTATGCTGAATATAAATCAAATACCAGTAAAAGTCTCCTTGCCGATCATGAAAATGAATTTTGAAGTCCCCAGCTACCTCTGTAAGACCAGGATCCCCAGGTAATGCAAAGACCATAACTCCTTTCTTTGGTGCACTGAACCAAAAATCATCTGGCTGAAGTGGCAAGTAGATAATGTTTTGTTAGGAATTAATGCCATAGAGAAGAGAAATCTAATAAGACAACTTAACATCAATATTCAATATGTTGACACCGAATTAAACAAACGCACATTAAGATCCTTGGTTCTTGGATGCTTTTTAGTTGAGAACAAGACACCTGCATGTTAGAAAAGGGTAAGAACAAACACATTGACAGGACTTAAGAAGAGAGTACTGCAGCCAATATATTTTTTTTTTCTCTTTTGTTCTTTTATGGGCTGGTGACCAGTTCGGAGGTATTTCACGAAGGTGCTAAAGATCCTGTAGTTCTTTATACTTTTCTACTACTCAAATTTATCTTAGAAGACATGGAACTGTGTAGTTAAAAGGTGGATTTGTAGGAATTGCATAACAACCTAACAAATCCATGCCTTAAGAAAAAAACGTGTAAATGTGGATCATAAAGCTTAACCCTATTTTAAACAGAGGCCATAAAACAATAGAATTACAAATTAATAATGTCGTGATACACCAAGTCATAAACAACGTAAATATTAGAAAACCAGAGCAGAATTCTATCACCCAATCATGCAATGCAATAAAAGTAAAATAAACATTACATACTAGTATTATAGTCGAGCAAATTTAGAAAACCAGCAGACCAAGAAAATTGAAAGAAAATCAAAACACACCACTATGATCTGAGACAGTTATAGAAGGCCTGATCCAGTACGGGCACCTGTGAAGCCGGAATCCCCTGAGCATGCACCTGCTCAAAATAGAATGTCAGCATGTGGAAGTTACAGTGAAAATTATAGTCACATCCAACCTATAATATACCTGCGGGCAGGAGGATTTTCGCCATTGAAGTAAGTCAAGACACGTTCAAAATATTTGACATATCTCTAAAGAAGAAGAAGAAGAAGAGCACATGAGCACAAGAGAAGACTTGTAAAACTATTGTGGGTGTTTTTGTGTTTCTTTTTTTTTGGGGGGGGGGGGGGGGGGGGGTTGGTGTTAACATGTCCAGAGTCTGCAATTTTTGAAGAACTCACAATCTGACTTGGCAGAACAAGTCCTTTTCCATCAAAACACCTTTTCTGGTTGTAGTAATCAATGGACTCCTCAGCAGTTGGGAAGAACTGCAGCACATTTAAGTCACCAGCTCTAAATAAATTGAGTGACATGTCGAAACAAATAAAGAAAATTTTAGTCATCCATTTTATTTTCAGGAAACAACTTAGAAAATATCACCTTCAAGAATAATAGAAGACTAGAAATCATCAACCCCGTCCTCGCCATTCCAGCTTTACAGTGGACAACCACAACATTCTCAATGTCTTGCTTCAACCATGCGTAAGCACTTTGACAAAATGATATAATCAGTTGCATTGGTGGGCAATTATGGTCATCAAATGGGAAACTAGCCACCTAAAGAAAGAATTTGATATATCATACATCAGATTAGAATAAATTTAGATCGAAATGTAAATATCACTTAAGAACCAAATATTGAATAGTTAAACAGAGATATAACACAAATAGTCTGGCATGATCAATATAAGTCCAAATTTATGGAATGACTTGTTAATTGGATAATAGATAGAACGATGAAGGTTGATAAAATTGAAGAGAACAATTAGGAAAATATGGACAAAATTCATTTGCTCGCCTCAACCTAAATTAAAATAGAAATTCTTTAGGAGAACAAGCATTCATTGTCAGGCTCAAGCTTATGTAATGTACATGAAAATATCATTTTTGAAACACACCTTCCCCTCAAATAAGGATGCATCATACAGCCGCTCTGAACAAAGATTGTATACTTTGTATTTACCCTGAAAGTACATGTCAAATGAGAACGAATTAAGGCATAAGGAAAAAGATGTGTAAAACAAGAAATGAATTTGAGAAAGACGGCTCTGATGCAGTATCAACTTGTAAGTAAAATAATATGTAAGAAAGGTTGCAAGATAACATGAGAACCATGTGGTTCACAGGCTACAACTAAGGGAAGACTTGCAATAGAAAAACAAAGATGATCATAAAGTAAGAAAATGGTTTGATGACATATTACCAATTAGAATCGCAACAAAACTAAATGTGTAAAGAGTATGGATTAGCACCTTATGATGGGTCTCAAAAAACTTAATCACTTCTTCCATATGATTTCTGTAAAGCCCCTGCAGTAAATGCCAAAGTAGCATGAAAAACAATACTTTAAATGAAAAATAAAAACAAAACAAACTGAATGGAAGATAAGACAGCTCACTTCTACATAACCAAAAAACCCAGAGCTCATGTCACCAGCAGGAAATCCCATTGCTATAATGTTTTCCGTGATATATGTCATATCTAGATCAAATCCTCCCTCCTGGAAGAAGAGTACGATAAGGACAATTGCAGATTGTAATTTAGAAGCCTTCTTCCTCAAGATAAAAAGAGAACAATACATAACATATGCACTGGAATGATTATGTTATAAAAATTTTCAAAAGATATTGATCACTGAAGTAAACAGGATTTCATGCCGAATACTAAATTAAAGGCATATTCAAACAAAGAGCAGGCAACAATCTGCAACCTTCATAGTTATACAAATCAAATGATGGGAATCAAACATCTTAAAATACTGTCTAATCAAATTTCTCTTCTGCATAAATAATATTTATCATGACACGACAGGGATCTATGAATAGGGTCAATAGATAAGCACAATGCCCCTTGTTAAAGGAAGGAAGGCAAAGGGGGAAGTAGGAATTAAGAGTCACTCCACTAGGCCAAAAAATGTTGAGAATGGGTATGTGTTTATGATTTAGGAACCCATGCTGGAATAATCAGAAGGTAAATTGGAACACTCATGAACAGCACCTGGTACCGACGTTTATTCTGAGACACAACATGTCGAGCCTTGACCTGCACAGCTTTCACAGCATTTCTAGAAGAGTCAACCAGACCCTTTGCGAAACTTTCAATCAAATTAGACTGAGCAGCGGCTTCATTGGAGCTGTCATCTGGTGAAGATTGTTTTGGAGACAACCGCATTGCTAAATTATTAGTGAAGCGTGAAAAAGTAGATTTCCCAGAATTTTCACTCGCTGAATCATCATGAGAGCCAGAAAATGGCTGGGGAATTTTCAAATTCCTAGCCCATGACGAAATGCCAGAGGAAGATTGCGTAGGTGATGTCACATGAGAAGAATTTTCTTGCTCAGAGACCACATGGGGAGAAGTTTGTCCTTCGTGATCTTTAACAGAAGGTGAAGTAGATGGATCTTTAGTAGGAGGCGACTTAGCTGCATCAGCAGGCTCTGAATCCATTTGAATGGAAATGTATTAACAGGGACTTATGCAGGACTTGATCTGTAAATTAGGTATCTCTACAGCATTTTTCTGACTAAATCTGCAAATACAAGCATCATTAGCATTGACAGAATCTAGGATAACTAAAATCAAATAGTTGTTATCGTTTTACATTATGTTCCTCCATAGAACTGTGCTCAAAACCTTACATACTATACCAAAGGTTAGTTTGTGGCTATCAATTAGACGGAAGAAAGAAAATATGCTATACAATGTAGCATGTTTATTGGTCATTGTGACTAAGTGGCATGATCAGGGTGAGAAAAGGGCTAATCAAGTTAGAAGTAGCTAACATCATGTTAGGGGCCAGAAAATGCAGAATCACCCTATGTTTTGGATTACAAGGGAGTCTAACACAGCCTAAACGCCAACAGCACCCAGAAAGGGGAACCCCAGATATGCATTAAAATTAAAAATTCAAAAATTTGTTCCACAAATTAACAAATGCTAGTAGAATTGTGGCTTTAATAGGAGGAACTCTGTGCGTAAGGGAAAAAATGTTGCGGCTTTCTTTTACCTCCTTGCAGTTTTTGCCAGCAAAAACAATACTGTGGTGATAAACGTCTATCTCACTGCCCCATTCAAAAGTGACATAAAAGAAAAACCATTTTCGAAGTTCATTTCAGTATCGCAAGAAGAATTGGACTAAGCTTAGTGGCAGCATCCAACAGCCATATTAGGAATTTCATATCCTGCCCAACCCAATTCCCATCCGGCCTGGCCAATTATCGGACACAAACTACATTTATGTGTTAAAACATTCAGAGATAATAGCTTAATCTAATGGAACTCCATAACACTCTGACCTATCAAAACCCCGAACCAGGCATAAAGCCGAGCTATTGATCAGGGGAACGATCAGAAGTGTACTTAAAATGGAGGAATGCCCGTTTCATGATTTAAACTCAACCAAAAAAATAAAATGGAGATAGTCAAAATTGAATTTAGAAAACGGCTATTTTCGACAATTTTAGATATTGAGCAAGGAGCTAATCTTACCCAAGTCAGAAATCTGGAGAATCGTGAAATGAGGCAGACTCAAATCGACGTGGGAATCTATGCAGTGGATCTGAGAGAGCAAGCGACGAAGCTGGTCAGGGATCACTGGATTAGGGCATCGGCGAGAAATGGATTGGCAATTAATTAATGTTGGCGTCTCTTCACGGGGATCTTTTGGTCAAGACAGAAAAGCGTCGATTAACCTGAGAAATATGTGTGACGTCAGAAATTTGCAATCCAGCGGTGTCCAAATATTGGTCCAATAGATAAGAATACTTTTATTCTTAGGTTCTTCAGCACCCTGCAAATTATCTCCATTTAGAAATAATCATTGATCACATCATCAGTCAATAAATAAAATAATAGACTTTATGCTTATAATGGCTAGGGAGATCTTTTTTTTTTTTGTCTGAAATGGATGAAAACGACAAATTAAGTTGCAGTTTCACTCATCTCATTTTTTCCCGCCAACATTCATCTCATTTTATACATTAATCCTTAATTAAGGTTTGGCATATCATATATAGTTATCATGGTTTTATCATGTGATATAAATTTATAAGAATATTAATAATAAAAACACTTAGTACTAGGATTTACTGTTTGTGGTGAGTGATCTCATATTCGACTCCTGATATACATTTAAGATAATTACGTAAAAGTAACAAAATTCTCCCCTTTGTAGACATGCTTTCTTGTAAATCGGATTTGTGGACAATTATTTAATTTATTTTTCAAATGTATAAAATTGACAAGAGAAATTGCTAAAACTAACTTTAAGGAATCTCCATCCAAGTTAATTTTATTTAAACTAATGTTCGGATATTGAAAGTCATTTGATTATAACATTGTGTTTTATACTTGATACTGTTAATCCACTCTCAAATTTGATGGCTGAGATAACAATTGTCATGTCCTTGTTGTTCTTGGATCTTAATTTCTTACTCCCTCTTAAAATATAAAAATGCATCTGATTTTTTCTCATGCTTGGTGAGGACAGCTTTCATACAATCTCTTGATTTTTCACCCTCAAAAGAAAATTGGACTGAACTAACTACATATAATATTCATTTGAAAATCTAAGTTTTTTTTTTTTTTTTTCAAATTTTGATACAACAATAGAGTTTAAATTAGCAAAGCGATAAATATTATCAAGAAATTAAGGTGATTAATTAAATTGGTGGGATATAATATGGGCCATGCCAGGCCAGGCCCACCTTTCTAGCACAGTTTTCTGAGGCCCATAATAGCCATGTCCATGAAGCATGGGCTCGTCTCTCCAAGTTCTCTGAGTTGGGTCCAGATATTGACACTAAACATGGCATCACAGCCATTGTTTGTTCTACGATCCATGTGTCGCTGATCTAAGGAACCCACGTTTCAAGCAATAGAGCAAATCCGTTTGAAGTAAGAATTCATCTCCTTTGTTCGTCCGGCGTCAATCTCACCGTTTTCTTGAATTGTCCCCTTCGTCTGTTCGAGGCGTGTTCGTCTCTTTCATTTCTCCGGCGCAAATATCACCGTCTTCCTGACTATTCATCTCCTTCCTATGTTCGGCATGTATCTTGCTGTTTCTTGGTTTGACCCTTTCGCTCAACGCAAATCGACAGTGGTTTTGATGTCTCATTCACGCCGTTGAAAAGCATATTTTGCGATTCCTCTTCAATCGCTCTGAAAGGCAAGCATAAACTGGGGTTCATAGGCGTGTCTTTTAAAAAGAATGACCAAGAACCAAAATTAAAGGACCTGTGGGAAAGGTGTAATGTCGGGGTCCTTTCTTAGCTGTTAAATTCGATTTCGAAGGAGTTGGCTAACGGAATAGTGTTCTATGAGGAGGCGTATCGAGTTTGGAGTGACCTGAAGGAGCTCCTCGACAACAAGACTAGGTTGAGAAATTTCGCGCTCCACAGGGAAATTAATCTCCTCAGGCAAGGTTCTTTGTCTGTGTCTCACTATTTTTTGAAACTTAAAAAGCTATGGGAGGAGCAATCTGTGCTTGTAAATATTCCTTACTTGTAAGTGTGAAATTTCACAAGCATATATGGAGTTAATGCAACAATAAAAACTTTTATAATTTTTGGTGGGGTTAAATGAATCCTATAGTTAGGGTCATAGCCAAATTTTAATGATGATTCCCCTTCTTACTGTTAGCCAAGCATATGGAATGATCTTAGAAGATGAATCACAAAGATTAATTGCAACGCAAGAACGAATGTCATCCACAGAAGGCAACGCCATGGCCGTGAGGGGTAGAGCACGTGGCAAAGGATATGGGCGTTGTTGCATAAGCGAGATATATAGAGCGTAACCAATTATACTAAAAAATCACAAACTAGAAACAAAGTCTCTAGACGTAATTTAATAATATAATAAATCACAACTACTATATCAAATAACAGCTAATAAATAATAAATAGGACACCAATAAGGGAAATACCAGAATCTAATTTCACTCTAAATAATTTACAAGTGAAATTCTATAAGAGAAGAGGAAATACAAAATGCCTTATAGAAGGAAATAGGCAAGTTGAAGAGGTGAAGAGAAAGGGAGGAGGAAGCTCCCTTTTATACTACAAATCCTCCCTCCCTCCTTTGCAATTATGCGATGTGGGACTAATTTCCCACATCCAACAAATCTCCACCTTGGGAAAATTCCCACATACAAATTCTATTTACAATTCAGCAATCAATATTCAACAATGTTGATCAAATCCAAACAATGTTGAAATTTGACAGAGGTCACCACCTCTGTCAGCATATCAGCAGGATTCTCACTCGTCCGTATCTTCTGTATCATGACTCCACCTTCTTCTAAAATTTCTCGTACGAAGTGATATCGAACATCAATGTGCTTCGTCCTTGCATGGTAAACTTGGTTCTTTGCTAATTGAATAGCACTTTGGCTATCACAAAATACTACAATGTCTTCTTGACCAATACCAAGTTCTCCTAGCAATCCTTGAAGCCAAATTGCCTCCTTCACAGCCTCTGTAATTGCCATGTACTCTGCCTCTGTGGTAGACAAAGCAACTGTTGACTGCAAAGTCGACTTCCAACTAACTGGTGCCTTTGCAAGAGTAAACACATAACCAGTAGTTGATCTTCGTTTGTCCAAATCACCTGCAAAATCTGAGTCACAATACCCAACTAAAGACCGGTCATCTTCCTGCTCAAAAACCAAACCAACATCCACAGTATTACATATATACCGTAGAATCCATTTCACAGCTTGCCAATGCTCCTTTCCTGGATCATGCATATACCTACTCACAACTCCAACAGCTTGTGAAATGTCAGGTCTTGTACAAACCATCGCATACATCAAGCTACCAACAGCATTTGCGTATGGTACCCTTGACATATATTCTCGTTCATCTTCATCCTTCGGCGACATATCAGCACTAAGCTTAAAATGAGGGGCAAGTGGAGTGCTAACCGGCTTCGTTCTCTCATCCATACCAAATCGATTTAGCACTCTCTTCAAATACTCCTTCTGAGATAAAAAGAGTTTCTTTGATTGTCTATCTCTTGTTATCTCCATGCCGAGAATCTTCTTTGCCTCTCCTAAGTCCTTCATCTCAAATTCCCCTTTTAGTTGAACCTTCAGCTTCTCAATTTCTGCCTGATTTTTTGAAGCTATCAACATATCATCAACATATAAGAGGAGATATATAAAGGATCCATCTTCAAGCTTTCGCAAATAAACACAATGATCGTATCTGCTTCGTTTGTACTTATGCCGCAACATAAACTTGTCAAATCGTTTATACCATTGTCTCGAAGATTGTTTCAATCCGTATAACGATTTTTCAAGTTTACACACCATATTCTCCTTTCCAGCAACTTTGAATCCTTCCGGCTGAGTCATATAGATTTCCTCTTCCAAGTCTCCATTTAGAAATGCAGTTTTAACATCCATCTGAACTAGTTCCAAATCCAACTGTGCTACTAAAGCCAACAAAATTCTAATAGAGGAATGTTTCACAACTGGAGAAAATACCTCATTGTAATCAATTCCTTCCTTCTGAGCATAGCCTTTAGCTACCAATCTTGCTTTGTAGCGTACATCACCTTGGTTAGGAAATCCTTCTTTCTTTGCATATACCCATTTGCAACCAATTGCCTTCTTACCCTTCGGGAGTTTGGCCAATTTCCACGTACCGTTCTGATGAAGGGACTGCATTTCTTCATTCATAGCATTCCTCCACTTATCCTTCTCTGAGCTCTGGATAGCCCACTTGTAAGTTGAAGGAATATCATCAGCTGCAATTGAGGTTGCACAAGCCACCATGTCCGCGAAACGAGTAGGCTTTCTTATTGTTCATTTTGGCTTGCTGGTTGCTATTGATTCACGTTGCTGTTGAGGTTCATGAGTTGAAACCTCTCTTTCAACTGGCTCTTCATCTGCTACAGGAAAGTCTTCTCTTGTTTCCCCGTCTGCACCTTATACTGGGAAAATCAACTTTCCTTCAAACTCCACCTGCTTTGAAACACCATCACCTTGCTTAGTATCTACAGCTGTTGCCTTTCTCACCATGGCAGATTCATCAAAGGTAACATCCCTACTGAATACAATCTTCTTTGTTTCTGGACACCATAAACGATATCCTTTGACTCCAGAAGTGATTCCCAAAAAAATGGCTTTCTTTGCTCTCGGATCCAATTTTGATTCTTTCACATGGTAATATGCAGTTGAGCCAAATACATGTAAAGAATCATAATCTGTAGCAGGTTTTTCATACCATTGTTCCAATGGTGTCTTACCACCAGTAGGAGAAGATGGTAGACGATTAATGAGGTGACTCGCATATGTAATTGCCTCAGCCCAAAATTCTTTGCCCAAGCCAGCATTGGACAACATACACCGAACCTTCTCCTGCAAAGTCCGGTTCATACGTTCTGCTACTCCATTCTGTTGTGGTGTATTCCTGACTGTGAAGTGTCTGACGATGCCATCTTCCTCACAAATCTTCTGGAAAGGATCATTTCTGTATTCTCCTCCGTTATCTGTACGAAGACATTTGATCCTCCTGCCTGTTTGTGTTTCTATCATCACCTTCCATTTGAGAAAGATTCCCAACACTTCATCCTTGGTCTTCATTGTATACACCCAGACTCTTCGGGAAAAATCATCAACAAAGGTTACAAAATAATGCTTTCCTCCCAATGACGGTGTTTTGGAAGGACCCCAAACATCAGAGTGAACATAATCCAAAATACCTTTTGTATTATGAATAGCTGTTCCGAACTTAACCCTTGTCTGCTTCCCCTTTACACAGTGCTCACAAAAATCCAAACTGCAATGCTTTAATCCTTTTAACAACCCTTGATCTGATAGAGTTTTTAAGGATTTACCTCCAGCATGTCCCAAGCGCATATGCCACAACCTCGTCGCTTCTACTTCCTTCTCATCACTGGATGTCACTGCTGCTGTTCCAATAACCGTACTACCTAGATAGTGGTACGTATTATTGTTCTTCCGTATACCCTTCATTACCACCAGTGCACCGGAAAGTATCTTCATTACTCCATTTTCTATGGTGATTTTGAATCCCTTTGAATCCAGAGTTCCCACAGAAATGAGATTTTTCTTCAAATCCGGTACATATCGAACATCAGTCAATGTTCTGATCAGTCCATCATGGTTCCTCAAACGAATTGAACCAATGCCATATGCGGTAAGTGAAGTGTTGTCTGCTGTGTGGACAACTCCACATCCTCCTTCTTGGAAATCAGTGAACCAGTCTCGGTCGGGACACATATGATGGCTGCAAGCTGAGTCTAACAACCATACGCCTGACGATTTTGACGACGTCGTTGTAGATAGTGAAAAATCTGAATTTTCATCATCACAGTCAGCTACATTTGAATCCATAGCAGCCTTCTCATTGTTGTGTTTGGATTTGTTCTTCAATTTCGGACAATCCTTCTTCCAGTGGCCTTTTTCTCGACAAAAGGCACATTCATCTTTACCGGGTTTGGACCTCGATTTGGATCTCCCTTTCCTTGATCTCGACTGATTTTCAGTACGTCCTCTTGTGACTAGTGCCTCTGCTTCTCCGCTTCTTTGTTTCTCTTTCTTTCTTTGTTCATAGCTGTATAGCGCAGAACAAACGTCTCTAAGAGATACCTCTTCTTTGCCATGAAGTAGAGTAGTCTCCAGGTGCTCGTACTCATCAGGAAGTGATCCCAACAACATCAAGGCCAGATCTTCATCTTCAAAAGTCACGTCCAGATTCTGCAAATCTGTTACCAACTTATTGAAGCTGGTAATATGATCATTCATTGTGGTACCAGGTACATAGGTGAAGCGAAACAGTCTTTTCTTCATATGAAGTTTATTCTGAGTTCTTTTCTTCAAAAATTTGTCCTCCAGTGCCTTCCACAGTTTATATCCAGAAGTTTCCTTTGTGTATGGATACTTCTATTCTCTTGAAAGGAACGATCGAATGGTACCACATGCGACACGATTGATCCTCCTCCAATCTTCCTCCCCCATGCTATCTGGTTTTCTCTCTTCAATAGCAAAGTCTAGTGATTGTTGCAAAAGGGCATCAAAAACTTCGCTCTGCCACATCCCAAAATGTCCAGATCCGTCAAATATTTCAACTGCAACCTTCGCATTTGACACAATTCTTGCCATAAGTGAAGATGTCAACGACAAGTTGTCGACATTTGATGTGGTTTCTTCAATCTTCTTGTCCGCCATTTCTGCTTCAGATACTATTTAATAGCTGTCAATACAAAAGCCCAAAGTAATTCTTTTCTGATGTGGAAGTTCAGATTACACTGCAACCACAGAGCATACTCAGACAGAACCTTGGCTCTGATACCAATTGTTGCGGAAGCGAGATATATAGAGCGTAACCAATTATACTAAAAAATCACAAACTAGAAACAAAGTCTCTAGACGTAATTTAATAATATAATAAATCACAACTACTATATCAAATAACAGCTAATAAATAATAAATAGGATACCAATAAGGGAAATACCAGAATCTAATTTCACTCTAAATAATTTACAAGTGAAATTCTATAAGAGAAGAGGAAATACAAAATGCCTTATAGAAGGAAATAGGCAAGTTGAAGAGGTGAAGAGAAAGGGAGGAGGAAGCTCCCTTTTATACTACAAATCCTCCCTCCCTCCTTTGCAATTATGCGATGTGGGACTAATTTCCCACATCCAACAGGCGTGGTGATCCCAATATTGAGTGCTCAAACTATCACAAGAAGGGGCATGTAAAAGAAAACTGCTTCCAGTTATTGGATACCCGGCGAATTTTAGAGGCAACAAAGGGAAATTGAGCGGAGAATCCATTGCTAATCATGTATTCAGGGATGTGAATCATGATGAGGAGGCACTAGTTTACACTACAAACACTACATCGCCTACTTTTACAAGAGAACAATACTAGATGCTGTTGAAACTCCTCAAGAAGCCCATGATTCATGCATGGGTATAGGTTCGGTTGTCCCTTCTACTTATTCTAATTCATTTTCTTATTAGGTAATTGATTTAGGGGCAACAACCCATACGGTCAATGGTCAATAGTTTAAGCTTACGAGATAATTATAGAAAATACAATGGACTTATAAAATCAATTAAATTACCCAATATGTGTTTTTGTCGTTAAAGCAATCAATTAAACTAGGACTAAGACTGGAAAACGAGCCGGCCTGTGACGGGCTTGGGCCTAAACGGGCCGAGTCAAAAAAAAATTACAGAAATTTTGAGGCCCGGCCCGTTTTTGTAAAACCCGTAGGCTTTAAGCCCGTTTAACTTTTTTTCCTTTTTTTTTTGTCATGACTTTTTTTTCCTAATCTTCTTAAAGATTAAAATACTTAATTTAAAACATAAATATCATCAAAGCTAATTTAAAACATAAATATTATCCAAGTTTAATAAACACAAACACTAAGACTTAAGTCCAAACCATAATTAATGTCCAAAACTAATCAAACAAGTCCACAGCTACAATCAAGCAAGTCTACAGGCTTCAAATGTCAGTAATAATAGAACACCTGATTTGGATTTTAGTGTACACATACCAAAAAAAGAAAAAAGAAAATCAAAGAAGAGAAGCTTCAAATGAGGTATGAGTAAGTATGAGAGCGTTTCTGATATGAGGGTTAGGTTAAGTTAACTCTGCCTTTTGACCACTGCTTGCTGCCCTATGCCCATTTTAAAAAAAAGTTAAACGGGTCAGGGTTGGCCCTTTTAGGCCTGCCTCCTTTTTTTTGCCCTATATCACAAGCTCGGCCCTTAAAGGGCTCGGGCCTAAACGGGGCTGGCCTGATGGATTCAACCCGATTTCCCGGCTCTAACTAAGACCAACTAATCCAATATAGTTGCAACCTAGGTCATTGTCCCAATCAACAATATGTGGGTTTTTCTATAGGATTGAATTTAGTGATGACAAATGCAATGGAATGGGCATAAACTAAAATGCAAGACTCTACTACCTAAATGTAAAATACAAATGACTTTAAAACCTATATGAGAATAAATTAACCTAAATGAATGCAAATACAATTTTTGGAGTGGTTTTTGTAAAAGGGGGAATTAAAATCCTAAGAAGAAGAAATCAACTAATAACTAAGAAAATCAAATAAGAAAAGATAATGAGGATTTACGTCAGGTACGGTGAAGGAAACAACTTAAGATTTACATGGAGTTAGCTTTCTTAGTCCAAATTAATTAATTAAACTAAAGAAAGATTGATAAAAGAGAGTAATCAATAAATTTAATTACATAATTGATGTTAGAACCGGCTGACACCCAAGCGGGGGATGAATTGGGTGTAAGATAAAAACTTAGGAACTTTGAAAATCTTTTCGCATCTTAGTGGAAGCAATAAATATGAAAGTAATAAATCATAAATCAACAGTTAATATATATTGAAAATATGAGAGTTTAAGGAAGAGAGTATGCAAATTGTGATTTATCCTGGTTCGGTCAAATTTGTGATGGCCTACGTCCAGTCCCTAGGCTCCTCCAGAGATTTTCAAATCCACTATCTTCTTGTTTAATCCAGGCACAAGAACAGCCTTTACAACTCCACAAGTTTAGTCGGATACTTGTAAAGCCTTTTATAAATCTCTCATCGAGATATTCTCCCTTACACACCGTAAGGTTACAACCGAGTTACTCCTCCTTATCTAGCCATCCGTATTGAGAAACAGTTGCTCAAAAGGTTTCCATTTCAACCGTCTTCCTCCACCGAAATTCCTTTTCATGAACATGAAGCACACATGCATCAGCCTACACAAATGCATCAGCATAACTGTTCAAGCAAGCCTATACAAGTATATCAGTCTAACTCTTCAAGCAAGCCTCCACCAGAGGCTACCAAGGAATTTAGCTCCAAATCACCTAAGTGCTTCAATTGCCAAGGGTTTGGTCATATCGCTTCAAATGTCCTACCCGCAGAGTTGTTACTATTATAGAAGGGGAAACTTTAGCAGTATTTGAAGAAGAAGAAGAGCTTATGCCTGACAAAGAGCCAGTCTTTCATAAAGAGCCAATTTTTGATGAAGAAGTCATTCCTCCTGATCATGATGAAACACTTGTGATTAGATGAAGCTTGCATACAGCCATAATAAAAGAAGAGTCTTGGCTATGTCACAATATTTTTCATACTCGCTGCACTACTCAAGATAAAGTTTGTGATGTCATTATTGACAATGGAAGTTGTGAAAATGTAGTCTCTAATTACATGGTAGAAAAGTTGCAACTACCAACTCACAACCATCCATACTTGTACAAGCTCCAACGGTTTAATAAAGGAAGCGCGGTAAAGTTGACAAAACGATGCCTTGTCACTTTTTCTATCAGAAAAGGTGTGCTCAACAACTCCCTCAGTTTAGTGTGATATTGTTCCTATGGATGCCTGTCATCTTCTTCTAGGAAGACCTTGGCAATATGATCGACGTGTTCTATACAACAATCATACAAACACATATTCCTTCCAGAAGGATGATGTGAAGATTTAGCTTGAACCATTGCCACCAGATAAACACGTCAAAATTAAAAATAAGTCCAAGTCATTTTTACTGAAGCATAAAGTTTCAGATAAATCTCCGTTTATTGATGATGATGTTGTTTTTGACTCGACGACGAGTCCTGTCTAACCTCGGGAGAATGAAATAGAGAAGAAACAGAGTATGACGCAAGGAGTGACGTGAGACAGAAACTACAATGAACGACGGCTGAGGGGTTGGTAACTAAGGGAGTTGTTGAGCACACCAACATTGAAACACAACATTTCCTTTCTTATTTTAATAAGAAATGTATTAGTATAAATATGTGCCATTTTTCATTGTAAAAAACACATCTGAGTATTGAATAAACATTTTGAGATTGGTTCCTGTACCATTAACTTAACCTGTGGGAAAAGTTGTCCATAATTAGCTTTTGTGCAAGTTGGGAGTTATCAACATCTTCCATGTCAACACCCATTTCCATTTCGGTAATCAAAGAGTAATAAAGACGGAATTCAATAGGCATACAGAAAAGTATAATTATACTGATAAAAATATTCGTTTACAATTTCGATATTGTTCGTCGACGGAAACAGAAAATACAATGAAAGTTTTAATATTTACAATTTTACCAAAATATCACAAAATAGACTAATTATGCCCACGATCTTATCCTCGCCTTGAGACACATGCTGTTCACTTTCTATTGTCTACATCTTTCCCCTTTGCCCCACTGGTACCCGTTGAGGTATCTTACCTATATAAAAGCATAGCAGTAAGCGGCTCTATGCTTGCCACATCAGCCCCTCCGTTTTGCAGTTACATATATTCTGAAAAGTACACTTTTGCAGTTACATATATCCTAAAAAAAACTACAGAATTCCGTTTTGCAGTTACATATATCCTGAGAAACAAAAACAAACTACAGATCCATTTTGCAGTTACATATATCCTGAAAAAAAAACATGTTTATTCTGATTCAGTAAATAAAATTAATGACTAAATGAAATTAATTATTTCCGATTTGGTTTGAAATATAGAATTCATGTCAACTCTTTCTTTCGTTTTACAGTTACATATATCCTGAGAAACCCAAAAAAAAACTACAAATCCGTTTTGCAGTTACATATATCCTGAAAAAAAAAACTACATGTTTATTCTGATCCAGTAAATAAAATTAATGACTAAATGAAATTAATTATTTCCGATTTGGTTTGAAATATAGAATTCATGTCAGCTCTTTCTTTCGTTTTACAGTTACATATATCCTGAGAAACCAAAAAAAAACTACTAATCCGTTTTGCAGTTACATATATCCTGAAAAAAAAAATACATGTTTATTCTAATTCAGTATATAAAATTAATGACTAAATGCAATTAATTATTTCCGATTTGGTTTGAAATATGGAATTCATGTCATCTCTTTCTTTCATTTTACAGTTACATATATCCTGAAAAAAAAAATTATAGAATTATCGTTACGAAAATAGATTTCTGATTCAGTAAAAAAAACCACTTAATAAGATAAAGTTTCTAATAAAAAACAGGAAGAAGTTGTTTTTATTTTATTGTCTTACCTATTATTTTTGAATGTATAACAAGTGACGTGGTTTCTACTTTATGGATGAGAAGAAGTTGTGAAGCAATTTCCTAATGACAGAGAGAATACGTGGGCCACATGGAAGGGTCTTTCAATCAATTAGAATTTGCTAACAAAAGCAATGGGCCGATGTTTGACTGAGAGAAATTGGAAAAACAAAAGCATTAAGCCCTAAAGGAAGAGAGCAATTGCTGAAGGAGAGCAGCCAACAAATGGAGAGACGGAGGCAGCTTCACAGAGCAGCGATCTTCGACGACTTAGTGAACCAGAGAGGAGCAGCAGCAAGAGAGCATCGACAAAGGTGGAACCTGGGGAGGCGTTATTATCTTCTGGTTCATCTCTTCTTCCCCAGGTTCGACGAGCTTAACGGTGGAGTGGGTCTTTTGTTGGGAGCACCGAAAATTAGATCGAGCTGAAGAAGAGAGCAAGCCGTCGTGAATGGTTCTTCTGCACTGCGCCGATAGCCTCTTCTATTCTGCGTTTTATGCTTCGGCTTTTTTTTCCCTTCCCCTTTTAATTTTTGTGGATTCTGAATTATAGTTCCTTTGCCTAAATTTTATTTATTACTTAATCCTATGGTTCCTTTATCTCTAAATATGAATTAAAGTTACATATACCCTGAACAACAAACTAATTGCTGCAGGAGAGCAGCCGACGAATGGAGAGACAGTGGCAGCTTCATAGAGCTGCGATCTTCGCCGAACAAGAGCAAGCCGTTGTGAATGGTTCTTCTGCGCTGACGCCGACAACCTCTTCTGTTCTGCGTTTTATGCTTCAGCTTTTTTTTCCCTTCCCCTTTTAATTTTTGTGGATTCTGAATTATAGTTCCTTTGCCTAAATTTTATTTATTACTTAATCCTATGGTTCCTTTATCTCTAAATCTGAATTATAGTTCCTTTGTCTTCGCAAGTTGGTAATGATTCTAGTAAATCTATTTATTCAAAAAAACAATTACATAATTATTTTTTCTACGTGATTAATTCGTTGTGGCACACGCACGTCCTCCTTTCATTATAGTTTGTGGTGGAAGGTGCTCGGAAGTTACTCACTCTCATCCCGCGGCAGTTACTGACTCACACTAACTTGCAAACCTTCTTGCCTGCCGTTCCTTTAAAAGGTCATTCGCATTTATAATTGGCGCTCTGTCTCCTGCGATTTCATCTTTCTCCTGCACTTTCATCTTCAGTCTCCTTTCCACATTTCTGATGCTTACCGTTTTTAATCCAGTGCGTGCCTTGACTCCTAAGCGGCACAACTGGCGCATATGTGTCCACCTTGTCTGTATGTGGAATATGCCCTCTCGGCACGGTTGTGTTGATGCTACGTCCATAGAGCTTGTGATGCAGGATATTCATGTCAGGGGTTCATTTTTGGACACTCCATTGGCCTTTTTCGCCCTTTCATCTTGCGTCCTTTTACGTTTGTCCCTTTATTAATTTTTGGTTTCCTTTTTGTATTTTTTTACGCTCTTTCAGGGTGATCGTGTGCATGCATCTGTGCGAAGTGGATTTGTTCGTCGCCATAAGAAACACCTAGAAGAGGGTGCGGTTGTAGAGGTCTCCAATTTTGACGTTGTTGCTGCAACAGGGTCGTACCGGCCAATGGCTCACCCGTATCGTGTTAACTTCCAGTTTTTCACCGTTATGCGACCTCGCAAGGATGATCATAACATCCCACGTTATGGTTTCGCTTTCAAGAATTTCTCTGACATACTCTCGACTGACTTGGATGACCGATTCCTGTTTGGTGAGTGATGCATTAGTGTCTGCGTGTTTTATGCTTCTTAATTAATTTGTTGCCAGTAAGCGTGTACTCACAACCAAAACATTTACTAGACGTTGTTGGGAGGGTGTCTGCCATGGGCCAACTAGAAGAGTGCACTGTCCAAGGACGCCGACAACATCGTGTGGACATAGAATTAACGAATGAAGAGTAAGTTGGCATGATATTTTTTTTATTATATCGTGTTGTCGACCTTCAATGGCTGTTCCAATAACCACGCAGATACTTTGCAGTCTAGAACGGCTCCAGTGTACACTTTGGGGGGAATTTGCAGATGACCTTCTGTCATATATGGCTTCTCACAAGTTTGGCCCAGTCGTGATCATCCTCCAGTGGTGCAAGGCGCGAGAATTTAATCTTAGTGTTTTCACTTATTTTTAGTATTCCCTTGGTTTGCATTCTTTAAGCCCATGTCATAGACTGATCAAATACTTTATGCTAATTAATTGCGTCCAGGTAGGAATAAGATCTCCAACTCTATGTATACATCCCGTCTGCTCATACACCTTGAACTGCCAGAAGTAAGCGATTTCATTGCAAGGTGCGTTCTCTGCCTACGTATTCTCTGGTTTAAAATTCTGCCTATATAAGTTGAACACCAAGCGTGTTTATATATTAATTAACGATTTCAATGCACTACTAGATTTGAGGCAGCAGGAGTTGATGTCTCACAGCCACCAGACCGTATTACACCTCAGCGGACTTTAACTCTTGCTGAAGAGTTGCTGGGAAACCCGGACAGAGGAAAGATCGCAGGACTACGTAGAGGGCCAGCGATTTGTGATACTGTTTTAATTCAGTAACTTGTGCAACTTATTTTGTCAATCTCAATATTCACTGGAAAAAACAAACAATTATCTCAACGTTATTCATTTTTCATTAGGAAGGTAATATCCGAAATTACAATATAAATATCTCCCACCATCACGGCATGCATCGTCTTTATTTAGTGTTACAATATTTTAATGATTAATTTAATTTTAGTTCCAAAATATCACCCATTATCACGTCATGTTAAATGTGTTATGGTTTTTATTTATGTTAATATTCACTGTTTGAATGTTACATTCGGATATCTTAATTTTTAAAATACAATATGCTATTATTTTATATTTGATTGGTTTGGAAACGTTTAGAAAAATCAGAAGTTTGTTCAATAAGTTATGGTAAGAAAACATTGTTTAATGAATGCCTTATATTTTGTAACTCTATTCGTTAGGAATACTTGGTAGTTTGAAGTTCGGTAAGTGGCATCCTTAGAAAAAGATTACTTGGTTTGATTAGGGTATTGAAGAGAGAGTTCAAAGTTATCAAGTCTTGACTTTTTAAATAGATGGCGATCAGGATGGCTTCTTCATCGTAAGGAATTACTAGGTTCTGGAATTAATTGCTTTGCTTTATGTTGTCCTTAGGATGATTTGTGTAAAAAAAATTTTGACATTCTGCTTGGCCTTTGCTGCAAATGTTAACCAAAACTTACTAGGGATAATGAACCTGATGTGCTGAAAACTATCCAACCACATGGGAAGTATGCCCACTTCCGTCCTTTTAAGGTTGAGAGTATCTGATTTTGCACATTGCAAATTTGCAATAAAATCTATTCTTGATGGCTAGAATGTTTCTCTGTTGGACTTCAGTTACTGAGTTGCTATCTCTAGAACGAATTAGAACATTTCACATTTTTTTCTTGGTCAAATTGTTTCATCAGTTGTCATAGTTTACGTGCATGCATGCATACATATTTGAGAGGGTGAGCCTTGGCGCATCGATAAGGTTGCTGTCATGTCACATCTTAATGTTACCTTTTACCTTAAGTAACACAAATTAAATTTATTGATTTCTTGATTTCACGTCTCTATCCAATTAAGAATAGGTTATCGTTGCACGTGTGTGGGTATTTAAGATTTCTGCAACAAAATAATATCTTTAAATATACTCTTCCTTTAGATTAAAAACAATCTCACTCTTTAAAAATCCAAACATTCACATGTGATTAAGATTTACATTTATTAGTGTTTATATTAAAAGTATTATCTAACTGCTCTATTTTTGGGTTATGTGCTCATTTTTTGGCTTATTTAATCTCTAGGCGGAAACGCCCGTGGTGTTAGCTGAGATTGTTGACGTTCGTTATGAGCATGGCTAGTTTTACAACTCATGTAAGGCGGATGGAAAGAAAGTAGTTCCGGATGGGGATGGTTTTTTTTGTGACAAGTGTCAAGGGATCGTGAAGAATGTGATTCCCAGGTGATATGCTCTCCTTCTCTTACCAATCTGTCAACTCAAAATAAGCAGTCTTTAATGGGACCCCTAACTTTGATTGTCTGGTGTGCTAGGTTCTTGGTGAAGTTCGATGCTATGGATGACACTGGCACTTGCATCTTTGTGTTGTTTGATAGGGAATTTTCAAAGTTAGCCGGCTGTTCTGCAGTGGAGATGATAGATCGAGTGATTCATCAACCTGTTCACCATGATGTGAGTGTGTGCAATCCATTAAGTTGTTATAATTATAACCTACCACTTATCTATTGGAGGTCCATGTTGCTGATTTGAGTCGTGTATGCGCAGGATGATGTTGAAGATGACAATGTTCTCCCAGCGGATGTTGTGAACAAGATTGTAGGCAAAAAATTCCTTTGCCTGTTAAGAATTCCTGAGGAATATTTGGATGGGTCTTCCAGTTCATGCATCGTGGCATGCTTGACTGCAGACTCTGAAATCATTGAAGCATTTGAGGCTGAACAGGAAGCTCTAATTGGCTCCCCTACTATGGTGTCTTCCAGCCAAGAAGATGACCCTGTGAGTTTGTATCATTTGCTTTATTTGGTCATAGCACTACATATTTCTCTGCACACATTTATGAATTCCTAACTGATGTTCGCCTTTTTTGTGGTACTAACATCGTAGGATGTCGACAGCTCCCTTCTTGACTCTGAGGGCTCAAGCTCATCAGTGATTGCGCGTGAAAAAGTGGGTGTCAAAGTAAAAATTGAAAAGGATGAGTCTGCTCCTGATGATGATGAATGCTTAGCTGATTATTTGGGTGGTACTTCAAAAAAGCCAAAACGTGAAGATAAAGCTGTTAAAGTGGCCAAGGGAAAGAAGAAACATTAGTTTTTCATTGATGATTGGGGTGGTTTGGTGTCGCTATTTTAGCTTTTTTTCAGTTGATGTAGACTTTCGTTAGTTTCCTATGTTTATTTATAAATTCAAGATTTCTATGTTGTTGTTGGATTTCCCTTAATGTATCCACCTGTGGTGTGCTATCAGAATTGGTCTTCTTTTTCAACTTTTCATTTCAAGTGTCATAGAAAATGGTATCAGTTTCCAATCGTTTAATATATGACATGATGATGTTCCTTTCCAACTCTGTTCTTTTATGATAGATTATCAGTGCTGCTTGCTCTATTATTTTTTTTGGGGCATAGTCTTTTGTCTTTTCTCTATAGTCATTCGTCCCTTGTAATATTTGTAGATCAAACTCTTTGGGGACAAGGTCATCCTTGAAGATCCAATAGAGAGGTATATTAAATATCAATGGCTGGATAGTGTTTAAACTGGACAACTTGCCGTGCAACAGTGGTCATTTGTTTGCTTCTTGTAATTCTTAAATGTGAATGTGGCATCTGTTTAATCAATCAGTCGTTTGTCTTTCCATGCCGTTGTTTTTAACTTTGTTTGAACACCATTTTGTTGTAAAATGATGCTCATATTTTATCGGCAAACAGAAAGTGATCATCCTCATTTCTCATGACTCTCAGAACGTGCAGACATTTGTGCTGCCATGAAGTTTTGGTTATTTCAAACTAAGGAAAATTATAATGAAAAAAAAAGTAAAACTATGACTTATAACTCTTTTTTGGTCATATGGTCACATCATTGATGGAAGCCATTTTATGGCGATCAAAAGGAGCTTTTACACTTTATATGGATTTAATTAATTGTAATAAAAAAAAGGAAATCATAATTGTTACACTGCCCGTTATTTTACCATTATGAAAGGAGAAAATAACTTACATATATGCTTCCATTAAATCTTATCTAAATGATTTCAGTAAATACAATTAAGTTAGTTATGCTACCATTAAATCTAATTATTCAGAATTAAAATTATATTTTCTGACAATGAAGTAGTTATGATTTCTCTATATCTAATTATTGACATGTTGCATTAGTTATGATTTCGAATTAATCTGCATTATATTTCCTTACCCTTATACTTTTAGAATTAGTTACGAAAATAGCATTATGATTTTAGTAAATAAAATTAATGATTAAATACAATTAAGGATTTCAGATTTAACTACGATAGGATTTGGTGGGCAGAAATAACATTAAGATATTCAATCTCATACTATAATACAAAATCAATCAGGTCAATGCAATGATATAAGGAGATAGGTAAATATTTAACAGCCTTCCTTTTTGTGGGTGAAAGTTAAGATTGCAAAATTAAATATGAGAACACAGTCATGGTTCTTCTTAAAATTTTAAATAGATCTGTTCATAGTTTGAGGTGAAAGTTTATGACGCATATTAAATAAACACGCATCCAATGCCTTAGCAATGCACATTTAATTTATGTTGATTTGTTATCATTAAATATTATCAAAATCTTTAGAAAAAAAAAGATTAGTATCAAAATCTTTGGCCCCAAAAATTACTATCAAAGATAATACAAACACATTATCACGTTAGATGCAGGCGGAAAACTGTCTGTCAAAACGCAGCATCTGTGGAGTGCTATACATCGGCCTCAAAACTGTCTAATAACTGCCATCCCCTGTTCAGAATGCCACCACAAACAGTTCAACTGCAGATTTTTCTGTCCGAAAAGGAACAAAAAACTTCTGGTTGACCTTCATTTCATTGCGTTTCGGTCTTGGCACAAATCCCATGGATTTCTCAGAAATACCAGATCATAGAAAATCCCTCACGGCAAAAAGGAAAGAACACTGTCAAATTGAAATCAACAACACACGCGAAATAATGTTTGGGAAGGAAGGTATATATATACATCAAGATGGTTTGGCCATGGTCCTTTTTTTTATGTCAGTTTAACATGCAACCTACACAGATAGTTGGTTTTTGTTTCATTTTCTGACTTTCTGCTCACTTACCAGCAAGGGCAAGGCGGCTTGAGCATATAAGGAAGCAGAGGAAAATAAACAAGGAGACTTTAACAAGCATCTCACAACCTATGACCACACCACTCAGTTAAGGCTATCAAATCTTGACTTTCCACTTATTCTCCTTACTCCTCTGTATTATTCCTCTGATAGTGTGGTCTTTTTTTTGGCAAAATAAAGGTTCTGCTTTGGGGCTTGAAAAGGTTAATTATATAAACATTACCTCGGTGAGATATTTTCTAATGATAGGTTCCCAACTAAAATCTCGATCAGTCCATGAGGCGGAGTGGAGAGGAGGAGCTTTTAGATTATTAGTTTGGAACCCCCACCTCCCGCCCCTCAAAACATGTCGACCCCGTTTATTTATTTTTTTTCTTTTTCTGAATTTGTGCTGGAATGGTTACTTAGAAACTTTAAATAATTCTTTTGGTTAATTTGAAAATATCCATGTACATTCTTTTGGTTAATTTGAAAATATCGATGTGGTCGGAGTTTTGCTGTTGCAATAGGTGCGTTTGGAATGTTCTTAAAGTAATCTATTGGTGAAACCCAACTTACATTTGAAAAGATTAGAAGGCTGAACATTTTTCCCTCCTCCTACACCTAACGTATTTTCACATGGAATGCGACTTGCAACTACATACATTTTGGTGAATGTTGTATCAACCATGATGGCGTTCGCTAGAACAAGTGTATACATAGAATAGTAGTCTCATGTGATACTTAGCCTGTATGAATAATCCACTACCTATAACTCAAAGGTGAAACATCGCTATTTGGCTGTGATGTCAAACGACTTTGAAAGATTAAGGACAGAGCTAGGTTAAAGCACTTTATGGCCTTGATAAAATTTCAAAACATTGTTTACTAGTTTATTATTTTCTTTTTTCGTTGTTATTATTATTTCATTGTTTTCTTACTCGAATTATCTCATTTTCAAATGCATCATCTTAGTTTTTGACTTTGTATTGAGTTTTTTACCCTTTTTCGTAATCATTACCTATTTGTTGTTTTGATTTGCTTAATATTTTACTGTTTAAATGTTTGATTTTATATTTAATTGTCAATTATTTTGGAAACTTTTTAAGAGATCACAAATGTGTTGCATGTGTTCCAATATTTTAATTATTAATTTAATTTAGGTTTGCCCAACATAATCATATCTTAATGTTAACTTTACTTTAAGTAACACAAATTAAATTTATTAATTTCTTGATTTCACGTCTCTATCCAATTAAGAATAGCTTAACGTTGCACGTGTGTGGGTATTTAAGATTTCTGCAACACAAAAATATCTTTAAATATAACTATCATCCTACTCTAATGTTCATTATGCACAGATTCATAAACTGCTGCATCTTGTCTTATTAAAACTATTATATGTATATGATTCAGGGAATTGTGCCCAGCAGCTGATCAGAGAACAAAGAAAACAATGCAGTGACGTTATTGGCCGCAAACCGCTTGCTGAAATCACTAATGGTTTGATCTACTTACTGTTTAGACAAATTCCTTACTATTTGTCCTCAAAGTATATCTGAATTTTAATCTAATCAGCTTCATGTTTAGGCATGTTTGGGTTACAAAAAAGTGCTGCATGATATGTCTGCGTTCCCTAATATTTGAAATAGTTCATTATTATTCTCATCTTCTACAAAAAAGGCATCGTTATGGCTGCAGTCACCCCTTCGCACATGCTTCCCCTTCCTCTTTTTGTCTACTTTACACATATATAGACAAAATTCAAAAAGTGGATTTATTAACTCATAACATTGTACTACCTTTTTGGATTAATTACATTAGTAGATATCCTTAGGGTTTTACCATATTCATTATTCTTCCTAGCGACTATATTCAAACCACCAAAGTTTCGTGTTTATCTTTTTATTGAATTTACCTTTCCAACTTTGAAAGCTTGAAATTTGTATCAAGTAATAAAAAGCCACAGGAGAAGGGTTGAAAGGTACTTTGCCTTTTTGTTTGCTTCTTTTTTTGCCTCTTTTCATTACTATACGTGAATGAGGCTCCTAAATTTATTCCAACAGAAAACAGTACTGAAATACAATTGGGACGGGTTAGCTGAAGGCATAAACTTAAAGTATAGTATATTGAATGATGATAAAAGCTAGAGGAATTTTTCTTCCTTGTGCATGAAATCTATGAATTGAGTCACGTTGTTCATTGCTTATGAATAGTATCCCTTGAAATAGATTTTGTATACTATATTGATGTTCATGTTGATTTTAGCATAGTTGCACATTTAAGGTTTTCATGTATTATGAGTTTTTGGGAAATGGCCATTGAATTACAAGGTTAGCAGAGAAAGCATGCATTGTATTTATCACTGCTATCACATTGACAAGTTAGTAACAGTAAGATCACAAACCATTAAAAAATAGCAATTATCCAATACTAATGACAGTACCATAATGATTATATAATCACATTGGATAGATTATATGCCAACCATAAACTGGTTTAAAATGCCAATCCTACAAAGTGGATGAGCTTTTTAAATTTTATGAAGTTCCTTATATCCTTGAATCTGGAATTTTATGGTTTCTATTTATTGGTTGGGGTACATTCATTGAGAGACAAATTATGTGAGTGTCCAACTAAACGATCATATGAGAAACCAGATCCATTAATTATGTGTTTGTCTCATTCCTCTTCCTCTTCTTCTTTTGATAATTATCTTGCACCTTTTTCTTTTTCTCCCCTGTATCTTTTTAAAAGTTTAGACCCGCATTTTTTTCCTAATAATGCCTTCTTTATCAATTGCTTCAATTTCTATGCTAATCATGCTTTCAATGTAAACCATATATTAATTCCAGTTCCATCGTCTTTCCCAATCAGGACATAGACGTGTGTCATGCCAGAGGACATCAGCTAGAAAATGTAAACCACGTACATCTTGCAATGAGAGACCTGGTAATTATCTTTAAGCTATATTTATTTTACCACGTTAGCTTATAGACAGCTTTACTGCAGCCTTTGTGACATGCAAAAAATATTATGTAGTTGCTTATTGCTTTATAAATACTTCATCTTTGTAATTTTGTTTGACAATAGAATTTCCAGAGTATGAAGATCTTGGAGATCCAACATATATTTGCAAACACTGTGGAGCTAAATTGTGGTATAATGAACAACTAAAGAAGCATTACAATGAAAAAATCCTGATTTTGGCGTGTGTTGCCTACAAGGAAAGGTCAAGCTCCCTACCGAACTGGAACCACCACTTGAGTTATCATTGCTTTTATCTGGAGAAAGTTTAGAGAGTAAGCATTTCCGCAGCAATATTAGAACCTATAATTCTATGTACGCCTTTACATCCATGGGAGGAAGAATTGATCGACAAATCAATGATGGATGCGGACCTTATGTATATAGAATGAGTGGCCAGAATATGCACATGATAGGTAGTATCCTGCCCCCTGATGGACAAGCTCCCAAATTTGCACAGTTGTATATTTATGATATCGAAAACGAAGTATCAAATAGAATTTCAGCTATCAGGTAATTATATAAAACAAACATAATCTTCATTTCTTTGCATTCAATTTAAATAAAGACATTTATATTTTATCATTATTTTAGTGTTTTATGATCATGCAAGTTTTATTATTCTAGTGGGCAAGACAACTCTCTGACTGGCATAAATGCTGATATTGTTCAAAGACTTCAAACCATGCTGGACAATCATAATAGCTTGGTACAGACGTTTCGAATGGCAAGAGATTTTGTCAACACACATGAAGGCCATGCAATAAAAATCAAGCTTATACATAAAAGGGGCACAGATAGCCGTAGATATAATATGCCGTCAGGACAAAATGAAATAGCTGTATTGATTGTTGGAGATATTGGAGATGCAGATCAGGGCAGAGATATAGTAGTGAACTACAAAACAGGGCTGCTTGAAAGAATAAAAGAAACCCATCCAGACTTTCTTCCTTTACAATATCCATTACTATTTCCATATGGTACAGGTGGTTATAAAGAGGATATACCTCATCAAAGGATGGCATGGAATAGTCGAGGTATAGTTAAGAAGGTGACAATGAGAGAATATGTTGCCTATAAGATTCAAGACTGAGACAACGAAATATCGACCATATTATTGGGAGGAAAATTATTCCAGCAATTTATTGTTGATGCATATATGATGGTTGAATCTTATAAGCTTTTGTACATAAGAACACACCAGAAACAACTCAGGGTGGAATTATACAAAGGACTTGCAGATGCTGTGCTTGCTGGAGAAACAGCAGCTGCCGCTAGAGGTAAACGAGTTATACTTCCCTCATCATTTACCGGTGGAGCCAGATATACTATAGGAAATTATCAGGATGCAATGACAATATATGCATGGGCTGGCTTTCCAGATCTGTTCATAACATTCACCTGTAATCCAAAGTGGCATGAAATTACTAGATATTTGGATGAAAAGAATGCAAAGATAGAAGATCATCCTGAAATTATTGCACGGGTATTTGAAATGAAGCTGTATATGATGATGAAAGACTTAAAAGAAGGCAAGTTGTTTGGTGCTGTTAAAGCAGGTTCGTACTTATTCACTTGAATAAATGTCTTTCTCTATTTTTCATCCCATTTATGTTTACTTTTCTTCCTTCGTGTTTACTCAAGTACCCTTCGTATGTAAATCATCAAGGGTCGAGTACTTTTTCGAAATACGTTTACAATTCAATAATAGCCTCCTATATTTAATTGGGATAAGATAGAATCAAATTTTTTCTATTTTAATTTTCCCACATTGAACATCAATTCTTTTAAAAAAAACATAGTGATTATATTATTTTTTTTCCAAAAACATTAGAAAACATAACATATAACATAAAATAAAATATCTATTGTCCAAAAAAAAGGGGGTGTGGGGTTCGTTGTTTTAATTTGTCCTAGAAAAGGAGGGCACGTTTTACTATATGTAATTTGGTCTTCTCATTTTGTCCCCTCAATAATGGACCTGTTGGGTGAGCCCTTTTATTTTAGCTAAAGATAAAAAATATATTAAATGCATTTAGATACCTTTGAATGTCAATATGAGATAAGCATGATTTAAAACTAGCTTAACAATTTTCTACATGATACCCCAGTTTGTTAACATTTAATTTAAAATAGTTTGGAACAACATATTGTGCCGATGTACATGGAGGCTAACAAATGAACCTTATTGTGACTTATAAATACTGTTTTCTGTCAAAATATACATTATATATTTTATGATGACTAATTAACTTTGGAGACATAGAACATTTTTTCTATTGCGACGATATCTTGTGAGTAACCAATTCAAGGATATATTGCAACTGATATTCAAATACAGAATATATAACAAATATTATCTTCATCACTAAGCTTTGACTCTTTTTAAAATCTATTATTCAATTGTATTCAACTAACATTAGCTTTATCATTTGGTTCATTAGTTCACATTAAAAAAAACGTTCAAATTACATGTACTACCATACAAAGAAAAATTCCACATCATTAGCTTCAAATTTATTTTATGTGTTAGCAGTCTAATTCAATGCTCTTTTTCATACCTTGCAATGCTATACACGATTGAGTTTCAGAAACGAGGTTTGCCACATGCCCATATTGTGTTGTTTTTGGTTAATGACAGCAAAATAAGCACACCTCATGATATTGAAAGAGTTACAAGTGCTGAAATACCTGATAGAGAAATCAACCCATCACTGTACGATGCGGTGGGCAGCTTCATGATGCATAGCCCGTGTGGAATAGTTAACCCAAATTCGCCCTGTATGAGTAAAGGTGAATGCACAAAGTATTACCCAAAAAGCTTCACTTCCTCTACCACTATCCATGAGGATGGATATCCTCAGTATAAGAGACCAAATAATGGATGGGTAGTCATGAAAAACGAGGTCCCACTAGATAATAGATATGTCATACCTTAAAATCCGTATCTGCTTCTAAAATACCAAGCTCATGTCAATGTTGAGAAATGCAAACATGGTGACTCAATCAAGTATTTATTCAAGTACGTCAGCAAAGGACATGATCGGGCCACCGTAGCTTTTTATGCCAAATCACCATCAGAAGGATTTGATGTCGTACACGATGAGATCAAAATGTATTATGATGTTCGGTATCTCTCAACATGCGAAGCAGTATGGAAGATTCTCGGTTTTGATATTAATTACAGGTTCCCCCCAGTTGAAAGATTGCAATTCCACCTTCCAAATCAACAAATTGTCATATATGAGGATGACACTGAACTAGAAGCTGTTGTTAATCGCAATACTACAAAACAATCAATGTTCTTGGCTTAGATGTCAGCAAATGATAAGTATGTGGCAGCGAGACAACTAACATATTCAGAGTTCCCCACAAAGTTTGTTTTCAAGAAGGATAAGCTAGAGTGGGATCCTAGACAATGTGGATTTGCAATTGGAAGGTTATCTAATGTTCCTCCTGGAATAGGCGAGGCATATTACTTGAGGTTGTTGTTGACTATAGTTAAAGGCTCTAGATCATATGAAGAAATAAGAACTGTCAACGGTGTTCTTTATGAAACTTTCCATGATGCTTGCTATGCCCTTGGTCTGTTGGATGATGATAGAGAATATATTGATGCAATTAAACAATCAAGCCAGTGGGCTTCACCCAGTTACCTGCGGAGTCTATTTTGTATATTGCTAGTGTGTAATTGCTATGGCAGACCTGAATTTGTTTGGCAACAAACTTGGAAGTTGATGGCAAATGATATCATCTACAAGCGCCGTCAACAAACTGGTTATCCATGTAAGTCTTTCAACCAAGTTATCATGTTATTAGTTATAAAAGCTCACCAAATTATACTTTCCAATTACACTTGTACACATTAACAACCTCTTTTTTCATTAGCTCATGAATATAACATTTATTGCCTTCATGTAGACTTCAACTTGTCAGATGATGAGCTGTATAGTTATGCTTTAATGGAATTGGAACATGTCATGATGCAAAATGGAAAGAGTCTCCGTGACTATGAATCAATGCCATCCCCGCAAGATGTCAGTATCTTATCACAGGGAAATAGATATCTACACAATGAGCTGAATTTTGACACTGATGCACTACGTGAACAACTGCAGACCCTACTACCCAACTTAAACCCACAACAACAAGAAATTTATTCAGCAATAATTGATGATGTCACCAACTCACAGGGTGGTATGTATTTTGTTTATGGATATGGTGGAACAGGAAAAACATACTTGTGGCAGACGTTATCTACATCTCTGAGGTCAAATGGTCAAGTAGTTCTTAATGTTGCTTCAAGTGGCATTGCATCACTTCTTTTGCCAAATGGAAAGACGGCTCACTCTCAGTTTGTCATCCCAATTACCATTACAGAGGATTCAGTCTGTAACATAAAGCAAGGATCACATCTAGCCGAACTTCTCCTACATGTGTCTCTTATAATTTGGGATGAGGCTCCTATGGCAAATAAGCATTGTTTTGAGGCATTAGATAGAACAATGCGTGATATTATCAGCTTAGATTTCCCAGACATGTCTAATAAACCTTTTGGTGGTAAGGTTGTTGTGCTTGGTGGAGATTTCAGACAAATACTGCCAGTCATTCCTAGAGGTACACGAGAAGATATAGTGCATGCTACAATTAACTCATCTTATTTGTGAAAATATTGTAAGCTATTCATGTTGACCACTAATATGAGACTGATGGGCTCTGAAGCATCACGTCATAACCAAGAGGTAATTGATTTTTGTAATTGGATTATATCAATTGGTGACGGAACAGTTGAAACAGAGGAGCATTTTGATAGTTTGATCACCATACCAGAAGAGCTGCTATTAAAGCCCGTCAACAATCCATTAGAATGTATAGTGCAGGCTACATATCCTGATTTGCTACTTCATTTAAATGATAATGCCTACTTCAGAGATCGTGCCATCCTCACTTCTACATTGCCAGTTGTAGATGAGGTCAATAATTATGTGCTTGGATTAATTCCTGGGGAGGAAAAAATCTATTTCAGTGCTGACAGTATTTCCAAACAAGATACGGCTCGTAGCGCAATATCAGAAATACATTTAGTTGAATTTCTTAATAATATCACAATGTATGGACTTCCAAACCACCAATTACGTCTGAAAGTGGGTGCTCCTATCATGCTTATGCGCAACATAGACAAATCAAATGGGCTATGTAATGGGACACGTCTTATTATCATTAGGGTGGAAAAGCATGTCATTGTTGCTAGATTAATGTCATCAAATGCATCACATGGTAGCGTGCTAATCCCAAGGATTACTATTACACCTTCTGATGCATCTTTGCCTTTCACATTTTGTCGCAGAAAGTTCCCTGTCATGTTATCCTATGCAATGACCATAAACAAGAGCCAAGGGCAGAGCCTTAAAAATATGGGCTTGTATCTTCCTCGTCCTGTATTTACACATGGTCAGCTATATATTGCCGTGTCTCGAGTTCGTAGCAAAGAGGGCTTGAAGATATTAATCCTGGATGAAGATGAAAATCCAACTAACAAGACTTGCAATATTGTGTACAAAGAGGTCTATTATAATTTGTTCATATGAGGTTAGTAGCATGTACCATTAAAATTTTAGGTCCATATGCATCGTTGAATTCAATTTGTTGTTTTAATGTGTCTGCACAAGTAAATACATTCCGATTAATCTTACGTGACAAGTTGCATTGTATGTTGTGCATTATCAAAACACAAAACATCACTTTAGTTTACAAGGTTAATGATTGACTTTCATACAAGTTTTTTGTGTATGTGCCATGCTTAATCAATTTTATGGACCTTTAGCTCACGCATTGCGCTGGTCCTGTGCTAGTTGGTTTTAAAAATAGGGTGAGATTCCGAAGAATCCTCGTAAAAACATAATATTGTTTATAGAAAATGCGAAAAGTAAATATGTCATACGCCAAGGTATGCACAAATTAATAAACAATATAATCACATCATCATCATGTCTACATGAGTAAGGTCTAGCCCCACAATCTACACCGGTTGGACTTCTGCCAACTCCCAGTGTAAGTACACATCTGGCACTAAATGCCCCTCTCTAGGCAAATCATGTTGATTAATAAAGTGCATTTACAAAACAATGGCATCCACACAATCACATAATTTATTTCATAGTGTATGAAGGATAATGTCCCTACCTCAAAGCTTTATAATCCTCTATTTAATAGTGTCTCGTAAAGCGTGTTGTCCCGACGTCCGACTCGGTCCTAAAATATTAAATGTACCAGAAATAGGTAATAACCTATCCAAGTATCATTTTATACTCTTTCATAGTGTTTATTGTGGTTATATTAGTCTATGGTGAGAATTTACAAAAATGCACCCGGGAGCCCGGCCCAGCCCCGCTGTACCCGACACAATGGCACGTTTTCCTAAAATTTTGACCAACGCTATTTTGACTTATTTTCGCCCAAGGAATCCATTTTCAGACTTGAAATCACCAAATTCAGTGTAAAATTATGAAAATACCCTTGACAGCCCCTATTTAGGGATTTTAGTGGCGTTTTCGTAATTATGCTTTTTCGGCCTTTACCGAAAAAGTGCCTAACTGTAACCCCACCTATTTTTGCCCACTGAGTCCAATGGAACCATTTATTTCATGAAAATCCAACTCCTACTACCATTTCTGGTCTGGACGAAAATATGAAGAAAAAATAGAAAAATGGAGCTTTGTGTTTTAGCTTCCAAAACTTGTAATTTTCCACTTCTAATCCTTGATTAACTCACTTAAACACTTCTTAATCATGATTTAAAGGATTTTGGATAGCATAACCCCTTAGGATTAGGACTTTCCAAATTTACAAACTCAACAAAATAACCAAATCCAACCATAATCATCAACAACAACCACATACTAACAAAATTTTAGAATTTGTGAAGTTACCTTCTTGAGTTCTTTTCCTCTCTCTAGGAGTCCTCCTCTCTCTTTCTCTTTGGGCTCTAGATTTGCTTGCTAAACTATGGAGTTTATGGAAAGGAAGAGATTAGAGAAGAGATTTATGGAAGATTAGAAGAAGAAACCTTAAGAAATCATAACTTACCTTAGTCTTTCTCTTCTTCCTTATCTCTTGAGCATGAAGCTTCTCAAGCTCTCTCTCTCTCTCTCTTCTTTTCTTGGGTTAAAATGAAAATGGGACAAGAAAGATGAAGCCAAGCTTCATAAAATATCTTGCCATTTTCCCCTTAATTAATAAATGGTGGCAAATTAGGCTTATGACATCATTTGTGTACTTGGCCTTATCTCTCCACAACTTGTGTCATATGATTTAATCGAGATTGAACCATTCTCTTTTCCCTTCCTTGGCCCATGCAAGACGCCACTTAGGGTCCTTTCACACCAAATTGGGCTTCATGTAATTGCCTTGGTCAATTGTGTAACTAATTATTATTTTATTGCTAATAACACATGTGCTCATATCTTAGTAATTCTTATTTAATTGTTTGGCATTAGATGATGCCACTTGGCATGTTTATAAGCCAAATAATTATTTTCCCATCATATTTCCCTATTCCACAAATCTTAATTATTCCACTAAGAATATTCAATTTATACATTTTTCATTATTTTCCTTGATTAATTGAAATTAACTCCAATTAATTGGAAAATAATTAATCTTGGGCTAAATTGGCAAAATTAAGATTTTGCTATCACATTTATAATTTAATTCAATTCTTGAATTAATTTGCCCATTTCCTTATGAATATGAATATTTCAAAATTTACAAGATTCAAAATTCATGAATATTCACCATTTTATTGAATTATTTAAATAATTACAATATATTTTTGGTGAATAAAATTTGGGGTGTTACATTCCACCCCCAATTTGAGGGGGAGTATGGTCGTATGGTCGTATGGAACACTTTATGCATAATTATTAAGGGTATTTATGTAATTGTCGAGTATTTCTTATGGGTTAAGTTGTGACTAGACAGAGAATCAGGAAAGGTTGATGGGTCTGTCCATCTCGATATTTCGGGCTCAGTCTTGTATAAATAAGAGGCCCAGTCCAATAGTTTGTATTAACTCAATTTTTCAGATTTCATAATAAAGATTTATCTCTCTCGAAGTTCTCTTAGTTAGGTTCAGATAATGACACTTAACAGACTTAGAACTCTATAACTCATAATATTGATATTTTAAAGTTAAAATCTATCTTGAAATCTATAAAAATAAATTACTAATGATATTTTTCATATTTATTACTTAAAATAATTAATCCCCTTTTTTAAATATCCTAATAAGAATGTTTTGGATTTAATTATTCCTACTTTTTAATGAACTTCTTGCATATCATTAATTAGACAATATATAAATCTCTTGAATATATAAGTCAGAAGTCGTAACTTGAGGAACATTAATATTTATTTATTTTGTGTTATATTTAAAAGTGGTTTGGACTTTCGAAGAGTTAAAATGTCATCACATGGTGTTCTTTTTAATTTTTTTGTCTCCAGTGAAAGCCTGGATTCTTGGCAGCGATCATTTATCCACCGTGAGCAAAAAGATAAAAAACCATGGGTCTCTCATTATCGATGACAGAAGTGTTGACTTGATTTAATTTGTCATCTTTTGGTAGTAAAAAGAAAAGTCAGTGTTATATATTACTACCTCCGGTCCTAATTATAAGATAAAGTTGATTTTTTTAGAGAAATTAAGGAAACCAATTAAATTACTTTAGAGTGTTTATATTTTTAGTATCCTTAAATTACATATTAGTTTATTAGTCAAATTAATTAGTTTGGAGAAAAAAAATATAAATATAAATACTTTAAAGTAATTTAATTGGCTTCCTTAATTTCTCCAAAAAAATCAACTTTATCCTATAATTAGGACTGGAGGGAGTACTGTATTATATACAGAAAACTTATATTATCATTTTAAAAAACATAAACAATAATCTTTGTAGAGACAAAAATAGTGCTGCATGGGATGGGCACGTGAATGTACAATACTAAAATGCGATAGGAACTTCAAGGTTTTGAGTTTTTGCTTGTGAGAACTTAAAAAAAAATTGTTTGTATTATAATTTATGGTACAAAATTCATCTCACATATATATCATACAGTACATAATCATTTAAAATAAATTAATCCAAATAAATAGTGAAAATGACGGGATGAGTATCACATGGGCATTGGCATCAATTTGTTGTTGGCAATCCTATAATATGTAATTTAAGTCGAGCTCTATCATTGTCAGCAATTATATTTTCCTTTTTTTCCCCTAAAACAGTAATTTTGTTGAATAATGAAGAAGTTGTGAATGGATGAGAAACTATTTAATATATGGGAAAAATTCATTTTCAAATTAAACAATAGTGAGAAACGTAGTATTTAAAAATGCTTCAAAATTTACTTTTTTTTAAATATGTATCATCAGTATAGGAAGGGTGAATATTTTCTTATACACGACAAGCTGAATTTATCTATAACGAAATATCTAAAGTTGGCATGCAGCAAGAACTCTAATTTTTTTTTTTTAAGAAATCAAACCAAATTGGATAAAATATAATGATGAGGTCCCAGGTTCAATAATTGAGGTGTGCGTCCACAGAGGAAAGAAAGTGAAGGAGTATCTCTCTCTCACACACACACACACACACAAACAAATCCTGACAACTGCTATATATCTTTTCGAATTCCAACCTCATTAGCTCTTTCAAAATTTGTCGGCAGTCCTTCAATTCGCACTTTCATTTTCATGTTAATCATTGTTAGTTTTGTAATTTTCTATTTTTGTATGAATGTCTTTAAAAAAAGATTTGCATAATTCATGATTTTTATTATAATTTTATATTATCCATAAATTAGTTTATTTTCTTTTTAGTTGGTGATATAATTCAATTATTTTCGTGTGTGTGTGTGTGTGTATTGTTACTGCTAGACAAAAATAAGTTCCCTAAAGTATATTCCCTTGTTATGCTTCTATGATTGAACTATTGAAGTCTTGTTAAGAAGAAAAGGTAGGGGGCTAACTATGCCCTGATAAGAATATGATATAATATAATATGTATAGTGGTAGTTAGGCTTGTGGCTAAGAACTATTCAATAATTATTCTTCAGTCAAGTTGGCAAAATATGTATATGTGTGTGTATATGTGCTTGTTTGGAATAGCTTATTTTTAGGTAATAAATATTTATAAATCGTGATTCACGATATATGAGGTAAGTATGTGAGAGGAGTTTTATTTCGGCTTACGTAATAAGGACTTATTTTTTAAAAAAATGTTAAACCAAAGAAGCTTTATATATATATTCTTAAGTCAAGCCATTGGCGGCCATGCAAGACGATATATAAATTAAAGTAAAAATCACTCATTTTTCTTGAATGCTTTTCAGGAGTGAAGTAACATCTTACCAAAATGATTGAATGTTAAACATATATGTATATAGACTATAATCTCTTTCATGGAGGTCATCACCAAGAGTACTTCAATTCAATCATAATTTGTTGGGAGAATTACATTCAGGTCCCAAGGAATATGAGAAATGAAAAAATGGTCCCTATAGATTGCAAAATGAAAAAATGATCCCATAGAGTTGTCAATACAAGCTCCTGAAGTTGTTAACGAGTTGTCAATATATGCTCATGGAGTTGTTAATGGGACCATTTTTTCATTTTGCAATCTATATGGACCATTTCTTTATTTTTTTTATTTTATGGGACCTAAATGTAATTCTCCCTAATTTATTCTTTTCAATTAACAATTTTATTAAGCATATTCACATTGTTATTTTAATTACATACTGTCTCACAAGTTAAAAATGTGTACGTGTCACCACTATTAAATGACTAATATTCTTACCAACTTTTTTTTTTTGGTAAGAATTTTTACCAACTTTTATTACAAGATGTTTTCTAACGTTTTCACGCCTTTTTTAAGAAATGAGTGCCGCTTTCTTAAACTAGTCAAAAAAGAAAAAAAATTCAAAGATTCCAATCATACCTTTCCATGGTGGGAAGTACCTAAATCATAATACTCAATCACCACTTAGAATAATGTCGGGGTTGTATTTATGATCAAAGTACATTACTTAAGAATATGTGATTTGATGTTAGTTTAAATGTTTGAACAAAAAAAATGTAAAAATGGAAGGGAAAAAAAATAAAGATGTTCCTTAAAATATATTATCATTTGGTGAACGTTCAATGATTTGGATTGTAGTTCTTCAAGAAGAAAATTTCAGGCAATGAATTTCGTGCAGTGAGTGGAAAAAAGCTGGCATTAGAGGGCCAAAGAGTAATTATTCAAGGGCATCATTCCCTCCAAGATAGGTCACCTTCACCTTTCAACCGCCCTATCAAGTTGAGGAAGAGAAAGAAAAGGTATGTTTGTGACAAAATAATAATAAAAATAATTATAACAAATTGATGATGAAAATACACCATTTTGATTCCAAATGAGATAACTAATTCACAGATATTTAAAAAAAATGGTTAAGTTAATTAGTTATTTGTAGAAATATAAGTTGTTTTTCTTAAAATAACTTATATAATTAATCATCTATATTGGAGCTTTGATGAAATTCTTATCACGTGGGCAATTAATAAGAATAGTTTTAAAAAATTATAAATATAAGATATAAAATGAATTAATGCTTTATATTTAAGATCAGAATAAATTTTTTAACTAACTCATATATTTAGAACAAGAGGAAATAAGAAGTATCAAAATAAATTAAAATTAAAACTGTATTATTATTATTATTATTATTATTATTATTATTATTATTATTATTATATCCCCATTTTTTGGGTGTTACTAAACATGTCACAATCATATGGTCATCTTTTTTTGAGTCTCTTGGATGTGTCGGAATGGAGAGGCCTATCAGTTAAAAGGTAAGGACCTACCAAAATGGCATTTCATACATATTTTATTCCGGGGACCCCACTTAGAGACAACAACGTAGAGAAGAAGGCGTCCATGTTCGAAAATGAAAGCCCAACAACATCTCTAGCCAGCTCTCAAATTGTCCGCTCTTGACTTTAATTTCCTCATAACCTTATACTTTCATTTAGAAAAATTATTTAGCTTGCCAGCCACGTTGGTTTTGTTGTTGGTTATTGTTCAAAAATTTTAAAAAATTACAAAAATACTTTCATGTTTTTTGAAATCGATAAAGTAACCTAAAATAACTCAACAATTACGAAAAAAGAGTACTAAGTATGTTTTATCATGTGGATTTAGTCTTTAAGCTGGACTAAGGTAAAAAAGAAAAGAAAAGAAAAGATTAAGGTCATTAAACAATTTTTTCTATTCAAATTTTATGAATATTGTGTCAAAAGAAGAAATTTTTTTTTATATTAATAAGGGAATTAAAAATTTTTTAAATCTGCATAGATTTAGTACTCATTTCATCATCGTGAGTGTTTGGGAAACATTCAAACCGTAGTTTCAGAAGTTATTTTTCACAAATCGAGATAAAACTCCTCTCACATACTTACCTCGTAAATCAAAAAAGCTATTCTAAAAAATTAAGGGTGAAGGTGCAATTTTAACAATAATGTTTTGTGTCAGGGGCATCTGACACCATTAAGTTTTTTAAGGTGCTAAATTACATATAAACATTATAAATTGGAGCAATTTTACCAAATCTGTTAACTTAGAGCAAACAGACGTTACTGGGTCCCACGCAGTGATTTTTTTTTTTTTTTGTGAAAATTTCTTCTTGCTCCTGACCCCTTCCTCCTCTGCAAACTTTAGAGAGCTCATGAAGGTCGATGGCCTCACAAACGATGAAGTCAAAAGCCACTTGCAGGTAATGTATTTGTGAATTTTTATCTCAATAGTTAAATCTATATGACTGGTAGATGTTTGTGTATGAATTGATTCATTGAAGGAATTAATCTGAAAGTGGTTGTTTTCAGAAATTTCGTTTGCACACAAGAAGACAAAGTCCTATGATTCACAACAATTTTACATCACAAACAGCTCCGTTTGTTCTTGTTGGGAACATATTGGTGCAACCACCTAAATATGCAGCGGCAGCGGCAACTTCAACAGCGTCAGGCGAGGTGACCACGGTGACTGCGTCGACCGAAATTTATGCGTCGGTGGCGGCATGTCCTCTTGACCCCTCTAAGAAATCGCCGGAAAAGAGCACAGCTTACCCTCCGGTCTTCATTCTCGCTTTGGTTCTTCCAATGAAGTAGGAGCTTCAACAGTGGTCGGTGGCTCCTTACTCTTCCTCTATTCCAGAGGAACATCGGTGGCGTATCTCTCTCTCGGCAATGACGATGGTTAGTAAACAATGAATGGTGGCCTTTTGCCTTTCTCTCTCCTCTCCCTCTGCTGCAGATCGATGAAAATGGTGAGGATGATGAACGGTAAAATGGGTGATGATGATGAACAGTAAATGGAGGAAAAAATGATGTTCACACCGTGTGGGACCACATAGGTTAAAGTAACGGTGTTTGCGTAAGTTAACGATTGTGGTAAAATTGTCCCATTTTGTAGAGTTTATGTGTATTTTAGCACCCTAAAAAACTTTATGGTGCCAGATGCCCCTAACATAAAACTTTATTGTTAAAATTGCACATTTACCCAAAAATTAATCCAAACACACACTTACTCTTTTGGTTGTCTTTTTGCTCCAACTTGTGTCCTCACTTTTGAAAAGTCAAATTGAACAAACATGTTTTAAAAAAATATATTAAAAATATAAACTAAATGAAACACCTTTGTTATTTTTTAACCACAATGATATTTTTTTGGCTCAAAAGCCACAATGATCTTTAAGGAAGCGAATTCTAAACTGTTTTATCTCTCTTTGATACTTTTAGATTATATGAATGTAATTGCTTCAAAATTATTATGTTTGTTTCAGCTATGTTTTTTTTTTTTATCAATTTATGAATTCTTGAATTTCAAGCTTATGTGATATACCACTCCAGTCCTATTTATAAGTTCTTTTTAACTAATTCTCACATACCAAGGAGAGTTAGTTAACTCATTAATTATGAACTAAATTTTCAATTTCGCCCTTATCTATGATTGATTTCAAAAGTCAACATGAATAAATTCCTTTTGTTTATTGTAATTAATAAGGGTAAAAAAGTACAAAATGTATTATTACCCTGAAAATGAACTTATAAATAAGACCAAATTTTTTGATAAAAAATATCTTATAAATAGAATCATAGTGGTATATGAGAATTTATGTCAACATTTTATGAGTGACTTGTAGCTTTTTCTACACACTTGAGCCTTAAAAAACTGATTTCTTAATATATCATCTTTAAAAAAAAAACTTATGACAAAATGACTTTTTATGCTTTTATAAATGCCTATTATCTAAACATAAATCGGACTCTTTTGGTTTTTAATATAAGATATATTTAGGGAGTTGATCTTGATCCTAAATATAAAACATAGTGTTCATATTTGTAAGTGTTAAATTTGGAGCAATTTTATCCTTACTGTTAGTTGACCAAATTCGGAGCAAATTTGCATCTTAACAAAAATGACATGGACGATGAAATGTCCTGAAAGTTTTAACTTATGAACAAATTTACCCAAAAGTTGGCCAACCAATGGTCAACTAACTGTAAGGACATAATTGACCATTGAAAAACTTCTAAAATAAAATTAACTCTAAATGAATACTTCCAAAATAAAACTCACCTTTAACCCCAACTTCAATTTACAAAAGCTAATTGGTATAAGAGGTAGCATGTGTTTGGTATCACTTATATTTGGATAATAAGTCCTTATTACGCAAGTCGAGATAAAACTCTTCTTACATACTTACCTTATATACCGTGAATCATAATTTATAAACACTTATTGTCTAAAAATAAACTATCCCAAACAAACACATAGTTTGCAATAGTTAGTCGAAACAAGCCCTAATAATAATATCCTACTTTTCTTCAACGCAAAAACAAAAAGCGCCATGGTTGTACTGTGTAGTGGGCTTCACTTTCATGGAGAACTTGAGGCTCGTGAACCAACTTGACTTGTCCTTCCTTATCTTCGAAAGTCGTATTAAACTCTCACTCCACAATTCATTCAACTTAACACAATGGACTCCATCGCTGGCTGTATCCTTTCACTCTTACTATCTTCTTCCGTGCTTCACTCATCACTACCCTCAGCTTTCTCTACAGAAATCCCTCATTCTGAAAGAGAAGCATTAGAGATCATCATCGGCGTTGGAGGAGGAGGAACCCCTTCTCCTCCCGCCGACTGCCCCCTGTCCCAACGGCTGGTGAATGCACGCCGTGTGCTTCTGAAATTCAAAGCCACAATACAAGACAACAATTGCTTCACCAACAACTGGCAGGAAGGTGTCAGCCCTTGTAACTACAAAGGTATTAAATGTGCCACTTACCCTGATTCGAAAAAAGAGCTTGCCGTTGCAGGATTAGATTTCAACCAAGCCGGCTTCTCTGCTCGTCAAGGTTCAAACTTGGGCCTCACCGGAATCCTAGATTCCATTCCAGAATTAACATTCTTCCATGTCAACTCCAACAATTTCTCTGGCCAAGTCCCCACAAAAATCATTACTTTCCCATTTTTCTTCGAGCTCGACCTAAGCAACAACAAGCTCGAAGGTTGTTTCCCAATGCAAGTTCTTTCAAATAACAAACTACTTTTCTTAGATCTGAGGTTCAACAACCTCAATGGACCAATCCCTCCAAAGCTCTTCACCATGGATCTAGACGTCATCTTCATCAACAACAACAAATTCAGCAGCAACCTCCCATGGAATTTCGGCAACACACCTGCGAGATACCTCACATTTGCCAACAACCAGTTCACTGGTGAAATCCCAAAAAGCATAGGAAATGCGTCAAACACGTTGACCGAAGTTCTATTCTTGGGAAACCAGTTTTCTGGGTGTTTGCCTTACGAGATTGGGTTCCTGAAAAAAGCCACAGTCTTTGATGTGAGCAACAACTCGTTGACGGGTCCAATCCCAGAATCTTTCGCCTGTTTACAGAAGATTCGATTCTTGAATCTAGCTAAGAACAAATTCTACGGCTCTGTTCCAGAATCTGTGTGCGAGCTTCCTGGGATTCGAAACAATGGGAATCTTTCGTTGGCGGGTAATTATTTCACTTACGTTGGACCTGAATGTAAGAAGCTGATAGATTCGAAGGTGCTTGATGTGAGCCAGAATTGCATAAAGGGACTTCCTAATCAGAAATCGCCAGAAGAATGTCACAAGTTTCTATATTGGGTGAAACATTGTCCGAATGAATGGTCTCTTAAGATTGTTCCGTGTAAGAAAGGCTATTCTGAGTACGATGAAACGGCGTCGCCTCCTCCTGCGCCTGTGACGTATGAGTCTCTGAAGCCGACACGACATCGTTTAATGTGAGCCCCTCATGCATATTGCTAAGGCTTACTTCGCATCTATATTGCCCTCCCCCAGTTGGTAGTGTCTGCTGAATATGTGTATTATATTATGGTGAACTTTCTTCTTTAGTATGTTTAATTAAGATGGCGATTCTAATGAATAAGCAGTACGTGTAACGAATTTGGCTTCCTCAAGTGTAATATGTTAACTCTCTGAAATTTATAAGAGGTATATTTGATTTGGCAATTTAATTATTATTTTGCTACTTCCGGATTTATTTATAAGAAATACGTTATAACCTTTTTTTGTAACTTTTTTTTTAATAAATAGGTCCGGAGATATTTTTAATTATAGTATTAATTTGGTGTAATTTATGTGCACGCCTATTTAGTTTTCTTTTAAATTTTAGGTATTTTTAGTTTGTTTTCGTTAATCATCGGATGATGAAAACATCGTTCAAAACGTTAAATAATATTGTAATATATAAAATATTGAAAGTCTTGGGAACAATCAGTGTCGGTCTCGTTTAATTATTGTGTGTTTTTCTTCTAGTTTTGGCTTTTTCCCAGCAAATCAAAAGAAGCAAGATGTATTGATATTTTATCCTGCGACCCTACTACTTTTCTTTAGAAGAAAATTAAGCGCCTCATGCCTTATCACAAATATCGATGAATAGCAATACTTTTTGGGTGGTCCAATGCTGCAATAATGGTTTTTAATTCATTATTGGGCACAAATGTTTGGTTCTTGAATTGTTTGAAGAAAGAGGAACATTGTTATTCTCTATTTTCAAAATATAATTGATTTATAACTATCTCACTAGAATTAATAAATTAGATATGTTGATTTAAATTCAACTTTATCCCTATTTAAGTATGTCTTACCTCTCACATCTTTACATAACGAGAAAGCAACAAATGATTTTATAAAAGAACCGAATGAAATTCTGGATGCATATATCTCTTATGTGCTCACAATTTCTCTCTGTTGTCACACATATATACAATATCAACCAACCAATTACATTTATGCCCCGTTTGGTAGCATGGAACTGAGAGGAAGGAAGTGGAAGTGGAAGTTGAATTCAATTTTTGGGATGTTTGGTACAACTGAAATCACTTCCTGCTGGAAGTCACTTCCATCAAAAATGATGGAAGTCACTTCCACCACTTACCCCATGGAAGTGAGCTCTACTTCCACTTCCATGGGTTTGTTTCCTCCTTTGCCCGTCTCATCTTTCTTCTACCCTCCACCACTAACCACCATCCTCCACTAGAGCTGACGGCCCTCTACCGGTGACAGCCTTCAACCACTGACGGCGACGGCGACAACCCATCATCTTCTTCTTCAATCGAAGTCACCACCTCCCTCTTCACTCTATCTACTTCGTCTTTCTCTTATTAATTTCTTCAATGGGTGTCTTCTACTTCAGCCTCTATCGCCACAGCCCAGCCTTGTTAGAATGAAGACAGAAGCGCACAATGGAGAAGTACTCAGATCTGTGATGGCGAACGACACTTCAACTTCAAATTTGCAATGAGGAAGACGAACTCTTCAAATCTGCGACGGAGAACGAGACTTTATATCTACGACAGACGAAATCAGATCTTCTCAGTCTTCTCCTTCTCTATCTTGGATTTGTGACATTGATCTACTTCTAAGCATCACGACCCTCACCGTCAACTTCAAATTTGTGAGAGCAAAAGGAGGCATACATGGTTGCCCTTTGTTCCTCCTTTATCTGCCATTGCTGACTTTCTATTTTTTTTATTGTTGGTGGCTGATGGTGCAGCAGTGGCTTTCACGGTGGTCTGGTAGTGCGTGATGGTTTTTTAGGGTGGTTGTGGTTATTTTGGGGTTTTTTTAGTAAAAGGGTATATTGGTCATTTCACATTTTAAATTAACATATTATTTAAAAATTATATCACACTTCCATAGTCATACCAAACACACTTTTAACTCTACTTCCACTTCAATTTCCAATTCCAGTTCCACTTCAATTTCCACTTCTACTTCCATAAAAAACTCTTCCATGATACCAAACGGGGCATTTAAGCATGTTATGACTTTTCCCGATTAAATTCCAATTATCATGAATATATCTTGATATTACCGTCCTTAATAGGCTTAATTGCATTCTTAGAATCGTTTCTCAAGTCTATGGTTCCCGTCCTATGCTCTTTATGTCCTTTTAAGATGTATAAAGCACTCCCAAGGCCAAAGTTCAACCACTAAAGGATATCCATTATGGACATCGAGCATGAAAGCTTCAATCACGCTTCCACTGTAGTCTTGTCAAGGTCTTCGTTCTTTGTTGCAATATCTTGGATCTTGACTTGACTAATCTGTATTTGGGCTGCATAACATGGCTGAATTGTTGTTAAATTCATGAGTTGTTTTTTTTTTTTTAATTTATCGTTTTTATGTTTTTAACCTACAAAATCGAATTGAATTTCTGATAAACTCATATCAGTTGTAAATTCAATTAAATTCATAAGTTTATATATCTAATTTACTATTTTTATGTTTCTAGCACTAGTGGAAAAATCATTTTTAAGCAAGGTATTAAAACTCGGATCGGGTATTGAACCGGTCGGGGTACTGGGTTAAGGGTCAGTGGGTCAGATCAGAACTAAACTGGAGCTAAACTGAGGCCAAACCGGTGAGAAATTGAAGATTTTAGGTTCATTAGTATGAAATTCTAAAGAAAAAGTAAAAAAAAAAATTAGAAATAGCAACCTGGACCGAACAGGTCTACTGGCTGGTTCGCCGGTTTCCAAGCCGAACCGGCCGGTCCGGGCTCAACAACTTTGCTTTTAAGACCGGTTCTGGAGGCGGTTTTGATACAGCCGGTCTAAAAGATCTGTTACTTTTTAGACTGGTTAAGCAACGGGTCTTAAAAATCACTTTTTCAGACCGATTTCTAGAAGACTAGGTTTGAAAAGTCTAGACTTTTTGTAACATCCCAAATTTTATTCACCAAGAATATATTGTAATTATTATATATATTCAATGAAATGGTGAATATTTAAGGCCAAAAAAATTAAATATTGAAAATTGAAAGTTGAATAATGTTTTCAGTGAAATCGCCTGCGAGGCAGTGAGATTTTCATATAGTTTTGGAAGACCAAATGATGACCAAAAATTATGATAGGTCATATGACTCAATTGAAGCTATGTACAAAAATATATGAATTTTTAAAGTTAATCCAGAAAATCTGGAAAGTTTCTAGAGCAGCGGTCAAAGATTGAAATTCTGGGAATAATATGATCATGTCCAGTAAAATTCCATATTTTTCCTTGAAACTAGACTCAATGAGGGTTCCATAGGCTTTGGAATCGCCTCGAAACGATGTCTACAAAATTAGTTATGATTTTTCAAAGTTAAGGCAGAAAATCTGCCAGAATTGGCATTATTCTGAAAATTTAAGAAATAAAGTAATCTTCCTTTTTCTCTTAATTATTTTAGAAATTAAGGGATGAAGGACGAGAAGACAAGTGTCAAAATCCAATGAGACCAAATGTCAACACCACATGAAAGATGATGGAGATAATTGTTGTGTCATAAGTCCTTACTTATGTCATAAGGTTAGGTAGCCAACTTTTGCACCAATTGACTTGAGTAAATGGAAGGAACACTTGATTTAGTTGGAGCATAAGAGGAAGCACGTTTTTGGCCAACCAAGGAAGAAGGAAATGATAATTAAGGTTGAGTGTACACAAAAGGGAAGCATGGCAAGGTTGAGTGCACACAAAAGGGAAGTATGGTGCAAGCATGGAGGCAAGTATGGTGGTTGACATGTGTCACCATAACAACCTTAGATGAGATCAATAGTTTGGAATCAAGGGAGCATTTTTATGAAGGCTTTCTCTTCCCTTCCCTTCATGCATTTTTGTCCAACATAGAGAGGGAGAGAGTTTGGAGAAACTTTGAAGAGTTAGAGGGAAGAGGAAGAAGAAATTTTAAGGTAAGAGTTGATTCTTAAGCTTTCCTTGTAGCATTTCCCCTAGATCCTTCTCTAAACCATGTTTCTTCATGAATCTATAATCTTGAAGACTCATTCTTAGCTCAAGGAGAAGAGAGAGAGGACATCCTAGAGAGAGAAACACCAAGGATCAAGAGGTAATCTCTAAAATCTCAACTTCTTTGTGTATTGAAGTTGTTGTTGGTGATTGTTGTTTGGTTTATGTGATTTTTGGTCAAGTTGTAAAATGGGAAAAGCCATAACCCTAAGGGGTTATGCTCCCCAAAAACCTTTAAATCATGATTATGAAGTGTTTAAATGAGTTAATCAAGGATTAGAAGTGAAAAAGTACAAGTTTTGGAAGCTAAAACACAAAACTCCATTTTTCCAATTTTTGACCAATATTTCGGCCAGCACAGATCTGAGGGAAGGAGTTGGATTTTCATGAAATAAATAGTTCCATTGGACTCAGTGGGCAAAAATAGGTGGGGTTACAGTTGGGCACTTTTTCGGTAGAAGCAGAAAAAACATAATTACGAAAACGCCACTGAAATCACTAAACAGGGGCTGTCAAGGGTATTTTCGTAATTTGACAGTGAATTTGGTAATTTTGAGCCTGGAAATGGATTCCTTGGGCGAGAATAAGTTAGAATAGCCTTAGTAAAAAATTTGGGAAAACGTGCCATCAGGCTGGGTACGACGGGGCTGGACTGGGTTCCCGGGGGCATTTTTGTAAATTTTCACCATAGACTAATATAACCACAATAAACACTATGGAAGAGTATAAAATGATACTTGGATAGATTATGACCTATTTCTGGTACATTTAATATTTTAGGACCGATTTGGAAGCCGGATACGACACGTTCTTCAAGGCACATTTAAAAGAGGATTATAAAGCTTTGAGGTAGGGACATTATCCTTCATACACTATGTCATAAGTTATGTGATTGTGTGGATGCCATTGTTTTGTAAATGCACTTTATTAATAACATGATTTGCCTAGAGAGAGGCTGTTAGTGCCAGAGGTGCGCTTACACTGGGAGTTGGCAGAAGTCCAACCGGTGTAGATTGTGGGGCTGGGCCCTACTCATGTATACATGACGATGATGTGTTTATATTGTTCATTAATTTGTGCATACCTTGGCGCATGACATATTTACTTTTCGCATTTTCTATGAACGATATTATGTCTCTACGGGGATTCTTCGAAATCTCACCCTATTTTTAAACAAATACCTCAGCAAGGACCAGTGGGCCAAAGGGCAATGATGTTGACGCCGAAAAGTGAGTGGCACGTGTCTCGAGATGAGGATATGAACGTGGTTATGCCTTAGTCTATGCCTTAATATTTTGGATAATTTGTAAATATTAAGTTTCCGCTGTATTTTCTGTTTCCGTCGACGAACAATATCAGAATTGTAAACGAACGACATTGGGATCGTAAACGAATATTTTTATCAGCATAATTGTACTTTTCTATATGCCCATTGAATTCCGTCTTTATTACTCTTCGATTATCGAAATGGAAACGGGTGTTGACACTTTTAGACCGGTTGTTTAAAAATTGATCTAAAATTATTTTCCCAAGACTTTTAAGATTGGTTATCAAAATAACCGGTCTTAAAAATCATATTTTTAAGACCGATTTTCATAATAACCGGTCTAAAAAGTGACATTTTAAAAAAACATAAATAAATAGGGTTTTTTTTTTTGGATTGGAAGGATTTTAAAATCATCCCAATCCAAAAACAAAGTGCCCTATTTTTTTACTATCATATAATTTTAAGTAAGTTATGACAACCGTAACTAAATGATGAAAAACAACAAACTCATAAGATAGGACATACCATTTGAAGATTGAGTGATTTTTCTAATATTGTCCTCCCCTTCATCAAATGGTTGAGAGCATAGTGGACCAACCTCTCACTTACTGCATCTAAGGCGCTGGTGGCCTGAAGCATGAAAAGGGCATATTTAGGACCAGATAGATACTGATAAAGTAGCAGCAGAATCATGGAAACAACATAAAGAAGCAAAGAAACATACACAAAAAAAAAAGAAAAAGAAAGAAAAGGGGGAAAATATCATAAAGAATAAGGATCGGGGTATTCTTTAAGATACAACTATTCAAAAGGTCAGAGGATACATCATCCTTTAACATTATGCTAGTAGCTAGAATTTCAAAAGCAAGCAAGATTGAACAAATCAAATAAACCAGGTATATATTCTTGGATACCGAGGTTTCAGTAAACATTAAGTCAAGATTATTTGAAACTAAATCAAATACCAATTCACATCATTTCAAAAAATAAAAAATTAAATAAATGTCAATTCACCCTCAAAATTTCAGCTGATGTTCAATCTAATCTGATAGACAATCAAGGGGGCCTAAAAAAATCAGGGCATCTAACATAGGGAATTTGGACATCCATATTGTTGACATGAAAGCCTTTTCTTACGCCAAAAAAAAAAAACTGATATGAGAAATGGTAAGCGAGAAGAGAAAACAAAGCAACACAAAAGGTGATGAAAAACGGGTTGTGTAGAAATAAGAGATAAACATGCTGACAGAAAATAAACAATACAATTAAGCAAATTCTTAACTCCAACATCACCAAAATAACTAATAGAAAGCCATACAATATCCACAAAGCTCTGAAAAAGACCAGAATTAATCAAATAAAGTGTATAACATTATAAATAATTACCAACCTTCCAAATGTTCTTTCCACACGGTACTTTTTAAAAGTGTAATGGTAAATGGTTATATCAGAGATCCTATTCGGCTCTCAATTTCTTCAAGACTCATCTCAGATGGCTGGAGTTCAGTAAAAATGAGAAAATATGCTATCATAAAAAATCCAACACATAACTAACACAGTAGACTCAGATCAAGTCCTTGGGCAAGATATTAGTTTACCTCAACATCTTCAGGGATTTCAATTGATTTTGAAGGCTTAACCTGTGCATCTCCATCTCCAACCTTATTAGTCCCAGACTTCACAGAGCCACCCTTCTTGGGGACAGGCTGAAATTGTAAAAGCTCAGTGTAACGACTCAGACACAGCGAATGAAACAAAAAACATACAAGCAAAGGCGTGTAGACATACTGCTGCATGAGTAGGCCTCTTTCCACTTAGCATGCTTGCCACTGACTTTCTAACAAAAGTACTTTTTGAGTGCTGAAACACCAATAAGGAAAAAAGTGTTAATGCCTCGCAAAAAATAAAATGTACAAAACTACCAAAAAAACATCATTGTTTTGCGCAATAGATATATTTTCTAAATGCCCTTTGGATGATGCACTAATTCCCAGTCAACAAGTCGTTAGTGTTCATATTATCCACTTATGATATTCAAGGCAAGCTTTTCCATTACAATTTTTTAAGGGTTACAAATTTTGAGAGATAATAACTAGCTAACGAGTAACAAACAAAAAGAAGCGAGGATGATAGAGAACTCTAAATTTATCACCACCATCATTAAGTATATCAAAAGACTACTATATCTGTAATCCCCCCTCCTAATTATATCACAAATACGCGATTAAAATGAATTAGAGACCAACGGTATTCAAAACTCATTTAAAGTCCGATCTTTCCGATAGGGTTTTCACAAATGCCTTTCAAAATCAAATTCCCCGAGTCTCAGATTCACACTTCGAATACAATTACTTCGCAAATAAATCACATTCATTATATATCAGAGTGCACAACCTAATTCCTGGCAAACCTCGGGTTCACACCTTTATTAAAAGGGTATACAAAATCCGATTTAGGGGATTACACAATCTAGTCTCGAATTCATAACCATATACTTAACCGAATCATATACAGTCATCCCAACTCATATTAATAACCAACTACCAACTCTCATCTCAAAGGAGTCCTAGCCGCTCCCTCCACGAGCCACTTGCCCTGCCTAAATTGTTGGTAGGGTAGGGTGAGATTCAAGAGAATCTCAGTAGGAAACAGATACCATAATGCATGTATAATAGATGCTATATGTATGACATGTTAGCTTTAATTAGATGTATGCCCCATAATGACATTTCTGCATACTTAATGTTTCATGTAACAAAACTATGCACACAGCAAACCAGAAATAGAGCTTCATTTTTTCAAATATGTTCTACACAATCAAGTAAAGCAATCACATACATCACTACACAAGCAAAGATATCAAATACATGCAAGTAAGGAAAGTCTCCTACCTTCAGTCTTTTCTCCTCGATTTTCTTGCCAGCAACTCAGGCCTTCAACTGGGTCCTACAATTCTAAATATACCATTTAGACACTTCTATAGTGATTCTGGATGTTAGATGAGGCTATATTGAAAAATTACTAAAATGCCCCTGGGGACCCGGCTTGGCCCAGCAGTACCCGGTTCGGCTGTACTTTTCTCGAAATTCTATTATGGGTTGTCCTAACTTATTTTCGCCTAAGGAATCCATTTCCAGATTTGGAATTATCAAATTCATAGTCTAATTATAAATTTACCCTTGGCAGCCCCACTTTAAGGATTTCAGGGGCGTTTTCGTAATTATGCTTTTTCGGCCTTTTCCAAAAAAGTGACAGACTGTAATCCCACCTAATTTTCACTCCTGAACTCAATGGAATCATCAAATCATTGAAAATCCATCTCTAACCCCTCCAAACTAGCCTTGACCAAAATTCTCAATTCTCCAAAAAAAATTGGGGTTTTTCGGTTTCGGCTCCGTAGACGTGTTTCTTTCTACTCCTAACCACTTTATTAACCATTACATTAGGTTAGAACTACCATTTAGTATCAATTTTGGCAGCATAACTGTAACACCCCAAATTTTATATTCACCAAATATATTGTAATTATTTGAGAAATTCAATAAAATGGTGAATATTCATGAATTTGGAATTTATGAATTTCATAAATGTTCAATTTCATGGGAAATTGGGCAAAAATAATTATGGAATTAATTTGGGTAATTCAAAAAGCCCAATATTAAGGTCCAAAAATGAAGGAATATTAGAGAAAATATTTGGTCTAAAAATATATGGAAATTAGCCAAAGAAAAATAAGAAAAGAAATTGGATTAGCAAGGTAATGGCAAAATCATAATTTTGCAAAATTAGCACAAAATAAATTATTTTTCAATTAATTGAAGTTAATTTCAATTAATTAAGAAAAATAAAGGTTAAAAATATATTTATAATATTTTGGTCAATTTCATATGAATTTATAGAAAATTTGAGCAAAAGGTGCAATTTTGACCAAAATTGAGATTTTACGTGTATACGTAACCGGAACAAGTTGTGAAGCCAATTGAGACCATAGGGAGGGATCCCTAGGTGTCTCCTACACATTTCAAGAGGAAGAAAATATTGGTTGGGCTTAATGAGCTTAGTTACATATACATAGGGTTTATGTACATAAAATTGATTTTGGAATTTTTGGAAATTCCATAAATCATTAAAAAAAATCATATAATATAATAAAAACACTTTACCATCATCTTCCTCAGCTCATTTTCGTGCCCAACCAGATTTGAACTAGTGAGAGAAAGTGTGAAATTCTAGAGAGAGAAAGAGAAGATAAACTTCTAAAGGTAAGTGATTTCTTCGGTAAATCAGTTTCTAATACATATAATTACGTTCCTAAGCTACTCTACTATGTTATTCAAGGTTTGGAAAGCTCAAATTTGGTGTTCTAAGGTTAGGGTTTTCAGCCAAGAGCAAGAAAAGCTAGTGGGAGCTTGAGGTAACTTCCAAACCTTCGCATATTAACCATTCTGGCTGCTGTGGGTAGTTTAATCGGTGAAATTTTGCCAGATTGCCATTGATTTTAAATTTTGGAAATGTGACATTAGAAGGGTTATGCTGCCCAATTTTAGTTCAAATGGTAGTTATAACTCAATTAGATGGTTAATAAAGTGGTTAAGAGTAGAAAGGAACGCGATTACGAAGCCAAAATCGTAAAACCCTGATTTTTCCCATAGAACACCATAATTTCAGCCAGGGATGTTTGAGGGCCTTAGAGTTGGATTTTTAATGATTTGATGGTTCCATTAGATTCAAGAGGAAAAATTAGGTGGGGTTACAGTTGGGCACTTTTTCAGAAAAGGCCGAGAAAACATAATTATGGAAACGCCCCTAAACCCTAAAAGTAGGGCTGCCAAAGGCAATTTCATAATTTAACATTGAATTTGGTAATTTTGACTCCTGAAATGGATTCGTTGGATGAAAATACGTTAGGATAGCCCTAGTCAAAAATTTGGGAAAACGTGCCATCGGGCTAAGTACAGCGGGGCCGGGCCGGAGTCCAGGGGCATTTTGGTAAATTTTCACTATAGGCTAATATAACCACAATAAACACTATGGAAGTGTCTAAAATGATACATGGATAGGTTATAACCTATTTCTTATATATTTGGTATTTTAAGACCGAGTTAAGAACCTGAAGTTGGCACGTTCCACGAGGCGAGCTTCTTGAGGTCAAAAAGGGTTGAGGTAGGGATTACTATATCTCATATACTATGTGACTATTGTATGTTATGTGTTACTGTATTTTGTGGTATGAATGCGTGCTAGAGGCACAGTACCTGGTTGTGGTTCAGTGCCCAACCAAGGTATATCGAAAATCCTAGCTGTGGTCGGTGACTCGGCTGAGGTACATGTAGGGGTTCCAACTCAATGTTTGGCCCTGAAACTTTTGTACACATATGAATCAAATTGAACTTTCATTTTGCCTAATATGGTGCATTACATATTTAATTTTCACATTTTATATGTCGATAGTATGTTTCTACTAGGATTCTTCGGAATCTCACCCATTTTTCTAAATCAAAATGTATCAGCGGGTGCCAGCGGTTCAAAAGGCAAGAACACAGTTAAGGAAAATTGATAGGCACGTTTCCCGAGATACAGCCGGTGGTTATATTTAGCCTGTACTTGGAATATTTTGGGATATTCTGTACATATTTGTAATTATTAGTGAATTTTGCTTTGTTAATGTCTGTCTGTAAATAAATACTTATTATCAATATATATATACTTTTCTGTATGCATGTGGACCTTGGTCTCTATTACTCTGTGAATATCGAAATGGAAACGGTTGTTGACAATAAATCCTAGGCCAAGCCCTTTATCAAATTTAAAATCAAAGCAAATCAATCAGAATTTTACCTATTAAACTACTCACAGCAGTCAGAACAATCAAAGATTGAAGTTTCGGAGGTTACCTTAAGCTTCTTCTGGCTTATCCTTCTTATGGTTGAACCCTAGCCTCTTTGAACTATGAAATTCCTTGCTTCAAGACCTTAATTCACATAGAGGAATAACTTAGGAGAAGGATTATATACGTTAGGTACAAATTCACCGAAGAAATTGACCTACCTTGTGAGATTTCTTCTTCATTCTCCTTCTAAAAGCTCACAACTTCCTCTCTCTCTTTCAGCTACAATATGACGGAAATGGGAGCTGAAGATTATAAGAAAATGTTTTAATTCCATGCTGATGTCATCTTTTATTTTGATGATGTCATAATTCCCATTTTTTGGATTTTCTGGCAGATTTTCTACCGAAGTTTGAAAAATCATAACTAATTATAGAAAAATCGAAATGAGGTAATCCCAAAGCCAAATGAAAGATATTTAAGTCCTATTTATAGGAAAAATATGGAACATTATTAGAAATCACCACAAAAATACAGAATTACACAAAACTCAATACTGCTCCAAAAGAGAGTCTAGTTTTGATCCCAATCTTTGGCAAATCATAACTCCCAGCACAAAAAACGAAATGACATCAATTATATGTTCATTTTGAAGCTTGGCATGTAAAATTTAAGACTAAAAATTTTTAGAATTTTTTGACACCATTTGCCCATTCAAAACGTTCATAAAAACAAACTGCCCAACACAAAGTTTCAATGGACAGAATTCCAATTTTTGCGCATTTATTTCCAATGGTTCCAATTTCACAACAAACACTCTCCCCACACAAATTTTTATAAGGAAGCCATTGGAATCACTAAAACAATCAAATTCTCATCACATCCACACATATTCAGTTTTGAACCATAATGCACACAACCACCAAATTGCCCAACTTTCCATTTCACCATAAACATAATTACTTTCTCCAAAATTCACCATTTTACTTTCTTTAATACCCCTAAGATATAAGAATCATTAGGGAATAAATTTGGGCTCCAGCTAAATCGGGGCTTAGCAATCCACTTATTTCAGACTTATTCTCTAGCCTCAAATCTCAAAATCCGGGGTATTACAATATCCACCTAGTCACCTCAAATAAACCAATAGAATAAGCATACAAGATAATTGATCAATTCCTTGTCCGTAGTGAGACAACATAACAGGATTGAACAGAGAATTTTAAAACTAAACAAAGGTATAAACTACAAAAAAAAAACAAATAATCCGACCTCTAAAGAAGACACACTCCCTCGGCTATTTTGCACAGATACTAGAAAAAAACAAAAAGTGTCAGCAAAAGCTAGAAACTCAAATGTGGGGGTAATACACAACAAGAGCTCAAATTTACAAACCTATGGCACAACCACTAGGTGGGGCAACTTCAGAACCTGCAATCATTTCAGAAAGCTTCTTTCTTCTAACACCATCAAGTTTCTCAATTGACCTCTCAAGAGGTCTCATGCCAACTAACTGCAAAAGTTGAGGATCTTAAATGATTAAATGAAGCCAAATAATGAGATCTGAGAAGAGAATGAGGGATCTAAGAAAATATTACCAGATCAAAGCAGTGATGGATCTCAATGCAGAAAACACGTCCAAAAATTTCAAACTCCAAGAAAAAAGGCAAACAAATAAGAAGAAGCAAGTAGTATTAGGGCAAACTCATAATAGTTTATTTCTTTCCCTTGCTTCTCTCAGCAACCCAACAAATCTCAAGCAGAATAGAGAGAAAACTAGAAAACAGACAAGAACTTACCCACTTACAACTCTATACGAGAGACCGATTTTAGTTCTTCTTCGAGGATTCAGAACTCAGAATTGGACAATACTAAAAGAATAACAGAATTTTGGCAGAATATTCAAGTAAAGGAGCAAGGAAGATGTAATATCCCGAATTTTGAGATTTGAGGCTAGAGAATAAGCCTAAATTAAGTAGACTGCTAAGCCCCATTTTAGCAAGAGCCCAAATTTATCCCCTAATGATTCTTATATCTTTGGGGTATTAAGAAAGTAAAATGGTGAATTTTGGAGAATATAATTATATTTTTGGTGAAATCGCCTATGAGGTAGTGAGCTTGTCATGTGCTTTTGAATGATTAAATGATGAGAAAAAATTATGAAATTTTACAGGATGAAATTAGACATCCTAAGCTTTAATTTGATAGGTATATGACTCAATTAGAGCTATAAACAAAAAGATATGAATTTTTGAAGTCAGCACAGAAAAACTGTGAAGTTTCTGGAACAGCATGCAAAGATTGAAATTCTGGGAATTTTGTGATTCTAGCAAGCAAAAGTCTATATTTTTTCTTGAAACTAGACTCAATAATGGTTTTATAGGCTTTGGAATCACTTCAATTTGATTTTTCTAGAATTAGTTATGATTTTTTAAAGTTTGAGCAGAAATCTTCCAAAATTTTGTAAAAATCTGAAAATTGAGAAATTATCAAATAAATGAAATATGATATAAGATATTAAAATAAAACATCATCTTCCTCCTTTATACAGTTGAAACTGATGCTACTTTTAGCATTTAGAGAGAGGGAGTGTGAGATTTTCTTAGAGAGAAAAAAGGAGGGAAAACTTGCAAAGGTAAGTGTTTTCTTTGGTAAATCGGTTCCTAATGCGTATAACTCCGTTCCTAAGCTTCCAATTCATGTGATTTAAAGGTTGTGAAGCTCAATTTGGTGTTAGGGAAGCTAAGGTTTCAGCCACTCTTGAGAAAAGCTAGTGGGAGCTTGAGGTAACTTCCAAACTCTTGTATATTGACTATTCTGACTGTTATGGGCAATTTAATCGGTGAAATTTCGCCGAATTGTCATTGATTTTAAATTTGGAAATTAAGATGACCTAGGGGTTATGCTACCCAAATTGATACTAAATGGTTGTTGTAACCTAATAGAGTAGTCAATACAGTGGTTAGGAATAGAAAGGATCACGTTTACGGAGCTGAAACCAAAAACCTCGATTTTCCCCGAAGTTCTTATAAGTTTCAGCCAGCTCTAGAAATGGGTCTTAGAGTTGGATTTTCAATGATTTTATGATTCCATTATGTTCAGGGTGGAAAATTAGGTGGGATTACAGTTGGTCACTTTTTCGAAAAAGGCCAAAAAAGCATAATTACGAAAACGCCTATGAAACCCTTAAAGTGGAGTTGTCAAGGGTATTTTCATAATTTGAAAGTGAATTTGGTAATTCCAAGTCCATAAATTGATTCTTTTGGCAAAAATATATCAAGATAGCCCAGGTTAGAATTTTGGGAAAAGGATAGTCGGACCGGGTACGGCGGGGCTGGGCCGGGTCCCTAGGGGCAATTTAGTAATTTTTCAAGATAAACTCATATAACCACCATAAACACTATGAAAGTTTCTAAATGGTATATTTGGAATTGTAGGACCGAGTTGAGAGCCTGAGTTGCTGGCACGCAAATCGAGGAGAAAAGGTTGAAGGTATGAGACTTACCTTACTTGCATGTATTTGATATCTTTGCTTGTATAATGATGTATGTGATTGCTTTACTTGATTGTGTAGAGCATATTTGAATAAATGAAGCTCTGTTTTTGTTTTTGGTGTGGCCATAGTTTTGTTACATGAAACATTGAGCATGTAAAAATGTCATTATGAGGCATACATCTAGTTAAAGCTAACATGTCATACACATAGCATCTATCATGCATGCATTATGGTATCTGTTTCCTACTAAGATTCTCTCGAATCTCACCCTCTCCTACCAACAATTTCGACAGGTAAAGATAAAATGTATGCTGAGAACAAAGAAAAAAACCGTATGAGAGGATTGCGGTGGTAAAATGAAGACGGGAAGATGTCTCCGTTTCGCTTGGACGGGTTCAAACACCCTGGTAGCCCTTTGTGGCTACATTGATGGTAATTATTATGCACGAATCCCTATGAGGAATTTCTGTAATCGAGCACTTTTTATCAGTATTTTTATGTTATTCCTATATTGCCCACCGAATCGCATATCGTTTTCCACAAGTGCTCTGATAAAGGTGAAATTAAAATAAGGGCATGACAGAAAAGGAGAGAGTCACGAGAAGAGCAAGATAGCTAAGAGCCAACAGAAAATAGGTAAGGGTTAGCCACCTAGGACTACCATGCATCAATCTCTAATGCTCAGTTTTCACCTTTCACAGCCATGTCGCAGTCGTAAAATGTCACAAGTTCGGAGGAGGCAGAACATGCAAAAGGTCACAATGACGTTTAGGGCTAGAACTTTAAGACCGGTCATAATAAAAAGCTGGTCTTAAAATGTATTTTAGACCGGTTCTAATAAAAAACCGATCTAAAAAATTTATCTTTTAGACCGGTTATTTTATACAACCGGTTTAAAAAGTTGTAAATATTTTATTTTTTTTAATTCCTTATATATTTAGACCGGTTATAGAGAGAACCGATTTAGAAAACATATATTTTTAAACCGGTTTGTTTGAAATCAGGTCTAAATAATATCTTTTAGACCTGATATTAAGGGAACCGGTCTTAGAAGTTCTTTATAATTATAAAATTGCCACCGGTCATACTTTTTAAACCTTATCCTCTATAACCGGTCTAAATGTGTCAGTCTTAAATACCTATTTTCTACTAGTGTAGCTTACAAAACCGTGTTAACTCACTTTTAAACTCGTGTTAAATTTTCCTATTTGATCGTGCTTAATGGTTTTATATATAAATTTTATATAAATGTCTTTGTTAAATATGATAAATTATGAAGATCGATGAATTTAATTTCATTTATTTGGATTTAAAATATATTTAAATCAGATTGTTGTCATTTTTTATATTTTAATTATTTAATTATACACTATTAATACCAATTTAACGATAAAAGTAAACTCTTATGAGTTTACGAGTCAAGTTCACGATATAAATTTACGTCATTGTTACGAGATTTCTTGAACTTACGAGTTTGACAACCTTACTTGACCACACTAAAGTTAGACAAGATGGCTTTAGCTTGACAAGTAGTCTATGAACACTAGAGTTGATGTTGTCAAATATTTTCTCATTTGTGTCTCTTCCAAATCAAATAAGCCATCATATAGTAACAAACAACTCTTTCTAAGGTCCATCACCCTTCCCCATATTTTCATTGAAATTCATATAACACCAAGTCTAAAGGTCACAATTGAAAAATCTCACATTGAAGCTAGGTTATTTAACATTTGAAAGTCACAATGCTTTAACGTCAGACATTTGTTTTGCGGGATGAGTTTATAAGCTCATAGATATACTGAGCAGGTATTGCGGACTCTAATAATAATTATATATTCTAATATAAGCACATAAGTACAATTTTTTTGTGATTTTATTCTAATTTGATGTTCGGTTGACCTTAACTATGGGAATAGTCTCTCCCATAATAACCACCATTTCTTAAAAATGAGGAATCAGTACTCATGACTATTTTTTTTTCTTGACCAGCCATGACTTTACATACCTTGATCCTTATTCTCATACATCTCTATTAATTTCATTGGCCTTCCCTGCAAAAATTTATAGGAAAATTTCAGAAAAATACAATTAAAAATGAGAAAAGATAAATTATTGCTGTGAATTTATAAAATTTCATGTCAGAATTGAAATAGGAATCTAAGATTTCTAGTTCTGACCAAATGACTAAATTGCTCTGAATACAGTTGTGAAACATGAAAGTGAAATCGTTAATGTAAAATCTGATGTTGTTAATATAGATACAGATGTTGTTATTGACCTCTAAAATTTATGCCCTTAAAATTATCTTTGATTTTTGGGATATGAAGTTATGAAACACATGAAAGTAAAATTGTTAATGTAAAATATGTTGTTAATATAGATACAGATATTATTATCGACCCTCTGAAACTTATGCCCTCAAAATTATCCCTGATTTTTGGGATATGAAGTTGTAAAATATGAAAGTAAAATCGTTAATATAAAATATGATGTATTAATATAGATACAAATATTGTTATTGACTACTAAAACGTTTAAGTTAGGGCATTTTTGTCATTTAGTTAGAATTAGAAATCCTAGATTCATACTACCTCCGGTCCTAAATATAGGACATAGTTTGTAGTGTAAATTACACTACAAACTATGTCCTATATTTAGGACCGTAGGGAGTACTTTAATTCTGACTTGAGATTTGATAAATTTGTGGTATCAATTTGTCTTTTTTTATTTTTAATTATATTTTTTTTTGAATTTTCCTAAAATTTATTTATGATTGTTTGGTCTAAAGAGGAAACTTCGGTTCGATTGACGTATGGAAAGAGGGAAGAGAGGCTAGGCTATGAGTAGAAGAGGACGCAGATCAAAAGCAATGTCACCTATAGGGGTGTCTAAGTTTTTCCCGTCCCGATCTTCCCGTCCTGATCCCGAGTAAATCAGGACGGGAAAAGTTCGGGATCGGGAAATTTTTTTTAAGGATCGGGAATGGGACTTCCCGATCCCGACTTTTTCCCGATCCCGAAAATATATATATATATTATGTATAATTTTTTAAAATATTTAAGAAAGCAAGACCAAATACAAAATAAAATATGAAAATTCCTAACACCCTCAAGGTAATATTTATTCTTTTCGTTAATTTTATTTACTATTTATTAAATAATTCTAATTTTTTGTTCTTGTCTTTGTGCTTTTTGTAACTAAATCGACAACTTTAAATATATATTGGACTAATGATATATTTGTATTGAACTAATTTAGTACAATATGATATTAGATAAATTATATATTTATACTAGACTAAAGAAAATTAATATAGGAATTTTTTAAAAAAATAAAAGAAATTCGGGATCGGGAAATTCTCGTTCCCGATCCCGATCCCGAACATTTCCCGTCCCGTCGGGACGGGAAATTTTCGAGATCGGGATCAGGAATGAAAATCATTCCCGAACTCTTCTTGGGATCAGGATCGGGAATGACATTTCCCGATCCCGATCCCGAACACCCCTCACCTACAAACTCTATTAAATATATATATACACACACACACACACTATTCTCCTTTCTTTAATAATGGATTTTGCGTTTTTAATGATTGATTTGTTGTGTCAATCAACACAAAACACTTACAACTATAACAGAGGCATAAAAGTCCCTATTAAAAATTATATTACTAAGAATAACATGATAGATTTTTATACATAAATAGTTCCGACACTTTGTGAGTTTTGTACCCACAGATCACCCGGCCCTTTGGTTCAGGTCGATATCAACTACTAAATTTTTAATCAGAAACTTTTCTCTAACCTTTCTTTTGAAAAAATGATATAAGTCACTCGTCCAAGTTCAATACATAGAAAAATGGATTAAAGTTTTTTTTTTTGGCCGCCAGAAAAATGGATTGATGAACTTGGGAATGACACTCTTTCATCACATTTTGGGTACAAGTACAACTTCTTATATCTCAATATTTGTGGTGTTAGGATATTTAAATAAATTTCTGGCCAATATTGTTTTGTTTTATTTTATTTGAACTAAATTATTGAGAAAACAAATTATTTGGTCTCACGATTTTCTTGCGTTTTCAATTCGGTCCCTATCTAGAGTTCTAAATTCTAATTTTGATTAATTTCCTTGTAATCAGCTCCATTGAGTAATCAGTCCTCGGACTTTTCTAAAGCTTTCAATCGAGTCCTTATGCTTGCCAGCTATACAATTTATATAAAGTTGGCGATGATGTGTCTGATTTTGATTCTGTACTGCTACCATTTTCCCTTGACATTAATATTACTCCCGTGCACAACAAATTATATTTCATATTTAGAATTTTTTTTTTCCGTTTATATTTAGAACTTGAGATGGTACCATTTTCTCTCTTAACCTTCTCTGTCACAAAAATAATCAAAATTAAGGAGTTCTCTTTTAATTTTTACAGTATTGTTTGTGAGAGGATGTAGAACGATAAAAAAAAAATATGGTGGCAGAGAGAATCAAAATCTGTGGTGGGTGTCAAATATTTAATCCAAAATGATAACTGGTGGTTATCATCTGTAGGTGTGATGGTAATAAACTCAAACAAAAGGCCAATTCTAAAAGACTAATTTATTAAGAGAAAAAATCTCTTAAACTTACAAACCCAATTTTACTTATGAGATTTCTTAAGGTGGGAATCATAACAATAATAGGCATATATATATATATATATATATATTAGCCAGCATCACGTAGGCTAATATGTGGCATATCATAAGTGTCCAAATTTAAAAAAAAAAACACGGAAAAAAACTTGAACAGAAAAACACACTTGAATTTCATTCTCTATGAAAATTATTAAAAAATAGAAGTCCCGATCATACACAACCTCATTAATGTCAAAGTAAGCTTAAAAGTCGGCTGTAAATAGTGTTCTCATAAATGTCAAAATTGGCATATGAATATATAATTTGATTACAGAATAAAGGTTAGTTAGCAGGCCCTTATTAGACTAATCTGTAAAATGATTTAGTGCCTATTTTCGAAAGCAAATCCTCTCATTATTTCATTTTCTCATTATCCCTCATGAGTCCATCTGAACCGTTGATTGAGAAGATGAGCCATCTAGAGCGTTGATTGAGAAGAGGAGGGAAAAGTGAAAGGAGTGATAACTTGATGATGTTGCTCATTTTTTATCTTTCAGATTGATTAAGCGGAGATGATTTAGAGATTATGAGAGATGATTAGAAAATGGATAATGTGAGAAATCGGACCCCCTGTTTCTACCATTCCTAACGGTTTTTTTTAAGGAAAAAAAATCACGGTGGCTTCTGAATTTTTGAAAACTAGGGTGTTCGGGTTGGTGCTTTAGTAACTGAGCTTTTTATTTTTTATTTCCAAAAACAGTTTTTGAGAAGAAGCTCAAAAAGTTCAAAAAACCACTTCTGTCACCACCAATCTAAATACAAATCATATTCACAATCTGATTTTTATCCTATCTTAAGTTTATAAAAACCAAATTTAAAAAAAAAAAATCATTTTATCACCGTTAACCGAGACAGGACCTTAATTATATCGGACTTGGAATCTTCAAGAAAGTACCTAACACAAGAATATGTTCCCTGCACATAAATTCAAAACCACCATTGGAAAACCCAGAATAATTAGCTGCATAGATTACTTTATAAAAATAAAGAACATCATTTTTTTTTTTTGGTCAAAAAGAACATCATTATTGAAAGCACATCGTTACTATTAAACTGCTATATACTTTCATATTCCAAATAATATTTCAATTTCTCATTACTAATTATGTGAAATTAATGAAGTAATTGAAAATAACTCAAATTATAACAGAGTTTATGTATTATTATATAAAATTAATCATTAAAATAAATTTAAAATCTTCTTAGAGAAGCAATTTCTCTTCAACTTTGTAGATATTATTGCCTCAGAAGTTAACAAATTTTGTGTCGATCAATAAGGGAATTAATAATGGTGATTGGTGAAACACCAAACATCCTACCATATTGAATTTTTAAAAATTTTTGTGAAACCAACAAATAGAGTCAATAATTCAAAAACTTAAACCAAATGATGATCAATCGATCAATAATAATTTAACATCCTAAAGGTACTGTATCTCCAACATGGGCTTAAGCTCGTGAACTTTGACGTCTCCTTCTCCTTCTTCCCTACCATTATAAGCTGCATTGAACTCTGGCTACAGAAAATCAAACTTGTTAACACAACAATGGACACAATCTCTTTCTCTGGTCTTTCATTCTTATTACTATCTTCATCCTTGTTTCACTCTTCAGTACTCTCAGCTTCTTCTCCAGAAAGAGAGACATTGGAGATAGGGATCATCATCGGAGGTGGTGGAGATGATCATGCCCCTGCTCCTCCCGTCTACTGCCCACCTCCTCCGCCGCCACCTCCGCCGTCCCGGCTGGAGAAAGCACGTCGGGTGCTTCTGAAATTCGCCACCACAATCAACGACGCCAATTACTTCACCAGCAACTGGAATGGTCCCAACCCTTGTCAATACAGAGGAGTCAAATGTGACAAGTATCCAAATTCAAGTGAGCAAGCCGTTTCAGGATTAGATTTCAACCAAGCTCGCTTCTCTGCTCGTCAAGGTTCAACCTTGGGCCTCGCCGGAATCCTAGATTCCATTCCAGAATTAACATTCTTCCATGTCAACTCCAACAATTTCTCTGGACAAATCCCCACACAAATCACTAAATACCCATTTTTCTACGAGCTCGATCTAAGCAACAACAAGCTCGTAGGTGAATTTCCAAGAGATGTTCTTTCTTCAAAGCAACTTCTTTTCTTAGATCTCAGGTTCAATAACCTCACTGGACCAGTCCCTCCAGAACTATTCAACATGGATCTAGACGTCATCTTCATCAACAACAACAAATTCAGCAGCAACCTCCCATGGAATTTCGGCAACACACCTGCGAGATACCTCACATTCGCCAACAACAAGTTCACTGGTCAAATCCCAAAAAGCATAGGAAATGCGTCAAACACTTTGACCGAAGTTCTGTTCTTGGGAAACCAGTTTTCTGGGTGTTTGCCTTACGAGATTGGGTTCCTGAAAAAGGCCATAGTCTTCGATGTGAGCAACAACTCGTTGACGGGTCCAATCCCAGAATCTTTCGCCTGCTTACAGAAGATTCGGTTCTTGAATTTAGCTCACAACAAATTCTACGGCTCTGTTCCAGAATCAGTGTGTGAGCTTCCTGGGATTAGCAACAATGGGAATCTTACGTTAACGGATAATTATTTCACTGAAGTTGGACCTCAGTGCAAGAAGCTGATAAAATCGAAGGTGCTTGAAGTGAGCAGTAATTGCATATATGGACTTCCCAATCAGAAATCGCCTGAAGAATGTCATAAGTTTTGGTCTTACGTGAAGCCATGTCCCAATGAATGGTCTCCTAAGACTGTTCCATGTAAGAAACAATATCCCAAGTATGATGAATCGGCGGCTTCTTCTTCTCCTGCGCCTGTGACTTACGAGTCTCTAAAGCCGACACGACATCGTTTAATGTGAGCCTAAACATGTTGGGTTGGTGATTATTTGTTTTTGGCTTATTAGCTTGCATGTATTTTGCTGCTTCAGTTGTATTCGCTAATATATTTTATTATTGTGAATTCACTTCTTTTGTGCCTCATTAAGGCGGTAATTAATGAATAAGCAGCAATGTAACCAATTTGGTTTCCTCAAGTATATTTCTCAAAAAGAGTACTAGATCATATAAATTGCAATGTGTGGTATTGATATGTCTTATATTTTCACCAACTATTTGGTTCTTCTAATTGTTTTCTCTTGCCCATTTACAAGAAGCCCGATATATAATAATATAATTGATGAGGTCTATAATACATTTGAAGTGTGACCCAGAAACTATTATAAAAATTTAATCCGTTCCTGCTCAAATATAAAAGAAAATTAGGCACGCCATGCCTAACCACAACCTATATATATATATATATATATAATTATATTGGCGTCCAGAGAAGCAACTAGAGCATAAATGGTTTCAAATTGAAGTTTCCTGGTTGGTAGTATGTGACATTATTTGTAAAACAATACACTCTACATAAATATAAAACTTTGTTTTGATTGCTTACATCCTTTCCCCACTCTTATCTAATAAAAACATGACATGTGTCCTTTTCTTTTCCAGCTCATCATTATCATCTCTCTCTATCTCTAATTGACGATGTTAGATACACTAATGCTCCCTCGTTCTGGGGGTAAGTGTTCTGTTTTAGGGATTCTATGGCCTATAATCTCAGGATTCTCAGCAAATGGGGTGATGTATGTGATTCTTGTTCTTGTCAGTGTTTTGAGAAGTTTCACTAAAATAATCAAAATCTCATAGTCAGATTGGACCACCGAATCATCAATGGTTCTCATCACCTTCTATTTATAATAGTCTGCTTAGTAAATCATCAATTATAATAGGGTGGTTATTAATTAAAAAAATACACCCCCCCAAAACGTTAAATACTCTTTTGACATTGTTTAAGGTAAAAGGAAGAACCAAAACAAAAACAAAAAAAAATGTTTGCAGAGAGAGCCAAGCAACTCTATTTTCACGAGTCGTTTTCAGAAATATAGTTTAAAAGGGAAAAAATTGACACTAGAATTGCTAATAAAAAAGGAGAGAAAAAGATATAAAAAAATACCACTTAAATTTTAAAATTGTAAATCAGTTTTGTTATCTATAAGAGTACATGTATTAATTATATTTATGTAGCAATTGATAACTCATTTTTATAAAAAATAGTTAATTTAAAATTTTAAAGTTCAAGTAGTATTTTTTATTTTTTTTCCTCAAAAATATACTCTATCATAATTTACCTTGTATTGGAATTAAGAGGGAATTGGATCACGTAGTTCATTGTGCTCAAAGCTAATATAGTTCCTATGAAAATTAAGAGGGAAAAGGACACATGTCACGTAGTTCATTTTGGGCTGCAAGTTTGACCAAACAGATAACGCCGAAAAGATGGCTGGGGAAGGAACCGAAAACAAAAAGAGAAGAAGGAGTCGTTGGCAAGTTCCTATGAACTAATGGGCCTGCAGGTTGTTATTCCTATTAACAATTCAAATGAGCGTTGAGGTTGTATCTAGAGCTAATCTCTCGGAATCTTTATTGGAAGAAGTGTTCACATTTTAACACCTGATAATGTTTTTAAATAATGTCGCATCCCTAAAGGATACAGGGTGCTTAATTGTGGAAGTGTGTATGATCGATTGTGTGTATCTCCATTTCCACTAAGAGAGGGTCAAGCTAGGAGTATTTTCTTTTTAAAATACTTCTTTTGACCCTAAATGTAAGAGCTACTTAGTTAGTTTGGGCAGATTAAAAAATGAAATATATTAGTAGTTAATTATGATATGTGTGATTTAATCTCCATAAAATACCAACGCGTAGCATTAGGTTATATGTCACTTCTTAGGTTGTTTAATTGGTTTGGGGAAAAATGATAAATGTGAAAAAAGAAATGGATTGTGATATTATGTTTTGAATCAAATCCAATCTTCCAATTAGCTCTTATATTAGAGATCAGTTATAGTAATAATTGTTGTTATATAAAATCCTTCTAGTCCACACATATATCACTTTTAAAAGGATTTTTTGATTCATAATATACGTCACTTACAAAATAATTAATATTTATTTGCCAATTTCCCCCTATAGTTAGTACTTTAATGTGATTGTTAGTATTTTTTTTTTCTCCTTCAAACCCTTATTTAATATGGATAAAGTTAGATTTTATGTTAATTCAAGTATATTTAATGAATTAACTATTAGTTTTTAGTGAGGCGAGTTAATTCACTGTATTATTGAGCTTGGAGGGATGATATACTGTGGTCCAAGTTGCAATAGAAGTTCTTGTTTTTGGAGTGAACAACAATAGAAGTTTTTCTTTATCTGCAGCTGTGGAATTTGAAATTGGGGCCAATTGCCTGCTTCAATATTACGGCACCAAAGTTTAGATCCTGAATTGTTTGACACTTGACCGGATTAAACTGTTCGCGCACGCACAAGGTACCAACTCTCTCTTTTCGTATGTCGCCATTAGATGGGTGCGAGTTAATAGGATAGCATTTGTGGTCAACGTTATACATAAATATTTGGGAAAATCACTTCTCGGTTTCAAAGACTAAAGATAATATCAGAAAAATCCCTGAGAAAAGTCAAATATTAAAAAAGTTTCTAGGGACTTTTCTGATATTATTTCCCAAAACCAAATGATAAAGATGCCCCTATAGAAATTGCAAAACGAAATTTTTTGTTTACAGCTTGTGAAGCATGTATTCACAACATGTTGAGTCATGTTAACAACCTCTACCTCATGTCTGCTTGAAACAATCTTTTCTCATATTAACTTTGCAAAGTGTTTTGTTTACAACTCGTGAAGCATGTATTCACAACATGTTAAGTTATGTTAATAACTTCTACCTCATATATTCCTAGAACAATCTTTTCTCACATTAACTATACAAAATGCTTTATTTACAACTCGTGAAGGTGTATTCACAACATGTTGAGTCATAATAACAACTTCTACCTCATGTCTTCCTAGAACAATCTTTTCTCACATTAGTTATGCGAAATGCTTTGTTTACAACTCGTGAAGCGTGTATTCACAACATGTTGAGTCATGTTAACAACTTTTAGACTCAACTTTTATACCATTCATTTTGCAATTTTGTATGGGGGCATCTTTGTCATTTGACTTTGGGAAATAATATCAGAAAAGTCCCTAACGACTTTTCTGATATTTGACCTTTCCCAAAGACTTTTCTGATATTATCTTTGATCCTTGGGCCTTAGAGTCATTTTCCCTAAATATTTTAATATGAGGTGTGAAAGGAGAAAATGGGAAATTAATTAATGAAGGGATGTGTGTTAGATAGGATCAGAGTGTGTATGTACAAAAGTAGAGCTAGGAATACAGGCCAGCCCGCGGGTTGCGATCTGGCCTGCACCAACCCATGGGTCACGTGGTGTGGGCCTATACGGCTTGCACTTCTGCGAGCTGACAAAATGCCAACCCTAACCCTTATGGTGTGTTTGGTTTGAGGGGAAGGTAGGGGAGGGAGGGGTGGGGAAATTACAATTTTAGACAAAAGAAACCTAGAATTTACCCTTTTATTTTTTAAAATTTTGGGTTCACGCTCAAAATTTACTCTATCATTCTTTTTAAATTTTGGATTCCCGTCCAAAATTTAAATTCTTTCAACCCAAAAAGGTAATTTACTTATCCTCTCATTTCCTCCCACCCCTCCCCTCCCCTCAAACCAAACACACCCTTAGTGTGCAGGTTGCAAGCCAGCCCGAGGCCCCGCATTTTTTTTTTGAAAAAAAAAAATTCAACTTTTTAAAGAAGGCATAAAATACGAGATACATATATATGAGTCATTAAATTTACCTTCATTGCATCAATCATTTCTCTTATAAAAATTTAAAAATATAATCCACAAATTAAGAGATAAAGTTATCAAATTTGCCAAAGTTCATAAACAAAACATAAACTTATTTTCAAGCAACCAAGATATAATAATTTTGTTTAGAGAAGAAGGGAAGAGGCTAAGATTTTTTCTCTTTGAATTGGGAAGTACCAAGATAAAAGCGAAAACTTATAAGTTTTATAAAATTATTATATGTAAAAAAAATATTTGCGGACCAACCCGCCAACCCATGGGTTAACCAGCATCAACCTACGGGTTATGCACAGACCCCCATTTTTGCGGGTTGTGAAAACCTTGTCCTAACCCATGGGCCAGCGGGTTGAGCCCGCGGATTGGGCTCGTATTACCGGCTATATACAAAAGCATAAGAAGGAATTCAAACTAGGCAAAATTCTAGAAAAATACAATCCAAATTAGGAAAAGACAAAATGGTGTGGTAAATTTATGAATCCTAAATCAAAGCAACCGTAGGACTCTGAGCTTTGAAATATTGAGACAATGACGAAAATGCCCTCAGTTTAGTTTTAAAAAAAGAATAAAGGGAAGGTTGAAATTGAATTTGTAGGATGAAAAGGAAGTGAGAAACGACAAACCTAAGAGGGGAAGGGGGTGAAGGGCTTGGTGCAGCAATTGGAAGGGAATGGTGGTCTCTTGGCCAAGCTTCGGCGGCGTGTGGCAGAGTTGGAAGGTGGTAACTGAGAAATGACAAACCTGGGAGAGGAAAGGGGTGATGGGCCCGACGCAACGATTAGAAGGGAACAATGACCTCTTGACCGAACTTTGGCAGCATGCGACGGAGTTGGAAGGTGGTAACTGAGAAACTACACCTTAGCTTCAGCTTGATTATTGTCAACTGGGTTGTTTTGTTTTGGGACTTTGTTGGCTTAGTTTTCAGTTGTGAAAAGCTTCGGTTGTCAAATGTTCTCTGTCTTCACTGTTATTCTTTAATGCCTTTAATCTAATCATCTTATTGTTTATATTTATGCTTTTATGAACAACACAACCTTCTACATTAATGACTTCACTGCTTTATTTAACATCTTCATATGAAAAAATGGGAAAGTAACAAGTTAAATGCCTAATAACAACGCCTGTCGCTTTATTAACAACATCAGATTCAACATTAATGACTTGACTTCCTTGTTTAGCATCTTCATAGGGAAGAATGAGAAAGTAACAAGTTCGATGCCCAATAACAACACTTCTCGCTTTATTAACAAAACAACCTTCTATATTAACAACTTCACTTCCTTATTTAACATCTTCGTATGAAAACATAAGAAAGTAACAAGTTCGATGCCCAATAACAACACCTGTCATTTTATTAATAATATTATATTCTACATTAATGACTTGACTTCCTTGTTTAACATCTTTTTAGGGAAAAATGGAAAGTAACAAGTTCGATGCCCAATAACAACATTTCTCGCTTTATTAACAACTAGTATTTTGAACCCCAGACTGGACCGGCCGGTTCGGCCCGGGAACTAGAAGGGAAACTGGTCCGGTCCAGTTCATCAATTTTTTATTTAAAAAATTCAATTTTTTTAACTTTTTTTCTTTAGAATTTCATATTAATAAGTCTAAAATCTTCAATTTCTCACCGGTTTGACTCCGATTTGACCCACTGACCCTTGACCTAGTACTCCAACCAGTTCAGTGGCCGGTCCGGGTTTCAGAACCTTGTTAACAACACAACCTTCTACATTAACGACTTCACTTCCTTGTTTAAGATCTTCGTATGAAAAAATGAGAAAGTAACAAGTTTGATGCCCAATAACAACACATGTCGCTTTATTAACAACACTAGATTATACATTAATGACTTCACTTCCTTATTTAACATCTTTATAGGAAATATGGAAAAGTAACAAGTTCGATGCCCAATAATAACACCGCTCGCTTTATTAATAACACCAGCTTCTATATTAATGACTGCAATTTCTTGTTTAACATCTTCATAGAAAAAAATTGGGAAAGTAACAAGTTTGATACCCAATAACAACACATGTCTCTATATTAACAACATAGTATTCAACATTAACGACATGACTTTCTGCTTTCACAACTTGCTATATTTATCATATGTTATCTGATGACAGTCTGCATAATTACATTAACCAGTAACCTAAAACCAAAAAATGTGTGACCGTGACTCTTTTACACACAATGACTCTTTTACACATTCACATATTTAATGATAAGGGAACATTAACATTACAGTAGTACATAATGCTTCCTTGTCAGTAACATTGCACTACATAAGACATTGTGAATACATTAATTACAAAATGGATTAGACATATGACAGCAACCCATCTCCCAAAACAATTATGAGTGGGTTGACAATAAATTTACAACAACATAAACATTAGTTTCAAAAGTATAAGTTTAAAATATTGTAGGTCTTTGTATTTGTAAAAGTGTTACTTTAAAAGATAACCGCATCTAATATCAGTTTGGGTTTGGATGTTTGCATGTCCTTCTAGAGTGACCGACTTCAGTGTTATCACATGTTTTAGCTACTTCGCCTTATAGAACCACCATTATATTGAATTTTACCTTCATCATTACACACAAATTTCCCTCCAACATGGAAATAACAAAATCGTTCATTCAAAGATGATGACCCTTCATTACATGTCATTTTGCATGCTTATCTAAAAAAAACAATTTACACCACTCTTAAGAATGTCAATTCAGTAAGCTTGTGACGTAATGTTTATTAAATCAAGTAACTTTCCGTATCATTACTCACAACCTACTATTAACAATAACGCTATAGTTTTAACATCTCCATCTTCACTATTAACAACACCCACATATCATCACCCTGCATCTATTATTAACAACAACATTATTTATTTTAATATCTCAATCTTCACTAATAACAACACTCCCCCCATAATATCGCCCTGCGACTATTATTAACACCAAGACAATAGTTTTTCACATCTCCATCTTCACTAATAATAACACCCTCCCCCAACCTTACTATCGATCATCGATCGAACTTTCTACTGATGCAACTCCCATCACCGTTCATCCCATAATCAGTCACGAACAATGAAAAAGGTACAATCTTCAACAATAATGCAACCAAATACAATAAAATCGATCACACAACTATCAACGTTGTAAAGGCGCTATCTTTTCTCCATCTTCACCTAAGAGCCCCCTTGCCCATAAAACAAAACCTCTGATATAATAAACCCCAATCACAAACTATAACCAATTTTCCACAAACATTGAAGAAGCATAATACAAAAATAATTTTTATCTCAAATTTACTTACCTGTGGCTTAACTCTCATTTCAGTCACTTTCCTTCTTTCGGTTTCGTCACTTTTTGGCGCCAACTTTACTCTCTGTCCTCCCACTCGTTGTGCGCCCTGTGTATTTCTTTTGTCTGTCATTAAACTGAGAGCATTTCCGCCTTTGCCTTAAAATTTCAAATCCTAGATTTCTACGGTTGCTTTGATTTTGGATTTCACAAATTCACCATACCTGTTTGTCCTTTACCAATTTTGACTGTATTTTTTTGAAAATTTCCCTTTTAACTACCCTTGTTTTCTCTTTTTACGGATTTTATGTTTTTAATAATTGATGTGTCGTGTTTTAAGTTCATGTATGGCTAAATTTTCTACGTTTAGCTGTAAAGGTATTTGTTATTTCAGACTTGCTTTTTCTACTTTGATTTATTCAATTTACTTTTTATTATATTATATTCCGTTTACTTGTTTCCTCAACTTGTTAATTTTGTGTATTTTAACTTTTAGGGAAAATCTTTTAAAAAAGAACTTTAAAAATATTAAAAGATAAAAAGGTGTTCCAAGTATTCATAATACTAATGAAGTATTAGGGTCTGATTCGTCATTTTTAAAATTAAAAGAAAATGAGAGAATTATCCCTCAAAGTTAAAATTAAGAACAGAGAAGAAGGCGCGATTTTACAAATTCTGATAAAGATTTTTACAAGTTTAAATAAAGTTTTCACAATTTCTCATAAGAATTTCACAAGTTGCAAATCAAAGTTTATAAGATCTTATAAGGGTTTTACAAGTTCAAATAAGGTTTTCATAAGTTTTCAAAAGAATTTTACAGTTTCTTTAAAGAATTTCACAAGTTGCAAATTTGAATTTACAAGATCTAATAAGGCTTTCACAAATTCGGATAAAGTTTTCATAAGCTCTCAAAATAATTTTACAACTTTCTTAAAGAATTTCACAAGTTGCAAATTTTGATTCACAAAATCTTATAAGGGTTTTACAAGTTTTGATAAAGGTTTCACAAGTTCTCAAAAGAATTTCACAATTTTCTTAAAGAATTTCATAAGTTGCAAATCAAAATTCACAAAATATGATAAGGGTTTCACAAATTCTGATAAATGTTTTATAAGTTTAGATAAGGTTTTGATAATTAATTCTGTCAAAATGAAAAGTAAACTCCGAGAGACAATTATGTCATTTCCTTTTAATTTTAAAAATAACGAAGTAAGCCCTAACATCTCTTTAACATTATGAATATTTGAAATACATTTTTATCTTTTAACATTTTTAAAGTTCTTTTTAAAAGATTTTCACTAACATTTAATTGAACTTGCAAAAAAGAGTATTCAAATGTCCCATAGGTTTCAAATCTGTACTTATGATAGATACATATAACTACATACCCTACATCTGTATCTTCTTAACATATAAAATGATAAATACGAATTCCAGAAGTGGTTCGGTAGCCACTACTTATAGATATCTCCAGACTAATAAAAACAATTAATATATATCGCGTTGTTTGAGTCAAGTAATTAAAGTCTTCATAAAACAAAGTATGAATTAGTAACCTGTGAATGATGTACTCTTCTTCATTATTGCATATTACTTGTGACTTGTAAACTTGAAAACAATACCTAACACAAGAATACGTTGTTACATGAATTGAAAACTATTATCGGAGACCATAGGACAATTATCTGCATTGATTAATTAAAATTCATGTCCCATGCCACATCATTCCAAAGCGGGGTTAGTTGCCTCCGTCCAATTAATTTTACTAATTAAATTCCCACCACTTTCAAATTTCAAATACATTTTCCTAAAGGAAAAAAAATTGAAAATAACTGAAATTAACAAAACAAACTATCTAGTGGCATAAGGCCCGCTACATCCATTTGAGTCTCGAGTTCGAGTCCTAAATAAGACATATGCATTGAGAGGGACAAATCTTGAAATTAGAGTGGCAGGTTGTTTGGATACTTGATAATATAGAATCTAAAAAAAAGTGTCAGATATTAGTTGATAGTATAAAAAAAACAAAACAAACTATGTATTATTACCTTATATTCTGTCTTGAGTTTCACGTCAATGGAGGCTGAAAAACCCCTCTCATATGTCATGTGTTCGAACCTGACATAAACTACTTCATTATATCCTTAATATAAAAGAGTTTTATACTAAAAACGAAATTTTATACCAAGAACCGGAGATATTATTATCTACATTCAAACTTAAAAATAGATTAAAATTTGATGATTTATAATTGATTTAACAAAAACTATGTAGATCAACAAAGAAAATGTTGGGGTTAAAAGCATGATCGAAGTTATGAACTCATTTATTGGAGAGTTTACATACCATTGGGTTACAAAGCTTTTACTATAAAGATATCCTTCTAAAAGTTGATTATTTTTTATTTTTTTTGGGAATCAACAAGTACATTAACTAATTTAAAAAATTAAATTAAGTGATCATAATAATTTAACATCCTCATTGTACTGTGTTCCCAAGGGGGGCTTAAGTTTATGAACCTTGACTTCTTCTTCCCTGCCATTATATAAACTGCATTGAACTTTGGCGACAGAAAATCAGACTCTGTACACACAACAATGGGCACCATATCTTTCTCTGTTCTTTCATTCTTATTACTATCTTCTTCCTTCTTCTACCCTTCACTCTCAGCATTTTCCTATGGCCACCCTCCCCCCGCCTACTACCACCACCCGCCACCCCCTCCGCCGTTGACCCGGCTGGAGAGAGCACACCATGTTCTTCTGAAATTCGCCGACACAATCGATGACCACAATTCCTTCACCAGCAACTGGCATGGTTCCGACCCGTGTGAGTTCAGAGGAGTTAAATGTGCTAAGTATCCAAATTCGAATGAGCAAGCCGTTTCAGGATTAGATTTCAACCAAGCTGGTTTCTCTCCTCGTCAAGGTTCAAACTTGGACCTCTCAGGAATCCTGGGAATCCCAGAATTAACATTCTTCCATGTCAACTCCAACAATTTCTCTGGACAAATCCCCACAGAAATCACTAAATACCCATATTTCTACGAGCTCGACTTAAGCAACAACAAGCTCCAAGGTGAATTCCCAAGACATGTTCTTTCTTCAAAGCAACTACTTTTCGTTGATCTCAGGTACAATAACCTCACTGGACCAGTCCCTCCAGAACTATTCAACATGGATCTAGACGTCATCTTCATGAACAACAACAAATACACCAGCAACCTTCCAAGGAATTTCGGAAACACACCTGCGAGATACCTCACACTCGCCAACAACAAATTCACGGGACCAATCCCAAGTAGCATAGGAAATGCGTCAAAAACCTTAACCGAAGTTCTGTTCTTGAAAAACCAATTTTCTGGGTGTCTACCTTACGAGATTGGGTTCCTGAAAAAGGCCATAGTCTTTGATGCGAGTAACAACACGTTGACGGGTCCAATCCCAGAATCTTTCGCTTGCTTAAACAAGATTCGGTTCTTGAATCTAGCTCACAACAAATTCTATGGTCCTGTTCCAGAATCAGTGTGCGAGCTTTCTGGGATTCGCAACGATGGGAATCTTACGTTAAGGGATAATTATTTCACAGAAGTTGGACCTAAATGCAAGAAGTTGATTAAGTCAAAGGTGCTTGATGTGAGTAAGAATTGCATAAAAGGGCTTCCCAATCAGAAATCACATGAAGAATGTTACAAGTTTTTGTCTTATGTGAAGCCATGTCCCAATGAATGGTCTCTCAAGGTTGTTCCATGCAAGAAAGTGAAGAAACACAATCCCAAGTACGATGAAACGGCCCCGCCTCCCGCGCCTGTGACCTACGAGGCTCTGAAGCCGACACGACATCGTTTTATGTGAGCAAAAAGCATGTTGTGTTTGGTCATTGTTTGACCCTCGTGTATTTTCCTTCTTCAATGTTCGTGAATATATGTTATATGGTAAAATTTTCCCCTTTCCTGTCTGATGAACATCTTGGTTGAATGAATAATAAGCAATGTAACCAGATGTTGGATACATTTCTGTTAATAATTAATTTTCAAGTGTTTATGAATAGGTTTTCTATGTTATTAAACTGTGAAAGTATTTCTCAAAAGGCTAAATCATAATTGCAAATTTGCTAATATTATAGTGTAGAAAGACTTGGACAAATGTTGTTTTCTTCTTTACCAATTCTTTGATCCTTTCTCTTTCGGTCTTTCCCATAAAAAAGAAGCAGGATTTAACAATGGACGAGGTCTATTCATTTGACGGGGTGTGAAACTATATAAAAATTTAATCCGGCCCCGCTTGTCTAAATAAGAAAATTAAGCACGTCTTGCCTTATCACAATATATATATGTGTATATATATATATATATATATATATATTTGTGGTTCAGGGTAGAAATAATTGTTTTCCTTTATTTGTTTCGATGCTTGGAATGTGGCACAAGACATCAACAGTGTCTTTTTTTTACCTTGGTTGGTATGTAACATTATTTAATAAGTTATATCATTTTTTTGAAGTTTTTATGTTGAGCATAAGAAATAATATTTAAACTTAATTTTATTATTCTCCTTGTCAATTAATTCTAGAAGGAATTATTATTGTTTTTCACACCTATCTTGATCCTCTCTAGAAGAGGAACCACTCACACACTCAAATACAACACGCACACTTCCCCTCTTGAGAGAAATGGGGTGATGCCATTTGAGCCCAGGCTCATTGGTTGAATTATTATAAAATTATCTAATTGTACTTTTAAAAATATTTTTCATATCGAGTCATTTGTTATCATAAGGAAAAATATTATTTTGATATGCAAAAAAAAATATGTCATTTTTCTGTCTTTGAATAAAATATAATAATTAAATCAAATTATTTTAAAACGATCAATTTGATCTCAAATTAACTCTACTCTAACATACTGACTCTTAATATCAACCGATTCATTGTCGGATCTGATTTTTTAATACCTAGTCCAAATCCACTCGCCATCATAGTAGTCTGCTTGATTGGTAAACCATTGGAAAGGGTGATTGTCAACTAACAATTTTTACCCTTTTTTGTTTTTGGGTTTGGTATTGAAGTTTGGAATGTGACAAAAACATAGCTTATATAAATGGTTTTATCGAAGTTTCTTGGTTGTTAACTTGGCAAATAAAGCCCATACGGTCTGCCATTTTGGGGACAGAGCAAGCTCTCCTTGGACCATTATCACGGTGGATCAAGGCATTAATATTCCATCGTTAAAAGCAGTTTCTTTGGACCTCAACTTTGCTTATTCAAAGTGATCTTATTAATCAATGATCACACAAGTGAAAAATGAATAGGGAGAAAGTGGATTGAAACTTGAAAGAGAGTGAGAAAATGGCCCATGAACAGCACTAAGATAAAACCATAAAACTGGTGCCACGACCCCGAGTGAGACTAAATTGAGAAACATGTCAGATACATCATTCTTGCATCATCCTCACAGTTCAGAATAACACACTTCCTAGTAACAGGTTTCAACAACTAGTAATATTTTTGAAATAAAAAAAAATATTTTTTTTAAAAAATATAGTTAAGGTATTTTATTTATTTTATATTCTTTACCAATTAAATAATTTTTTAAGAAAATAAAAATTACAAATAAACTTCAATTTTGACTGTCCAAGTTTGATGAGCTTATGGTGCCATCATCATGATGGGCACGTAAACTGGTTCCCACTTGCTACTTCTCAATGCCAAGGTATAATAAGGTATTAAAACTTAGACCGGGTATTAAACTAGTCGGGATACTGCATTAAAGGTCATTAGGTCAGACCAGGGCCAAACCGGAGCTAAATCAGGACTAAACCAATGAGAAATTGAAAATTTTAAGCTTATAGTATAAAATTCTAAAAGAAAAATTAAATTTTTTTTTTAAAAAAAATTGGAACCCGGACCGGACAGGTCTACCGGCCGGTTCACCGGTTTCTGGGCCGGACCGGGCGGTCCGGTTTGGGTTCCACAACCCTGAGGTATAAAGAGTCAAGCGGACCATTTTGTAATATAATAACATAAAAACTTTCCAGTATGCAAAATGAATATGATAATGCATATAACTTACACTATTTTAGTGCCTATCCTTCTAAATTATAAAAAAAAAACGTATTAAGAAAAATTTTAGGTGCTTGCCTAAATTTCTTTTTATCTCTCTCACTACTTCTCATAGACACATTCATCTTAATAGAATGAGTTATGTATGTTTAAATATGAAGTCTTGAATTTTGATATAGGTAAATATAGAAAATGTTTTGAAAATGTATTTTTAATTTCCAATTAAACCCAAGTGGCCAAGTTTACTTAAATCTGACCCAAAAATATAAGATATCAAATAAGTATATGACTAAAAAATATGTTCAAATATAAATAATTTGATTCTTGATATAAAACCTATTTATCTAACTCAGAAATATTAAAAAATCAAATAAATTACTTAATTATAACATATGTAACATTATCTATAAAATACTTAAATAATATTAGATTATGTATCAATTTATAAGTTAGACAAATTAATTTTAAAAAAATAATAGATATGAGTTAAATAGAAAAAAGGTATTACATTTAGAAATAAAATTTAACACTAAACTAGTTCCTACGTTTGTGACCACAAAACTATAATTCAAGTGTATAAAATCTAGCTATTAGTGGTTATTAAAGTGGAGTTGAAGCTCGTCAACCTTGACTTCTTCCCTGCCACTATAAATTTCATTAAACTTGGCTTCAGAAATCATTCCCATTGACACAATGGACACTATCACCATCTCTTTCTTTGTCCTGTCATTCTTATTATTATCTTCTTCCTTCCTTTACTCTTCACTCTGTGTTTTTTCTGCAGAGCTCCCTCATCGCTCTGAAAGAGAAGCATTACAGAGCATCAACGGAGAAGCAGGGGATAATGCCACTGCTCCTTCCCCTGACAGCGGCTGCTACCCTCCTCCGGCCAACTGCAGATGCACCCCTCCGCTGCCTCCACCTCCTCCGCCGCCTCTACCTCCTCCGCCTCCTCCACCTCCTCCGGCCAACTGCAGATGCACCCCTTCGCTGCCTCCACCTCCTCCGTCGCCTCCGCCGCCTCCGCCTACTCCGCCGCCGCTGCCTCTCCGTCTGCTGAACGCACGCCTTGTGCTTCTGCAATTCGCCGTCACAATCGACGACCCCACTGGCTTCACCAAAAACTGGAAGGAAGGTGTCAGCCCTTGTGATTACAGAGGAGTTAGATGCGATAAGTATCCTAATTCAGATGAGCTTGCCGTTTCAGGATTAGATTTCAACCAAGCTGGTTTCTCTCCTCGTGACGGTTCACGCTTGGATCTCACTCTAATCCTCGGAATCCCCGAACTAACATTCTTCCATGTCAACTCCAACAACTTCACAGGATCAGTCCCCAAAGAAATCACTAAATACCCATTTTTCTTCGAGCTCGATCTAAGCAACAACAAGCTCGAAGGTTATTTCCCATGGCAAGTTCTGTTTGCTGAGCAACTCATTTTCTTAGATCTCCGGTTCAATAGCCTCACAGGATGGGTCCCACCATCCCTCTTCTTTCTTGATCTAGACGTCATCTTCATCAACAACAACAACTTCTTCGGATTCCTTCCATGGAATTTCGGCTTCACACCGGCTAGATACCTCACATTCGCCAACAACAAGTTCATCGGACCGATCCCAAGAAGCATAGGTTTAGCTTCAAAGACCTTAACGGAAGTTCTGTTCTTGGGAAACCAGTTTTCTGGGTGCTTGCCTTTTGAAATTGGGTTCCTGAAAAACGCAACAGTGTTTGATGTGAGCAAGAACTGGTTGACGGGTCCAATCCCAGAATCTTTCGCTTGCTTAGAGAAGATTCGGTTCTTGAATTTATCTAACAACAGATTCTACGGCGCTGTGCCAGAATCTGTGTGCGAGCTTCCTGGGATTCGAACCGATGGGAATCTTTCCTTGGCGGGGAACTATTTCACTGAAGTTGGACCTGAATGTAGGAAGCTGATAAAATCGAAGGTGCTTGATGTGAGCCAGAATTGCATAAAGGATCTTCCTAATCAGAAATCGCGTGAAGAATGTGAAAAGTTTTTGTCGTGTGTGAGGCCGTGTCCGAATGCGAGGTCTCTTACTTATGTTCCATGCAAGAAGTCCACTTATTCTAAGTACGTTGATACGGCTTCTTCGCCTCCTGCTCCTGTCACTTACGAGGCTCTCAAGCCAATACGGCATCGTTTGACGTGAGCCCCAAGCCAAGCATGTTGGGTTGCATATATTTTGCTTCCTCAGTGTTAGTGAATATAATATTATGGCGGATTTTCTTCTTTTGTTTCTAGTTAAGATGGGGATTAATGAATAAGCAGTGGGACCAAATTTAAATTGGATAATTTTAAGAGTAGTTTTTGGGGGAATAAATTCAATATACCCATACTTTTTATATGACTATACATTTAAATCGAGAAAATTTAAAACACAATCAACAACTGTGAGAAATTAGAGAAAATTTAGTAGAATATTTTTAAAAATAAAATAAATTAATTGACAAACCAATTCCAATGCATGTCTCTATTAAAAACTTTAAAGTGTTTATGGCATAAAAAAATTTAAAGCATTTATCAGTAGGTTTTTTCAGTATTGTTGAATCAATCAAATTCAAACGTTATCAAGTTTCATCATAAAGGTAGCTCTTTCAAATGAAAAATTTATACAAACTCAAACACAATACCTCATATTTAAACAACAATAACCTATTTCACTGAGAACATCATCGGTTGGTAAAAGAATTTCTTATTTAATATTTTTGGGTAATGTTAGAGAAGCTAAACCCCTACAAAAAAGAAAAGAAAAGATAATTCGTAGCGGTGTATTTGTAGCGGTTAGAATAAACCGCTACAAATATCAGGATTTGTAGCGGTTTTAAGCAACACCGCTACAAATTTGTAACAATATGCTTAGCACCAAGTGGCTCGTGGGTTAGGAAACACAATTTGTAACGGTTTACAAGATATAACCGCTACAAATTTTGGCGCCAAACCTGCTCCAAATTTTTCGCGGTTATTTTGTAGTGGTTTTTATGATAGTAACCACTACAGAATTTAGAAGGCCGCCTTTTTATAGCGGTTATAAAGAATCACTATAAAATTTAACTCATATTTATAGTGGTTATAGTGTATAACTGCTACCGAATGTATTTAAAATAAATATTTATTAAAAAAATAAATAAATAAAACATTTGTAGCGAGCGGTTTATAAATATAAACTGCTACAAAATATAAATATTTGTAGCGGTTAAATGGATGAAACCACTACAAAGTGATAAATAACTTTGTAGCGGTTTTACAAACAAAACCGCTACAAATTGAACATTTGAAATTTAAAAAATTTTAATTCCCGCCAACGATTATGAATATTTGTAGCGATTTTTTAATACTAATCGCTAGAAAGTGTTCATTTAAAATCTGAATATTTTAATTCCCACTAACAATCATGAACATTTGTAGCGGTTTTTTTGACATAACCGCTACAAAGTGTTGCACATTGAAAATTTGAATTTCAAATCCTATCAATGGTGGTGAAAATTTGTAACGGTTTTTATCGTATAACCGCAACAGAATACATTTGAAATAAATATTTATAAAAAAAATAAATAAAAAATGAATTTGTAGCGATTTTTATATATAAACCGCTACAAAGTATAAATATTTGTAGCGGTTTTACAAACAAAACCCCTACAAATTAAACATTTGAAATTTAAAATATTTTTACAAAAAAAAAATTCAAACAAATATTAGTAGGGGTTCTAAAACCGCTACAAAATCAAAATAAAACTGCTATAAGTGTAAGATATTTATTATAAAAAAAAAATCAGACTAATATTTGTAGGGGTTATGAAACTGCTACAAAATCAAATAAAACCGTTACAAATAATGTCACATAAACAGCTACAAATATCAACCGCTTCAAAACTTGTCACATTAACCTCTACAAGCGCTACGTAGATCCCTATAAATACCTTCAGCACACCTCATTTCAAACACTCCTCAATTTCTTTCAACCTTTCTTCTCTTTCGTTTTCTCTCATCTAAAATTTTTTTTTAAGAGTCAAAGAGCTGAGTGAGGTGATCAAATATAGTAAAAGAAATTTTAATTCTTTGATTTCAATATTTTCTCCCTTCTTATAATATTTATACTCATTATCTACACATTCTCAATAATATTATCTATATAAAGTTTATACTTATCTAACTTAATTTAATCATTCTTTATAAATAATAACGATATCATTTAAATTACTTAAATAATAAACTATTCAACATAATATTATAACAATGGACTCAAATAATTGTATTATTTTTTTAAAAAAAAATTCCCAAAATTTTGTAACGATTTTAGAACTGCTGTAAATTTAAACTCAAAATAGTATTAAATTTTTGGCGTTGCTTTTGAAATTCCCATTTGAATTTAGTAGCGGTTTTCCAACCGCTACAAAATTGGAGCCAAATTTTTATTTTTAATTTTCCCCCACGTGAAATTGTGGCGCCAACATTTATAGCGGTTTAGTAACCGCTACTAAATTTGTAGCGGTTGTGTTACATGAGTAGCAGTTTTTGTAAACCGCTACAAAACCACTTGCAACATACGATTTAGTAGCGGTTTTTACAACCGTTACTAATGTTGTTTGTAACGATTAAAACCGCTACTAATAATCATTTTTAACCGCTACTAAATCACGTTTTTTTTTATAGTGAACACAACAACTACGACAACAATAGTTTATATTAATCAAAAAGTATATATACTTGAAATTATATGCATTATTTATGGGTTAGAATTACTCATATGAGACTGGTACATAGTAACATACTTTAGTTTTATTGGGAGCTGAGTATACTATAGATGATATATTTAAAATAGTGAGGAGCCTTATTAACTAGTGCAAACCAAGAAGGACTTCACTCTAAAAATTTTAGGACATGTAATGATGAAGCATCCACTAAGTAATTTCCTTGCCATTGATCACAATCATTAATTCACCATGCCATTAGCAAAATTCAAACATGAATAAGAATAACAGGTTTTCATTCTATGGCACATTAAATGGTGAACCTACCAATTCAAAGGAAAAATTGCCGCATAATGTGGCTGTGATGGTGATATAAAAACAGAATATGCCACCTATACATATATAAGCTTCCCCATTAGGTTCGCCAGATTTTTTTTAATGACAATAATTATTAACAAAAAATTCACAGTAAACATGAAAAATCCAATTGAGTTGTATGGTGGCTCATATGCCTTGTGTCCAAGACCTGCAACATTATCAGCATTCCCATGATTACTCATATCATCTGGCTTTTATAATGCATGGCTATTGAGTTGGGTTAGGCCCATTAATCTAGTTCACGAGTCCCTGAACGTCATCTTCGTTTAAGTTGAGATCACTAATAAAATAAATTAGACAACTTCACATTATTACTTGAAAGTGCTTAGTTGAGTGGGGTTCATGGTTCAAAAAGCTATTTATTATATCTTCCACTCTAACTTGTGTGGGGTTAGGTTGCAGCATGCGCACTTCCTTTTTTACCCCTTAAATTTGCTTCCACACATTATTACATTCTTTCCATCGAAATCATTAACTAGCACTCTTCACTATATATACAAACTCGTAAATGTAGGTAACAAACATGGTACATATACTATACACTAATAGTACGGTACGAAGCTCTTTCACTATTTATCAAAGATTTTTGGGTCTATAAAGTCCAAATTGTCGGTCTAAATAATTCACTTTCCTACCCTAGCTACCAACTCGGCAATCTAATAATATGATGATTCGTTTTATACACAAATATATGCATGTATGTATATGCACTTTCAAATTACACGATTCTGATTTCTGAGTGGGTTAATTATTAGTGTGTCGACTTGAAGAGCCGGGACATTCATTATTGTAATTAAAGATTCTCTAATCCCACTATTAACAACGTTAATAAAACTTGATCGTGCAATTCCAGAAAATAAACATATCCATCATCATCAGTATATATATATATATATAATTTTCAATAAGAAAGCTCAATTCGCTTTCATCCTCAAAACGAAAAATGGAAACACACATACACTTGCCTTATCATGATCACTACAAAATGATCTTCTTCTTCACAACTATTTTGTTGTGTTTCGTCACAGTAAAACCTGAAATAATCCATGAAGCTCCATCGCCATTAGTCCCTGAAATCTTAAACTTCATAGACCAAAGAATTGCCTTGGTCTTCCCAATCATCCAAACCTTCAAGAACACAATAACCTCGGACCCATTGGGCGTGACCAAAACCTGGGTTGGTCCCAACATTTGCAACTACGCTGGCTTCTACTGTGACAACCCTCTTGACAACCTCACCGCCATCACGGTCGCCTCCATCGACTTCAACGGCTTCCAGCTGGCAGCACCAAGCCTTGAGGGGTTCATCGATAAGCTGCCGGACTTGGCTCTCTTCCATGCCAACTCCAACAACTTCTCAGGGACAATACCGCCGACAATATCCAAGTTGAGGTTTCTGTATGAGCTTGATGTGAGTAATAACTTGCTTTCAGGGACGTTTACTGTGGCGGTTCTAGACTTGCCTGACCTGTCTTTCTTGGATATTCGGTTCAACTTGTTCTCCGGCGAGGTTCCGCCGGAGATTTTTATGAAGAGCCAGCTGGATGTGTTTTTTCTCAACGACAATAGTTTCATGCAGAGGCTTCCCGGTGACTTGGGAGACACCAACGTTCTGTATCTCACTTTAGCTAATAACAAATTCACCGGACCCATTCCCCGGAGCATCGGAAGAGCCTCGGAAACTTTGTTGGAGATCTTATTCCTCAACAACCGGTTATCAGGTGTTTGTCCTTGATGCTATATATAAATATAAGATTTAATTGATTTTTTTAGAAATATTAAAAAAACTAAATAAATTATTACTTAACATATATTAATATATATTATATATGATTAAATTATATATCAATAATAATTATATATTAATCTATCGAATATTCATTGATTTGAAGAAAAATCGATAAATATAAATATTTTAGTTTTCTTTTTGCAATTAGATTATACATAAAATAAGTGACATTTTGATATCTTATAGATAAAAATGAGATTGTTTTTAAGTTTTTATGATTTTATAAAAATTTAATACTTTAAATTAAATCTTTAAAAAATTATAAAAAATTAAAATTAATCTTATTTTTTATCCATAAGATATCAAAATATATCTCATAAAATCTAATTATAAAAAAAATATTTGTATAGCCCCCATATTTTTGTAGTAAAGAACGCAGCAGAGGTGCGCTTTTCTTAATGTTCCCAAAAAAAAGTTTAAAAAAAGTCAATGAGCTTTATAAAATGGGAGGTACTTGTAATTACTGACTCCGTTTTAAAATGGCCATCAGGTTAAATCTGTTCATTAATGGAATACACAATAACCTTCATGACAAAGTGCAGGTTGTCTTCCTTACGAAATAGGGTTTTTAAGAAAGCTGAGACTCCTGGACGCCGGCTACAACCGCTTGACGGGGCCGTTGCCTTGCTCGCTGGGGTGCTTGGAGGCGGTGGAGCAACTGAACCTGGCTGGAAACTTGCTGTACGGACAGATTCCGGAGTTGGTGTGCGCTTTGGGGAATCTGGTCAACCTGTCCTTATCGGATAATTACTTTTCAAGAGTAGGACCATTGTGCAGAAAGCTGATAAAAAGAGGAATACTTGACGTGAGGAAGAACTGTATTTACGGGTATGGGTTTTCCGATCAGAGACCCATTGAAGAGTGCTTTCGATTCTACATGCACCCGACGCCTTGTTTCAATCCGGCGTCGTTTAGTTTCATACCTTGTAAGGTTTCTCCATGGAAGCATACTAAGGTTGGCCGTACACCTAACAGACATTTACGGTCCTACTCTGCTCTTTCCAGAACCAGAAATGTAGGGAGGATCGAAATGTAATTGCAGCAAGATTTAAAAAGTTGAAGAATTATTTAATTTTGAACCCAAAAAGGATATAGGAGAAATTAAAATAAAAGGATATGTAATTGTTATTGATGGATGGAACAAATGATAAATAAACATTTAAGCTATATTGTATTTACTCAACCTTTTCTATTATCAATTGGATATTATGGCATTAGGAGGAGGGTTCTCCCTCCAGGTCTTAGTATAAAAAAAAAAATTTATATTTATTAATCCTTTTTTAAGTTACTGCTATTAATTAATACTCCTTACACAATAATCAAAGAAAATAAGGAATGAAATTAAAGAAGATGATTAGAATATTTTAAAAAATACATATCATATTTATTAACTTAACTAACTTTCTTAATCTAATCAAATTAGATAAATATTTTTTATATTAGGGATAAAAAGAAATTTTTTTAGAAGGAGCATACATTCTATAATCTATAGGAAGGAAAAATATATTAGGAAAATTATCCCAAATCCCAAAAAGGAAAGGAAATATAAAAAATAGTCCCTTCAAATTGCAAAATGAAAAAATGGTCTTATAAAATTGTCAATACCCGCTCATGGGATTGTCAATGACCCACTTATGAAGTTGTTAATGGGACTATTTTTTTATTTTATAATTTTAAGGGATCATTTTTTTATTTCCCTTTTTTCTTAAGAATTGAGTGTAATATTCCTAAAAATATTTTGATGACGTGTAATGAGTAATGTCACCTTAGATGGCTGGCTAAAAGAAAAGTCAACTCAGATGGCACTTAATTGGAAATGGGTATTAGTGGTTGTGGAACGTGCAAAGGTTGTTGGTAAGAAGTTGGAAACTCATCACAAATTCCTAATCCCACATGCTCCTATGTGTCGTTTTTATAAGTAGGCCCCGGGCATCTTATTAATTACTAGTCTCCTTTTAAATAAATTAATGCTAATTTGTAATAACTTATTTTTAAATAATAAGTGATTATAAATCATGATTTACGGTATACGAGATAAGTATATGAGATGAGTTTTATTTTGACTTACATAATAAGGATTTATTGTCTAAATATAAGCCCAACCAAACACACACTAAAATCCTACGTTTGATTCGCGTCATCCTTCCGTCTCTTTCCCTTACTAATAAAACTTTTATAATTGCAATGGTGGAGCTTTGATCATTCCACCACTTACTTATTGGGCCTTGATCATTACAGATTCATTTCTAAGATGAATGTGGGCTGAATCCATCGCAATTTAGAAGGATATAGACGAAGCATGAACGTCCTTTAAAAATTTTCAAAGTTCAGTATAGTTGATAAATGGCTTGTCCTTTAAATATGATGTCCAAAGTTTTAACTAGGTCATATATATGAAAAAGGTTTTGTTGGAAAGGTAAAATCCACTTTGGTGACCTATATGACTTAGAAGTATTAGTTTCTAACTATCGGTTAGGAGATATTGCATAGATTCTAAAAAAAAAGGTTTCAAAATTTTTGTGCTCCTGTTTTTTATTATTTAATATATATATATATATATTGTATTACATAGATAAGAGAAAATACTCTTGAGGGTCGTGCTAGACCCTTACAACAATCTTATTATTTAATATTTTGGAGATATATAATATACGCCATTTTGACTTTTGAGGATTTGAACTCCATGTGGCATGTAGTGCAACCATAAATAAAATAAGTCTAACTAAATAAAAATATACAATAATAGAAATGTGTTGTTTTTATCGTTGTTATTAAGCATTGCACAACTCAACTCATTGAAAGAGCTTTCTTGTGATCTTTTTAGAGTTAATCTGAATTATTTAAAGTCCAATATGATTGACGAATATAAGGGTCTCTTTGATTCAACTGAGGGGAGGGAAGGGGAGAGGTTTTAACGGAAGGGAGGGAATGTGAGGAGAAAAGAGGAATTTTAATATCACATCGATTGGATTGATGAAAAAGAAGGGAAAGAATTTTAACGTTACCTTGTTTGGCTTAAGAAAGAAGGGGAAGGAAAATATTTTTATATGGACAATTTTATCCTTATTTTATTTAAGCATTTATTTTTCAAACATGTTTAATAAAATATTATTTAATATAGGAATTATAATTTTACACTTATCAAAATTAAATAAATATAATTAAAATAACACTAAGTACATCTCTCTATATTATATATATACACACCTATATAAATATATATAATATATCAATATAATATAGATACAATAATGCAATATAGTTTTTTAAAATAGACAAGTGCCATTAACCCTGCTCTATATTATATATATATATATTTTCCAGATATTATATAAATATATATATATATATATATAAATACCTATATAAATATATATAATATTTAAATATAATATTGATACAATAATGCAATATAGTTTTTTAAAGGGTTAAGGTGCAAATTTTTTAATAAAGTTTTGTCTAAGGAGCGTCTGACACAGATATCTTTTAGAAAGGGCAAAAATACTAATGAACAATTAAGAAGGGGCAAAAATACCAATGAACAATTAAAAAGGGGTATCCACCATAAAAAACGTTAAATCCATACTAACGCCGTTAGAGGTTTTCTTCTCTTATAATTTAACGCCGTTAGTATGGATTAACGGTTTTTGTGGTGAATACCCCTTTTTAATTGTTCATTAGTATTTTTGCCCCTTCTAAAAGATATTTATGTCAGAAACTCCTCGAATAAAACTTCATTGGTAAATTTACACCTTAACCCTTTTTACATGAAAAATTGCGTGAGATGAGGCCACCGTCCCCACCCCGCATGATGGAAGTTTAGAACCACCAAATGAGCAGAAGATGCCACCGTTGCAGCACTGTTCGACGACCAGAGAAAGGTACCACTCCTACCCCAACCCATTGATCCAATCCCAAATCCACAAGACTAACCAATTCCTCCACTGTTATCTCTTCTTTCTCATTCCAACCATTAGATCCATCCACCATCTCTTCTCCATTTAAGTTCTTGTACAGACTAAACGTGATGCCAGAATATATGAATGGCGATCGACGATGATTAACGGAGAACATGATGTGACTGTGGCGAAGGTGAGCTGTTGGGTGATGGACATGGTGACGGCGTGGGGAGGGTGGGAGAACAAAGTACTCCTTCCGGTCTTAATTATAGGACATATTTATATAACTTTAAAGAAATTAAGGATAATGGTTAAGTTAGTTAATCATATTTATTTTCTTAAAATATCCTTATTTAAAATTTAAAATGACATATAATTATTTTGATTCTCTGTTTTTTCTTGTACCTCTCCTGCCTCACACAGGACTTCTCCAAGCTCTCACATAATCCGGTGGCGTCAATTTCCCTCAATAACTTCCAATATACTCTTATTAAATTATTATTGTGTTTAATTATTATTGAGAAAGTATCAATAGGGGGTATTTTGGGAAGAAATTAACAAAAATTAGAACTTTGTCCTATAATTAGGACCAAGATTAACTCTCAAATGTTGTTCTGTAATTAGGACCAAGATCAACTCTCAAATGTTATCCTATAATTAGGACCGAAAGGAGTATTGTTTACAGGAAGAATGGTAGGTTGGAAATAATAAAACTCAATAAGGGTATAATGATCAATATAAGTTAAAATATTGCCCTCCCCTCCAAATCCCCCAATTTGAGGGGGGATGGTTTTGAGGGGAGGGAAGGGAAAATTTCAAAAAAATTTCTCTTCCCTTCTAACTTTTTGGTGGTGTCAGTCAAAGAGAGGAGAGCAAAATCCTTTCCCTCCCTCCCATTCTCCTCCTCTCCCCTCAAACCAAACAGACTTTAAGATGATTTGATATTTGAAAAAAATTAAGTACTACACAAAAAAGACCCTGCATGGATCCGAATTCCAGATTTCTATGCATGTGTGATGTCATAAAACATATTCACACAAAAGGAGGAGGAAAAACATAGGTTTGGATCCTTGAAGATGTGTATAGACTTTGCTCTAGATTCATATAATTTTTATTAAGAAATAAATCTATAGAATTATGGTTAGTTTTGGCCAAGGTCACTTGGAGATGTGTTACTAATAATATGACTGTGTTATCGGTATGAAAATGATATTTGGCGAATGTAAGGACTTGAGTTAAAGTTGTCCACGATTCCAATGTCTGATATCTTAAATAAAAGATTAGAAGAACCTTTATGTGTTTTGTGTTTGGTTTGAAGGGAGGGGAGGGGAGGGGAGGGGATTAAATTATCTTTTTGAGTTGAAGGTATTTAAATTTTAGACGGGAATCTAAAATTTAAAAGAATGAGAAAGTAAATTTTGAGTTTTTTCCATTCAAAATTGTAATTTGTCATCCCTCTTCTCAAACCAAACATACCCTAAGGTGACTAGCGCCAAACTTCTCTATTGCAAAGCCTCTCCAGTCTCCACTGCACCTCCATTTATATAAAACTGCGCCATTTTTAATTAAAATAAAATCTCAGCGAATGATTTTAAAAGCATAATTTTGGCCATTGATGAGTAACATGGCTAGAAGAGGGAACGAGCTCCCCTGCTCGTCCTTTGTGATAGAAGTGGTAATTTGGGCTGGCCCGCGGGTTGTGGGAGTGGCCCGCCTGCCAGCCCACTTCGCGGTCTGGTAAAAGTATATAGTTTTGTGATGTAAATAGATTGAAAAAAAAAGGAAAGTAAGAATGAAATTGACTTCATAACATAAATATATATAAAAAAAAGTGTGATATAAGCGAGTGAAAGAAAAAGAGAGTAAAAATTTAAAAAAAAGGTGAAATTTTAAAAAAATTTGAATAATAGTAGAATAAATAAATATAATATGAAAATAAAAATGTAAAATAAAAAATATGAGAAAGTAGTTGAACATAGCATGTCAGCATCAAAGGAAAGGTGATCAGAGTATTTGAATTTACTTTATAAGAGAAAATAAAAAAAATTTTAAAAAAATATGCGGGCCAGCAGGGCGGGCCCCATTTTACCGGCACTATTTTGTCAAAGCATTGGGTGCTCGTCCCATCTGAGCCATTCAAATTTTATTTTTTCTATTGTTTGTTTTTTGAAAAAAAAAATTATTTTAATGGGTACAGAATCTAAAAAAACAATCATTTAAATGAAATTTTCTTAAAAAATAATTTTTTTTATTAAAAACTAACCAATTTAAAAAAATCAAATCTGGATAGTCCACAATCAAAGGTATAAATAAAAGGTAAACTATTGTCTACATACTACAATTATAAATCATTAATGAAAAGACTTAACAAAATTAAAAATACTTCTTATAAATATATTTTGAAAAGTGTAATTAGTCAACAAAATAAATAATACAAGATATAAATAAAATAATCACCAGACAAGAAGTCAAAAAATACAAAATTGTTAAGAATACTTATAAAATAAGAAATATCTTTTATAAGTAGTTTTTAATTTTTAGGGTTCTTAATACAAGATATTCTTATAAAATTTAATTCTAAAAAAGATAATAACAACTAAATATTTATAACATCATTAATAAAATATAAAAAATCAATAATATTATTATCATATTAATAATTTTAAAAAATAAAAAAATATATACAAACTTAAAAAGACTGATCCTATAATGCTGGTCATTTTAGATCCGATTTTACTTTTGAGACAAAAATCTCAAACTCAACTTTTATAAATTCAGAAGCTAGACGAGCTGAACCCGTCTTGAAGAGATCCTGACTCAGCTCTGACCGCTCGCCACTTTCGTTTTGCCACCCTGAGATGTTCATCATCGGTGCTTTTTCAACTGTGAACGTCAAGCTCATCGCCGGTCTATATACGTCACCCAAGGAGATTTCTGAATATTCGAAAGTCTTCATTATCCACGTCTTAATCTTCGGTCATCACCCAATGTTTTGAAGACACTCGACAGATTTTAGCTTATGGGTTTTGGAATCTGAATTCAAAACTATCACCTAGATATATAAAGAAACCAAAAGAAAGGCATTCGAACGTGTTTGGCTTATGGGTTTTGACTAAAACAATTCCTTCTTTTCTATTATTCTTTATGGGTTCGACCCTTACAAGCAACCAACAAAAAACTTAGAAGGGATGAATCTAGAGAAGCACTGAAATAAAAAACTGGCGAAGGATCTCTTCCAACACACACCTGGAACTTGCACTCAACCTACTAGTTTTTGGGAGGCAAAATGAAGATTTTTCAGTTTTGGTGGAGGAAACAAATTTGTGAAACGAAGCGATAGGGACAAACGCTCAATCAGAGTGAAAAAAAGGCGTAGCTGATTTTTTTTTTTTTTTTTAATTCAAATGGCACCATTTTATCTAAATGGAGGCGCAATGGAGAGGTTCCGCGTCGGAAATGTGACAACTGTGGCTTTTAAAATACGATTAAGATGACGTTTTTGAGGGGGGAAGATGAATGTGTGTTTTTTTTTAAAAAGCAAAACACACATTTCCTACTTTAATTTTAAGTAGCATTTTATTTTCGCCGAAAAATTTTGTTTTGAAAATGTTTAAAGGCAATTCACGTCTTCGTGATCAATTGAACTTGACGCGGAGCAAAGTAATAATACCCCTCGCCGGGGGACGCGAGCCCCTCACCTAGAATAATACTCCCCCTAATTATAAGATAAAGTTAATTTTTTTAGAGAAATTAATGAAGCCAATTAAATTACTTTAAAGTGTTTATATTTTTAGTATTCTTAGATTATATGTTAATTTATTAGTCAAATTAATTAGTTTGGAGAAAAAAATAAAAATATAAATACTCTAAAGTAATTTAGTTGACTTCCTTAATTTTTTTAAAAAAATTAACTTTATCTTATAATTAAGACCGAAGGAAGTAATATCTAAATTAGTGAGTGTTATGTTACGGAGTATCAAATAGTGGTTTAAAAAATGCCACTTTTGCATTGCGAATCACACTTTGAACAATATAATGAAGTATGTTGAAGTACGTGGAGAGATGGGAGCCTATACGGTGAACTAGCCAACTAGGCACACAGTCCAATCCGACCATTTGGGTTCGGGGATCTTGTAAGGGGCACAAATGTGGCTTTTTTATAACATGTTATTTATTGCTTTTTCAGAACCTTATTACCGAGCAATTGACTAATTAGAATTTAGATTTTATGAATAAGATACCTCTATCTAATGACCTTATCTAATAAGGTGAGAGTCGAACTTCAGTACTTCCACTTTGTAAGCGGCTAGTCAACAACTAGACCAAATACTCTTTTGATGGAACCGATATGGCTTATTGGCTGGGCAACCTCCCACCACTTGTCCTTATTAGGCATTGTTGAAGGGAAATTTGGAGACCAAAGTCTAAAAGACCGTGGGATCATGCTCAAATTGAAGATTGTGAATCACGCACGCACATGCTAAGATTGAGGCATAGATTCTGCCTCCCTCCCTCTTTCTCTTCTTTTCGCCGTAACTTACGCTTTTGTCTTCCTATCCATACCATAATTCAACTTCTCTTGTCCCTTTTCTTCTTATTCTCACTAGCTATCTTTCTCTTACAAGTATTAGAAGCAATTATGTTCTCTTTCGGATTTAGATTACCTCACTTGAGCAATATAAATAATGATCATGATCCAAAGATATCGAGGGGTGACATACAATTTTATTTTTTTAAAAATAAATAGAGATTTTTATCCCAATACCAAAATTATAAAATATATACAATAATTTATATTATTAGCATTAACTTTTTTACATTTTATGCCATGCATGGATTTTTTTTGGGAGAATTACATTCAGATTCCACTTAAAAGAAAAAATGAAAAATTAATCCTATGATAAAATCTGAATGTAATTCTTTCATTTTTTTTTTTTTCGTCTTTTTTTCCATGAAAGGGAGACCTTATCTGTCTTTTGACTTTGACCCTTTATTACGGTAACTGTAAAATTCTAATCCCCCAAAGCCGTTACTCCGTTTCTTTCTTTCCTTTGCAAAAAACAGAGGGAAACAAAATAAGACTCAAATTTGAATATTACTACTCCTATTTACTGGTATAGTACTCTGTCCATAAACGGCGTATATTTAATTCTTTCACGCGTTCCCACACCCCGCAGTTACACAGAAAAACACATAAAAAGAAAGTTCCATTGCTTGATTCTTCCTTCCTCGATCGAACTCATCACTTTTTAATCACACTTCTTTCTGTATTACCTTAACAATGAAGCAAAGAGCAAAGTTAAAAAAACAAAAAAAAAGTAAATTTTGCAGGCTCCAAGATCTCCAGGCTTGATTCTTTAATTGTTCGTCTTCTTCCTCTTCATCTCACGATGATGACGATAATGATAATGCGGATCCGGGACTTGCACAGAATTCAGAAATTGCCTCGTTCTCTCTTTCACTTCTCACCACGAAATGCCCCAACGAATCCACATTCTCCACCAGATTCTCCCGGCAGAGAAACTCGTCGCTGAAAATCCTCTCCACGTCTCTCTTTAAGTCATGTACGAAAACATGGGTGTTGGTCTTTCCGTCACCGGCTTTCTTGCTCCGACCAAGCACAGCCGCAGTGAAAATAGCTGACATCCTCCCTGGCGCCGCCGGCGAGTATCCTCGTGGGCCGTCTACCAATATTACATCCCAAGGGATCTCGTACAAATGATTCGGCAAATCGTTGATCCCGAGCTTGCATTCCGAGAACAAGAGATTCTGAACCGGCCTACAATCGCTCTCGAACTCCGTTCTCGCCTGCAATAGCAGCGTCGGATAATCATGCACCTTGGTGGTGAACTGAACGTCGTAGGCTTCAATTCCAGGATTGGATTTCTCGAACTCGGAGATCCGGTATTCGTTCTCTTCAAGCAACACGGTGCGGCCATGTTGGTTCAGAGCGAACCAGAGGAGGGACTCGTGGTTGAGACCGAAGACGAGGAAATTGGGATTAGGGATTCGAAGCAGAGTGGCGGCGACGGCGGAGATCTCGGGGGTGGACATTGGGCGAGTTCCGGTGGTGACATTGGCTGAAGATGTGGCGGCTGCATAGTGAATAAGAGCTTTGGCGACAGAGGCAGGGAGTGTTGGGGCGGTGGAGGAAACGGTGGTTTTGGTGGCGGTGAAGAGGGTGAGAGTGAAGAGCAAAAAAGTGAGGAATGTGAGGAAGAAGAAAAGGCAAAAGCGATGATTGGAGTGAGGAGAGTTGTACTTATTGTGAGTTGAAGAATGAAGAAGAATGAATTTGGTGTTATTCTTAGTGATCTTCATGTTGGATTCTGGGGATTCTGATCGTCTATGTTGGTTGAGAAGAGGTATTGATGGCGAAGAATATGAGTAATCCCTCTTTGATAAGTTCGTCTAAGTTTTCATTCACTTGACTATATATATATATATATATATATATATATAATATTCAAAGGAATTCTAATTCCTGCGTCCTATGAATGAAATATTGAAAATTAAATTTTTAACCTTTGCAATAATTTTATACACTCTGTTCCATGCCTGCATTGTGCACTCAAATAAATGCAGTGAGTATGTGAATGAATAAATGCCCCGGCCAAAAAAATGACCAGCCAAATAACGCATGGACATATTAGTGGTCATTTAATAAATTATTTTGTGCAATTCTTAACAAGTAAAATTTTGAAAATTGTACTTCTTTTAATCTTTTTAATATAAGACCTAATTTCTTAATTTAATTTGATTATATTAATGAAGTTAGTTAAATTAGTTGATATGATATTTTTTTTTAAAACATCATAATCATAATCTTCCTTATTTCTTTTCATCTCTCTCTTACTTGATTATTGTTGATGGAATATAAATTAAAAAAATATTAATAAATATGAAAAATATTTCTTATATTTATGATCAAGATTAACTCTTCAATTAAGTTTGACATTAAAGATCGAAGGGAGTACTATATTTTTAAGAGAAAATTAAGGAAAAGTCTCCCATACAAATTTTAATGATAAGAAGAACCTAATAAATTTTCTACATGCATAAAGTGTATACAAATTTTTTACACAAAGTGCCAACACTCTGCAAATTTTATATACACATTACTCCATTATTCTAATTTAAGTTTTTATCACCAATAAAATTTACAATGAGAGATTATTATAATTTAAGTTCTTCTATCGCTAACTTGTTTTGCGAAATTTTTATCTTGATTTTTTGATGAGCTTAACGAAAAACAACCACATAAATGTTTTTTTTTTTTTTGGGTTAAGTAACTGCATTTATGTTGATACAGCAAGGTACCAATAGAAGTTTAGTTTATTTATATTTTGAAGTAATGACTTCTGAACATGATAACTAATCCTAATAATAATATATAATCAGATCACACCACCAAAACCCCTTTGGGAAGGGGAACAAATTTATAACAAAAAGATTATTTGATACTTTAATAATTTCATCTTTATTTTTTGTTTATTATTTTAAGCAATGAAGAAGATCTGTTTGGCCAAAAAGAGTAAGAAGAATAAAGAGGGGGTGACATAATACACGTTTGATGCTGGTAAAGGGCAAAATGATAAGGGACAAGTTGATGTTTCACAACACAAGAAAGGCATAACATGAGAAAAATGGAGATGAGGGAGTCAAAGAGTGTACCCAACTTAAGATTTAGTTGCATTTGGCATATTAAAGAAGCATATAAATATGCATTTGGACATTTAACTTCACACAGTATTTTCTCTTGATGTCTTAATTTTATAAAATGATTTTCTTTTGTGTTCCAATCCCAACATTGTTTGTTTTATAAATGGAAAATGGTGAAGGGGCAAAAATACCTATATTAATTTATTAAAAATGTATCTTACATCATATTAAAACCTAAAACCTTAGATGCATAGATACCCATAAAGATTTAGAAATGGGGCAAAAGTATCTCAGCCGTCAACTACACCAAACACTCATATCCAGGTGTTCAAAGATGTGCCATATTCTAAGTACACTCCCAATTCAAAGACCTGAACACTGTGTAGAATGCCACACCTAGCACCCATCACCACCGCGGCCAACAAAGAATGACCCAACACCCGCTGCCGCCGATGATGATGACTTAACCACCATACACTGTCTTTGCCCCATCTTTGCCAACACATCCATCGTCCCCTAGTCCTCATTCTCCTCTTGCTTTATCATCAACTTCCAATCCCTCCTTCAACAATCTAGCCTCTTTTTTCAGATCTAATTCTTTTTTTATCATATCTTTTTCTCCATATCTAATGTACAACCTTGTGGTTCCACCGAAGAGAGAAAGGGGATCGGAAGTGGAAGTTAAGGGGAAGGCTTCACTTAATCGATGCTTGCAGTTGCCATTGATCTCATTTTCCAGTGAGATCCTACGTTTGGAGTGGGTGGAAGGGGTAAATATCCGATGGATGATGTTCAAGAGTGAAGAGAGAAGGTTGGGGAGTACAGGATCAGGATGTCCGCTAGGGATCCGGTTTTCCTCTTTTGTAAAGGAGGGTATGTTGCAGAATCTGGATTGTTGGATCATATCTCAACGGTCCAGATTTAATATATTATAGAAATATTTTTATAATATATTAAATCTGGATCGTTGAGATCTGATCCAACGATTCAAATTTTACAACGGACCCTCCTTTTCTTTAAAGAAAAAAAAAAGGAAAACCGGATCCAACAGCTAGATACTAGTAGGACCTACAGAAAAAAAGGATGATAACGAGCGTTTTGACTAGTTAAACGGATGTGGCATTTTTATACTCTTTTACAATTTTTATAAGCATTTTTGCATCTATAATTTTTATATGGTGCTATAAAATGTACTTTTGATAAATTAATATGGATATTTTTATCCCTTCATCCAATAAAAAATATTGACATTAAAACTTTAAATATCGATACAAAATTCACAAATAGTAACATATTAAGTTTAATTTTTTTAAAAGGGTAAATATGCAAATTTGCTTCAAAAATTTCAGATAAGAAGTAATGTTTCTCAGGAAGATTTTTTAGGTTTAATATTACCCTGAAAGTGTTAAAAAGAGTAATGTTGCCCCTTACTGCTAAAAAATTCACAGTCAACGTTAATTTTTTAATAATTAATGTTAGTTTTTTAATTGTGTTAGCAATATTGCTACTTTTTAAAACTTTCGGAGCGATATTGAACTTGAAAAACTTTAAGACAATATTGCTTTTTAGTGAAAACTTTTAGGGGAAATTTCCGTATTAACTCTTTTTTAAATAACGTTTATTGACATGAAAAGTTATCATTTGAGATTTACCGTATTAGAGTAGAAGGACTAAAAAGATACTCCTTCCATTCCTTATTATAAGAAACGTTTATCCAAATCTTGCGGTTTAAAGTGCCGGTTGAGAACAATAAGTATGTCAAAATTATAACCCTTTTTGACTAAAATACCTTTATTTATAAGGAGATATGGAATAAGAGAGAGAATAAAAAATTATTATAATAAGGAGAATTGTAGAAAAGAGAAAATAAGAAAATAAATATAATAGAAGTAATAGGTTTTTTGGGGTTGTGGAAATTTATTATATTGACATTAATTAAGGATAATTAAATAAGGGCAAAATGGAAAAGTAAGAAGCAAAAAAATAAAACATTCTCTAAATGTTTTTTATAATTTGGAATGGAGCATGTGTGGTGGTTGTTTCTTATAATATGGAACAGAGGAAGTACCTTATAAAATTAAAAGATCAAATTGAAACCTTATATAAAATCAATGAAAACATGGAATTTTACCTATTTATATATTGCCCCGATTCCAAGGATGGAATATTTTAAACATCTAAGAGTATAAGGTCCATGGGATTAGATAAGAAAACCTACGGATTGGAAACTAGAGATTTTTTGACCTCAAAACATGGTTGTGTAAATAATCATCCAAATACCTAATTTTTTGTCAAACCATAGTTTTGATCTTAAACCATGGTTTTAATCTTAAAGCATGGTTTTGGGAAATTTTTTTTTTTTTGCTTTTTTCCTTATGTGGGCCCCACCCCCCTCTCTCATTGATTTTTTTTTTTTCATTATGTGAGCCCCATGCCCCACACTCTCATTTGTTTTTTTTTTTAATTTCACCGTTTTTCATCTCATCCGTCTCTCTGTTTTTTTTTTTTAAATTTTAAAATTTTAATACTACCTCTTATCTTTAATATAAAACCTATTATTTAATTTGATTATATTGAAAAAAATAGTTAAGTTAAGACAAATTTATTTCACTTTTGGTATTAATTATGAAATTTAATGTTAAATAATGGGTAGATGCATCCTTTTTAATGTCGTTAGGGACTTTCTTCTCTTATAATTTAACGTCATAAGGTCAAATTTAACGGTTTTGTTAAATTTACATTCTTTTTAATTGTTCATTATTATTTTTACATCTTCCAGGACTTATTTGTACCGGACGCCTTTTAGGAAAAACTTTTGATGTTAAATTTGGACCTTAACCCTTAAATAATACATAAAATATAATCTTATTTATATATGGGTTAAGGTGCAAATCTACCAATGAAGTATTGTCCGAGGAGCGTCCACCACAAATATCTTTTAAAATGGGCAAAAATACCAATGAAGTTTTAAAAAGGGGTATCCGCCACAATTTCCGTTAAATCCTTACTAACAGCGTTAAATCTTAAGAGAAGAAAACCCCTAACGGTGTTAGTACGGATTTAACGGAAATTGTGGCAGATGCCCCTTCTTAAAACTTTATTGGTATTTTTGCCTCTTTTAAAAGATATTTGTGGTGGACGCTCCTCGGACAATACTTCATTGGTAGATTTACACCCCTAAACCCTTTATATATAATTATCACAAGAGTTAATGTCCTTTTTAATAATTTGACCATGAAAAAGCTATTATGATCACAATATCCAAATACTATCATTTTATCAAAATCACTTTTTTCCCATTATCTATTCTCCTCATAATCTATTCTCTAAAAGTTGTTCTCTACTTTTTTCTGCAGAAGCTAATCCAAATACACTTAACTAGCCTGGCCTTTGTCTTTTAACCAATGTTAATGAACCCGGACCGGACCGGCCGGTCCGATTTGGGTCACCATTTTTTTAATTTTTTTTTATTTTTTATTTAGAATTTCATATTAATAAATTTAAAATCTTCAATTTCTCACCGGTTTAACCCCGATCTGATTTATTGACCCTTAACCTAATACCCTGACTGATTCAATATCCGATTCAGGTTTTAATACCTTTCTTTTAACATGTGTTTTGTGCGTCGTTTTGCTTCTGTTTTCCCCTTTTCTCTTCCCAATTTTGTAGCAAGTGGCAGAGAGGGCATCAACGCATGATATATATATATATATATATATATATATATATATATATATATATATATATATATATATATATATATATATATATATATATATATATGCTATTTGTGTTTTTCATGTAAGCAAAAGATAAAAGTGGTATTAGAGATATTAAAATTCTTAACTTGTGCCATCAATAACCTTATAGCTTAGTGATCACATGATGTAACCCCTCTAGGTTGTTATTGCTTTAATCCCATTTGTAGCATCAGCTAATTAGTATATGCCTTTTTAATTAAAAAAAATTCCTATCCCTAGTAAGGTAAAATCTTGATTAAGCTAATAATAATACTTATGCACTGTATAATGAGAGTTCTAATGTAAATGTAGACAGAAAAACAAACAAGCTGTCGGAAAAACCAGGTTTACCTAGATTGGGTATTTTTTGAACAACCATAATGTTGTTGGTTAATGTGATAAATAACATTATCTTTATAAGAAGGAGAATAATAAGTTCGAATACGAGAAACTCACTTACAGAGGTACAGGTGGAGACATGATGCCTTTGTTTGGTATCACTTAATTTTAGACAATAAGTTACTTATCATGCAAGCCGAGATAACGTTCCTCTCACATACTTACCTTGTATATCGTGAATCACAATTTATAAATACTTATTACTTAAAAATAAATTATTCCAAACAAATACGATGTTGAAAAGAAAATATGAGGGAGAAAAAGTAGAAGAGGATGTGATTATTTTTTATTAAACAATTTTCTATATTTATTCCTCTGACAATTTCAACTTCTATCTTTTATTTTTCTAACTTAATATTTTGGGAAAATAGGCCAATTACCCACATGATTAATATGTCCTTAATTAATTACCATTCCCATGTTATTATTTGGCCATATCTATAAACCACATTATTAAATTTTTTTATATGAATGTACAATTTTATTTTTGATTTATTATTATTTATTATATATTAAATAGGAATAAAATTGGAAAGTTGTTGAATTTATACAAGAATTTTCTTAATATACTACTATGAAGTATGTTGGAAGTGTCATATAAAAATTTCCTCTGGTTTATAATATAGGGCACTTCAACTATACTACGAGAAACAAGAAATAACAGTTAAGTAATTTAAAATATCCTAAAATATTTTTTTTTCGCTTTTACCTTTCTTGAGAAATGTGTTTAATTACACTGGGAATGTTATTTTAGAGAGAGGGGGGAATATAATGAGTGAAAAAGTTGGAAAGTGAATATTAATTACAGAGGTAAAATAGGAAAAAGAGCATTAATTAAAATGGAGGTTACTTATATTCTTAACTATGTCTGCCTTTTAAAAGTGCCCTCTACTATAGACCGGAGGGAGTATAAAAAAGCAATTGTATTTTAAAAGCATTATCCACTTTTTTTTTAGGGAAAATTCAAGTAAAATACGTTGGAAATTAGAAAAGGACAAATCAGAGCTTCCAATTATTAAAATCCAATGTAAATATAGTGTCAGTAGAGTGGAGGAATATGGAATTATAAAATCTTGACAAAAAAACGCTTCTGCCCTTGAGCCCTTCATCTTCTTCTCCCTCTCTCTCAGCTCAGAATAATCTAGGCAATTTTTTTTGGCTTTCCTCCACCGGCTAATTGGTCCGATGTAATCCAGAGAACGAGTTTTGAGTTTGCAGTGTTGAGACAAGCGCCTAGGGGTGTTCAAAGTACCCCGGTCCTGGTTGTCCCGGCCCGATCCCGGACATTTTATCCCGGGAATTTCCCATCTCGGCGGGGACCGGGACCGGGACCGGGATTACACCTTATGATCCTGATAATTCCCGGTCCCGATTTTTTTCCCTTAAAAAATAAGTTATTATTTTATTTTTGTATTTTTTACCCCATAAATTAAGTTATCATTTGATAAAATGTATATCACATATTTAGTTAGAGTTAAATCGTATATATCGTGATACAAATCCTAACTATACAATGTATAAAGATAATAACAAAAATGATGAATGCGATAATAATATGTTATTCTTCAATTCTAGCTCAATTTGTGTGATTTTTATGATCTTATTCGGTGTTAAATAATCACTTTAAACACTATATTATAAAAAATTTAACTAATATAATTATATTATTAAAACTGGGAATTCCCGATCCCGGTCTCAGTTGTCCCGGGAATTTCCCGGGACCGGGAATGACATCCTAGTCTCGGCCACCCCCGGGACGGGAACCGGGAATGGGTGATCCCGGTCCAGTCCCGGGATTTGAACACCCTTACAAGCGCCTGTCTGGCGCGCTTCAATTGCCATGCTTCTTGAGGGCCAACGAGCAATGGGAGCCGATGAAGCCAGTAGCACCGTTGACGAGGAAGGTTAACAACACTTGTATATATATTAATAACATCATGTTTTAGATTAATAACTTCACTTTCTTGTTTCACAACTTCGTATCTCAAAAACTAACATATGTCAGTGATAAGTTTGAAATTAACAAGTTTCAAGACCAATAACAACATCTGTCTCTATATTAACAACATCATATTTTACATTAACAACTTCACTTTCTTATTTCACAACTTCATATATCAAAAACCAATACGTACCCAGGGATAAGTTTGAAATTAACAAATTTCAGGGGCCAATAATAACACTTGTCTCTATATTAACTACACCTAAGTTTACATTAACAACTTCACTTTTTTATTTCACAACTTGGTATCTCAAAAACCAACAGATGTTAGGGATAAGTTTGAAATTAACAAGTTTCAGGGCCAATAACATCACCATATTTTACATTAAAAACTTCACTTTCTTGTTTCACAACTTGGTATCTCAATTGATACCCCTCACCGTCCCTCCTCATCAATGGTGCTACTGGCATCATCAACTCCCACTGCTCCTTGGCCCTCAAGAAGCGTGGCAAGCCAAAAAAAGAAAATTGCTCAGATTATTCCAAGCTGAGAAAAAGGGAGAAGAAGTTGAAGGGCTTAAAGGCAGGAGCGTCTTTTTATCAATATTTTATAATCCCAGATTTCTCCACTATATTGACACTATACTGACATGAGATTTTGATAATTAGAAGCTCTGATTTATCTTTTTTTTTTTTTTTTTAATTTCCAACGTATTTTTCTAGAATTTTTCTTTTTTTTTAATTGGCTAAACCTAAACCATCCAACATTGTCCCCTCTCAATCGGCCAAACCTAAACCGCTAAACCATCCAACATTGTCCTCGGTCATTAATTTAGTCAAACAATGTGATGCATGAGTTGCAGTTGAGTGGGGTCGGTACATCTTTAATCTGCATTATTAGTTTGACTGTTTGAGTGTCTTCGGCATCATCGTCTTCTTCTTCAGAATTTCCACCAACCATTATCAGTCTGAATCCAAATCGAAACTTGTTAACCCATAAACAAAAAGATGGCCAGTGAAAACCAGAAACACCAACTCCACATATTCTTCTTCCCTTTCCTTGCTCATGGCCACATGATCCCCACGGTTGACATGGCAAAGATTTTCGCCAGCAGAGGCATCAGAGCCACCATTATCGCAACCCCTCTCAATCTTCCTCTCATTTCCAGATCAATAAAAGAATCCACAGATCTTGACCTTCCCATCAACATCGTACCCATCAAATTCTCAAGCCAAGAACACGGCTTACCAGAAGGCTGTGAAAATGCTGATTCTATGTCATCCCCATCTCTGTTTCCTGTCTTCCTCAAAGCAACGACGATGCTTCAAGAGCCCCTTGAGCAGCTCTTGCAAGAACACCACCCAGATTGCCTCATTTCTGGTTCGTTCTTCCCATGGGCCACTGATTCTGCTGCCAAATTTGGGATTCCGAGGATTGTGTTTCATGGGACTGGGTTTTTCCCTCTATGTGTCATTGAATCTATAATACTCCACCAACCTTACAAGGATGTTGTGTCTGATTCAGACCCCTTTGTGATTCCAAATCTGCCAGGAACTGAGATTCAAATGACGAGGATGGTTTTGCCTCATTATGTCATGGCCGTTGAAGATAATTTCGTTTCGAGTTTGCTTAAAGCCGCAAAGCAATCAGAGGTGACGAGCTTCGGGGTGGTCGTGAATAGCTTCTATGAACTGGAGGGGATATATGCAGATCATTATAAGAAAGTGCTTGGAAGAAGAGCATGGAATATAGGTCCTGTTTCTCTCTGCAACAGGGACAACAAAGAAAAATCATACAGGGGAAAGCAAGCTTCCATGGATGCACAAGACTGCTTGAAGTGGCTCGGCTCCAAGAAACCCAACTCAGTTCTTTACATCTGCTTCGGAAGCAGATCAGACTTCACTGAACCTCAGCTCAAAGAAATAGCCATGGGTCTGGAAGCTTCTGGACAGAATTTCATCTGGGTCGTGAGGGAAATTCAGAAGAAGAAGGAAGAACAAGGAGAAGATAGAGATCAAGATCAAGGGTGGCTGCCAGAAGGATTTGAGAAGAGAATGGAAGGTAAGGGGTTGATCATCAGAGGGTGGGCCCCTCAAATGTTGCTTCTGGATCATGAATCTATTGGTGGGTTTGTGACACATTGTGGGTGGAATTCAACACTAGAAGGAGTGAGTGCGGGAGTGCCAATGGTGACATGGCCTGTAGCTGCAGAACAGTTTTACAATGAGAAGTTAGTGACACAAGTTCTGAGAACTGGAGTTCCTGTGGGAGTCAAGAAATGGGTTCCAGTGGTAGGGGATTATATAGAGAAAGAGGCGATTGTGAAGGCAGTGAAAGAGATAATGGAAGGAGAAGAAGCTGAGGAAATGAGAAACAGAGCAAAGAAACTTGCGAGCATTGCGAGGGAGGCTGTGGAGGAAGGAGGATCTTCTTACTTCGACTTCAGTCATCTGATCGAAGAGCTTGAGGGGCTTTCAAAATGAACCAAGTTGTGTTTTTGTCTCTCAATTTGCGTCTAATAAACGTTCCTTGGAGGCTTTGACTCTTTGTCCCCACTTTTAATGAATGATTATATATGAGCCATCACTTGCATGGTACGAATCCCGCTGTGTTTGGATTAGTTTTTTGTGAAATATTTTAGAAGAAAAGTGATGAAAATAATTTTAGAAAAAAAATTGCAGAGAATGACTTCTAAAATATCAGAAAAAGCTGATTATATAGAAAATCATGGTTTTCCACTCGAAATTATGGTTTCTTATCAAAACATTCCATCTAATGTTTAATGTAGGAGTTAATTGGGGAGTTATTCTTGATTCTAATCATAAAACTTATTTCTCATATTTGTTAATATTTTCTTAAGTTATCCCTATTTATGCTATACCAACAACAATTAAGAGAGAAACGGAGTAAATTGAGGAAGATGATTAGTCTGTTTTTTTTAACACATTAGCTAATTTCTTTAATTTAATTATATTAGATAAATAGGTAAGCATTGATTCTGAGACAAATTGTTAACTATGAAAGCAAATGATAACCAACGTGTTTATGAAGTAATAAGTAATAACTGTTAGTCTTAATAGTTGAATTTGAATAATAGAGTAGCAATTTTGGGAAACTTAGTTATAAAGGCCGTGAGAATGCTCATCTCATTTCAGTTTTTTAGAGCTTATCTGCATAATAATCTTTTAAGAAATTGTGCATTCCATACCTATAAATTTAATAGTAAGGGTGTACATACTAAGCAGGGTTTATCAAACTTGGGGGAGATGGAATAGTACTAAACACTAATGGCTGTGGAGAGACCGTTTAATATTTATCATAAATACTTGATTTTGTGAAAGTGTATTCATTGCCAACTCCTTTTTGTTCTTTTTAAATTTATCATAAATACTTAATTTCTATATATATGCACATCCGTTTAATTTATAATTAATGTGATTCCATAATCATAGAAAATAATGGGAGAGAATACGAAACAATAGGAGAATAGGAAGTAATGAGAGATATGGACATTCACAAATATTATATTCAATAACACTTCTCCTTGGATGTCTATTACTAAACATGTGCCTCATAAAAAAACTTCAATTAAGAAAAATTCAGTGGGACAAAAACTTAGTAGAAGAAAAAGCAAGGAACAAAAAACCGGACCGGTCAATGAACCGGTTACGGAACAAGTTCAAGGGTTAATGGTTCAATCGGGATCGAACTGGTGGTCGAACCGGTCATATTAAAATACTACAATTTATTAGTAACAATATATATATATATATATTAATATATTCTTAAACTTCTATAGATAAAATCAATTGATTATATTAGATTTGATTACTTGAATCATATAAAATTAATTGACTAAAATATTATATATTATATGTATATAATATATAATATTTTTTCATTTATTCTTTTTATTTTTTAAATTTTTGTAGTCTTGAAATTAAAATTTGTTCTTATAATTTAGTAAAATATTATAGATTGTATGTATATCGATCTAAATCTATTGTTTTCTTTCTTTTTTAGCCTTTTTTTGAACCGGATATCTCATTTTTCAAAAAAAAAAAAAAAGAGCAAACTGGTTGAACCAGTGACCCACCAATTTTGATCGGTTTGACCGGTTTCCACAGGTTCAATCTTCCCCCCTCTGAAACAGCAAACCGAACTGGACTGAGGACTGGTTCACCAGTTTTTCGGTCGGACCGGCCGGTCCGGTTCAGTTTTTCACACTATGAGAAAAAGAGTACATTGTTTATTAATACATTTGATAGAGCTACCTTGTAACCTCCTACTTTAATAGCTGTGATTATAGTTCAAAAACACACCATTAAGTTAAATTAGAGACCAACAGATCATTCAAAACTTACTAAAAGTCCCAACTTTAAGACAGGGTCCGGTCCTGTGATAAAGTGGGTTTTAAAAAAAAATTTCTACAACCAATTCAGTAAGGTCTCACATTCAACCTTCGAATATATGTGGTCTGCGCAGTTCGATTTCATTCATAAATATCAGAGTATAAACAAAATTCCCGATAACACTCGGGTTGCATCCATTCACTAGAGGGTTTACGGGGCATATTCGCCCCTTTCAACTTCCCATGATGGGGATTACATAACACTATCTAAATTTACAACATTTACAATATGTACAATAATCTCAAAATATGATAATCAACTAACAAAATTAAAACTCCTAGTTGGGAGCACTAGCCGCCCTTGGTCGCTTGTTTCTCCTTTGACCCGCTTGCCCTAACTGTAGGTTAGTCAATGGAAAGAGTGAGATTCGAGTGAATCTCAATAGTAACAATTCACTCATACAATATATAACAACATAGCATGCAAACAAATCATAAAGCAGCAACAATCACAGTGATACGTGACTTTCGTCACAAACGACAGCGCTCACGGCTGTATCCACATGATGCAACGATAGTTCTCACAGTTGTATCTACATGATGCGTGACTTGTGTCACAAAACAACAGCGCTCACGACTGTATCCACATGATGCGTGACTTGTGTCACAAAACGACAGTTGTCATGACTGTATACACAAAGCTTTCACAGCAATATATACTGCAGCATTACAATCAACACAATTCAATGATAAGACATATATACAATGCATTATACATAGTATAAGAGAAAGAGTCACTGCCTTGTTCTTTCCGCTCGTGCTCAAGTACAGGTTTCTCAGGCTCAGAGCGGATATCACGTCCTATAAATCACAATCAAGGACGAGAGTTATTCTTTATTCCAATTCTTAATTCCAAAACACTTAAGGGTTGGTTATCATTTGAAACATTTAGGTGCTACTAAAAGCCCAAACAAAAGTCTAAAAGGATTGGGAAAAGCTAGACCGTTCAAAAATGTAAAGTACTGAAATTAGGGGTTGGCCACGGCCAATAAATTCTTTGGCTACAGCCAAAAACAAGTCAGTGGGTTTTTGGCTGCAGCCAAAAGTCTTCTGGCTGAGGCCAAAAAGCAGTTCAGAAGCTTTTGGGTTGCATCCAAGAACCTTTGGCTGCGGCCAAGGAAATTTCTGTTTCTTGGCTGAACTTCCAAAAATTATAACTAAATCTAAAAATATCAAAATGGAGTGATCCAAAGTCCTACTTAAAGCTTTTTAAGTCCTCTCTACAGGAAAACTATGAATCACTGCCATCTACAACCACAAAAAATACAAAATTCAACGAATTCCCATACTACTTCAGAATTAAGTCCAGTTTCAACCTCAAACTTTAGAAATACATAATTTCCAGCACACACATCAAAATTACTCTCATAATTTATCAATTTAAAGCTTGGCATATGAACTATTAGACTGGAAAGTTTCAAAATTTTTAACCATCATTTACTTATTCAAAACTACCCTGTGAACTTGTTGCTTGCTCAGAGTTTTCACTGACAACATTTTCCAAAATTTCCAATTTTTGCACAAATGTTTCCAAAGGTTCAAAATTCACAACCAACACTACTCCCAGAAAATTTTTCATATAGAACACAATGGTAACATCAAAATGAACAAATTCCCATTGCTTCATAGTGCTCTGTTCAGGTCAAAATTTTAGGGTTTTCTACAACAAACAACCACTTCACTATTTAATGAGTAAACTTAGCTCATTTGCCTCCAAACCAACATATAAGCACATACATAGGATGAAAGCTTCATGATCCGTAATATACCCTAAAAATTGAAATTAGGGCTATCATAATACGCCACTAAAACTCAGCTAATCAAAGCATCACATACATCAAACTAATGCTTTTACTCACCTCTTGCTTCTTTTTGTGTTCTTTTCTTGCTTCCTCAACTTTTGTTCTTAGATGATGGCTCAAAACACCTCTTCTTGAAATTCTAAAATCATAAAAATGAAGCTCTCATCAAGAGGAACAAAGTTTGTGAAGGTTACTTGAGCCATATATGAGGTTAAGAAGATGAAAAATCAAGATCAAACTCACATTGCAACCTTACTTTTCTTGCTCAACGTTTTTGGCAACCACAACTGACTTAAGGAGAGAGAATAAGAGCAATGAATGATCAGATTTTTTTTCTTCCTTTATCCCTTAATAACCAATCAAAAATAGGTTAAAAAGTAGAGAAAAGTTGTGGTGAAAATTACTTCATTTGGTCATACACTTATGGTAAATTAACTAGCATGGGTATGTGACTTGAGTTGAGTTTTTTCCTTTTCCTCTCTCCTTCTTCTTTTTGACTGAAAGTGGCTGCCCAAATGGAGAAAAAATGTTGGCTAAAAAAATCTCTTATTACTTCTTTTATGTCTTAGCCACGATTTTTGACCAAGTCTTCTTGTGAAATATGTTGACTAATCCTCTTTTCTATTTGTATACCTTTTTGGATGTTTTTTTTTTTGTGATCTTAAGGGAGTGAGATGATATGCTTTTAATTCCTATACATGCTTCTTGCTTTTGAAGAGCAAATCCTAGCCCTTCAATTTGTCTTCCAACTTTAACCTCAAGATCAAGCGGCAATTGTCTCTTTTGCCCTTGATTATAACTATATTATTTCTTGTGCCATTAATTCTTTCAATTCCATTTCCTAATCTTTTATTTCCCTTAGTCTTCTCCCAAATGGTGCTACTTCCTTCCTTTCTTATGTTCAAATTATATTTTCGGTCATTTCTGAATTTCGGCGAAAACTAGGTAATTACTGCTAGCTAATCAAAACTAAAGTAATAACAAATTTCAAGGGCAATTCTGTCATTAATACCACTATCTATTCTGTACATTGAACCCTTGAGTACATTTTGAGATATTACATACCTCATTAAAAACCTTACTAGAAAAACCCAGTAGGAAAAACCATAGACAAGGAAAAAAGAGTACAACATGTATCAACTCCCCCTCTTGACAACATTAGTTGATATCTCTGAGTCTGGGAAATCTGATGCCATGAACAAGCTTTTCAAAGATTATAACAGGAAGTGATTTGGTTAATAAATCTGCTAGATTTTCATTGGAATATATTTACTTGATATCTATATTACCATCATTTTGAAGGCCACGAGTGAAGAAGAATTTTGGTGAAATATACTTCATTCTATCACCCTTGATATATCCTCTTTAAGTTGGGCAATACATGCAGAATTATCCTCATATAGACTATTGAGATCATTTTGCCTAAAGATAAATTATAAGTGGTTTGTATATGATGTATTACCAATCTTAACCATACACATTTTCGACTTGCTTCATGTATTGCTATAATTTTTGCATGGTTAGCTGATGTGGTTGATATAGTTTGTTTCATAGATCGCAATAAAATAGCTGCACCTTCACATTAAACAAATAACCTATTTGTGTTTACCATCATGTGGTTTAGACAAAAAACCAACATCTGCATAACCAATCAGTTTATGCTCGAATACATTTGAGTAGAATAACCACATATCTATAGTGCCTATGAGGAAACAAAGAATGTGCTTCCCTCTATTCCAATGTCTTCGTGATGGTGAACAATTATATCTTGCAAATAAGCTAACAATAAATGATATATTAGGTCTTGTGTGATTAGCAAGTGAAGGAAAAAAAATACATAAATAGAGAGAAGAGACGCGTACCGGGTCGGGTCGAATCTAGGTAGTAAGAGCACACATAAATTTTAGACTCCTAGAGCCTAATTGGGGTTGGCATAGCAGAGCACTATAACGAGCAAGATGGTAGGAGAAAATAGAGATTGCCAGATGGTTCAATAGTAAGGATTGATTATAACTGAGGGAGGCACATCCTATTTATAATGGTTTAGGGTGGCCACTAATTAGGAAGTAATGTGCATTCTTACTTGCCTTCTAAGTTAGTAATCAAGAATATTAATTCTCAATTAATTTCCCAATATATGATGACTTGTTTCTCAATTAACAATTCATAATTGATGCTAACTTGTTTCCCGATCCATAATCAATGCTAATTTATTTCTTATTTGATGAGGCTACTTGTATCCTAATTAAATAGTCCCTTGGACCCAAAGTCCAACAACAAGATACATTAGTATTCCAATAGCACTAAGCTATGTTACTTATGGACAAGTAGTTTTTCATCACGTTCTTTGCTAATTACTCAAGCTTTAAACAGGTTTTTATCCGCCTGTAAAGTCCTTATAATTATTAGGGTACATAATGGATGTGACTTATACATGTGAAAATGCTTTAGGATCTTCCATGTGTAAGCTTCATGATATACAAAGATCCCATTCCCAGGCACTCAATCTGTAACCCAAGATAAACTTTTGTGCTTCCTAGGTCCTTCATTTCAAATTCTTTCTTCAAACAATTAATTGCCTTTTAAAGCACTTCAAGAGTCCTAATGATGTTGATATCATCAACAAAAACAATAATTATAGCAAACTCACTTTCATATCTTTTCATAAAGAAGTATGGCATATTGGATCATTTGTGTATCCTTCTTTTAACATATATTCACTGAGTCAATTATACCACATGCTTCGTGATTGCTTCAAGCCATAAATGCATTTATTTAACTTAATTGAGTATTGTTCTTGAGAACTTGCATTTGATGCTTCCAGCATCTTGAGTCCTTCAGGGACTTGTGCTTCTGAGACTTTGAGTCCTTTAGAGGCTTTGATATAAATATAATTGTCAAGTGAGCCATACAAATAGGCAGTCATGATATTCATAAGAAGTAGATCAAGCCCTTCATTTACTGCTGGGCTAATCAAGTAACAAAAAGTAGTTGCATCCACTACTAGTCAATGCATTTCTTTAAAATCGATATCGGGTCTTTGTGTAAAGCCTTGGGCTACAAGACGTGCTTTATATCTTGTAATTTCACCCTTTTCATTGCTCTTTTGTACAAAGACCTGTTTGTATCTAACTGACTTTACATCTTCAAGTGTAAGGACTATAGGTCTAAAAACTTTTCATTTTGCTAATGATTTTAATTCTGCATTAGTGGCATCTTTCCATAGGAGCTAATCTTTTCTTTATTGACACTCGGTAATGGGTTTTGGCTTATGATCCTCATTATCACTCATTACATCATATGCTATATTATAAGTAAAGATGTCATCAATGTTGACTTCATTTTAATCCCATCGAATTCCGTCTATAACATAATTTATTGAGATCTCATTACTTTCACACATGTTAGTTACTTGGGTCTCTTTTGGGACTACTACATTCCCTTCTAGAGATATCTCTTCTGGAGATAATAACTCTTCAGGAGATGGTTCTTCTAGAGCTACTAACTTTTCTTGATTTTCCTCAACTTGGCCAGCAATATTCTTAGCTCCTTTTCTTTGACTTTGACTCTTCAATGGAAGAAGATTGCTCTACTTGTTCCACGGTCTTTTTTTTATGATGATGATTAATGCACTGCTCATGAAAGATGATGAATGTCAAGTTGGTAACTTCCTTCCTCTCATGTTTTCTTTCCACTTAGGTCTTCAATTCCCTTTTGAAAAATGTTGTCGTATGGTCCTCTAATTAGCTCCTTCAATTGCCAATCTGATGCATCTTTCTTTTCTTTTTGTTTTTTCTTAACATGTCACACCACCTGATATAAGAAAGGGAAAAGAAATAACTAACAACTAAAGAAAGGAAAAGCTCAAACAAAAAAAATAGTCTAACTGTAGAAGCAATAATGTTTTAATGAAGATTTTCAAAGGCGTCACTGACAATGTAAAGATTTACTGTAGTAATACAGGAAAGTACATGAGAATAAGAAATTAAAGATGAAAAATAAGAAAAGAGATGTTATTAGAATACTGAGATATAGGGCAATAGAGAAGAATTTTATATGGGAGAGGAAGAGAAAAGATTTAATAATGTGCCCCTCTATAGCCCCAGTACCCCTATTTATAATACAATATTTGAGATTAGGTTAGATCCACTCATTTAGGATCTGCACGAATTTAGGGATACTCTTTAATTTTACACGTTTTGTTTTGAGTTTGCTATACTGAAATAGCTTCTGGGGCTTGACTGAGTATTCTGCTCACTAAATAACCTTTTTTGGGCCTGCCTCTTATAATTTATTTTGCCTATATGCCCAAGTCTTTTAAGTGGGCCCTACACTAAGTTCCCCACTCTTCAAGTCCAATTGATTATTGACTTGGTAAGTGAATTTGCAATCCTGACCATAGAATGCCTTCTTGATCCAACGCCCAATAAGTGGATTTTTGAGAAAGACAAGATGATCCAAGACTTGCAACAAGCTACAGTATGTATGTCAGACTCCCAAGCCAAACTTGAAGCACATATGACAAAGCAGCTAGCAGAGGCGAAACATGAGCTGTTAACATCTCATTAAGAATAACGGGTCGAAGCAGCAACTCAAAGACATTGCTACGAAAGCAGTATTCCGTACTTGAACCCAACTAATGAAGGAGTTAAAAGAAGGTTGGTCAGACTAATGGGATCCTGACCAAGCGATAGCTGAATACTAGTCTATCTTCAATGGTGGTTAAAAGATGACAATTCTGTTGTTGGTGCTGGTGATAGAAATCAATAAGGGATGTGTGTGCCCCTTTGTTGAAACCCGCTTTAACTCATTCTCTTGGGTTCTTTGAGCCCTGATCATGCCTTTTGTTCTGTATCTATTTTGCCAAACTAGAGGATTGGTAGACGATTGTGGGATGTATGGTTTGTATCGTAACATACCATCCTAAATGAATTTTCCTTGTTTTGTGGTTCATATGTCCCGTATCTCTTGTGTGTCAATCATCTTTGGTGTGTCGGTCCCCATGTATTACAAATCAACTACAATTAAAGCATTCCATGTTATGTAAGTAGCCATTGCATCACCCTGTTGGTTAGTAATTTCACGCATGCTAGTAAATACTGTGATGATGTCGTAATGTTCGACCCAACATGTATACTTGGGTTAGTTGGTATATATGTCAATTATCTTTGGTGCATTTATAATCCATATTATGTAAGTTTCCAATATAGAACTTCATTTGTTAGAAAGTTCATGTATGCTAGGACATACTGTAGTATTGTTGTAATATTTGACCAAGTAAGATAATTTTGGTCAGTTGGTACGTATATCACATCTTCGTGGCTTTACTTGTGTTTTGCCATGGGACAATCCTAAAGTTGGGTTACAAAGTTTAGTAGTGTCGATAGGGAGCTTTGTTCTCTATAATGTTTATGTATGCTATGCTAGAACCTTTATGTATGCTAGTATGTATTGTAGAATTCTAGTACGTACTATAGAATTGAGATAATGTTTGATCAAGCATGAGGATTTTGGTTAGTAGGTATGTACGTCACATCTTTGTGACCATGTTTGTGTTCTGCAACAGGACACCCCTAAATTTGGGTTATCAATGTTTCGAAGTGTCGGTATAGAGCACTTGTGAATTGTATAATGCATCAGTCATATGTCTTTTAGCTTAGTAGGTCGGTCTTGTATGCCGAGTATAAGCTAGTGAGTTGGCATGTTCATATTATTTCAAGTAGAAGGTGGTAACCATAAGGTGAAAGATAATATATCAAATCAAATGTCTTATAAAGAAGGGTTAAAGGTCATTTTTTCCCTAAAAGTATTCACTTGGTGCCAATTTTGCCCTGAAAGTTTTTCGGCGGCTAATTTTGCCTCGTAAGTGTTAAATTTGGAGCAATTTTGCCCTTGCATTAATTGACCGTTAGTCGGGGCAAATTTGCTTCAAATTTGACACTTCAGGGGCAAAATTGTACCTTAACCCAATGATTGTTAGTCGGGCTCATCAAACACCATGCGACGTGCTGTGCTTTTCCAGTCGCTGGACCCTACCTCCAGCTAAGCAGTTTCCAGGTTGGGCATGCTATTAAAATGAAAAGAAAACTCTTACAGAGGCCCTTACCGACATCTCCGAACTCACTAACGTTGCTGTCCGCTACCATGTAGGGTTCAGGAATTTTTACCCAATTCCCTTTCAAAGTACGTGTGCTGTACGCTATCAGACAGGCTTCCCCGTCTCTTAGGATCGACTAATCCATGTGTAAGTACCGTTCATATAGAACCTTTCCCCTATTCGACCTTTAAAGTTCTCATTTGAATATTTGCTACTACCCGTAAGATCTGCATTGACAGCCGCTTCGCCCGGGCATTGAAATATGGACCCTATACCTTGCTGTCGGGGTAAGTGCCAGGGCTTGATGAGTAGAAGGGCACGGTGGTCGCTGCAAAACCTGGGGTGTGAGCCCGGGCGAAGTGGCCATCAATGCAGATCTTGGTAGTAGTAGAAAATATTCAAATGAGTACTTGCACATGGGTTAGTCAATCCTAAGAGAGGGGGAAGCCCATCTGATAGCGTGCAGCAAGCGTACTTCGAAAGAAAATCCAAACGTGGCAGCTGACAGCAACATTAGTGAGTCCGAAGATGTAGGCAGAAGCCTCAGGAAGAGTTCTCTTTTTTGTTTAACAGCCTGCCCACCTTAGAATCGGCTCAGCTGTAGGTAGGGTTCAACGGCTAAAAGAGCAAAGCACATCGCATGGTGTCCGATGTGCCCGACTAACGGTCATTGGGTTAAGGTGCAATTTTGCCCCGAAAGTATCAAATTTGGAGCAAATTTGACCCGGCTAATGGTCAACTAACAGTCAACTATTGCAAGGGCAAATTGCTCCAAATTTGACACTTTCAGGGCAAAATTGGCCCTCAAAAAACTTCTGGGCCAAGATTGGCACCAAGTGAATACTTTCGGTGTAAAATTGACCTTTAACCCTATAAAGAATGACAATGTTTTATTAAGTAAAATGACTTACAACAATGAAACTAATCATACAACATCATCTTGGCAGGTATGTCGTGTGGGTACAATTCCATATATTGAGTGGTAAAGACTTATACTGTAATATCCCAATTTTTGATTAAGGGCTAATCATGATTATTGTGGATAATTATGAATTTAATTAGAATTATTATGTGTTTTGTGGCGATTTGAATTAATACGTCATAATTGGTGGAATATTGGAAGAATGAAATTATTGGCCATAAGTTAGTGATTAATGGAGAAATTAATTACTACCTAAGAGAAAAAAATGAGAAGTGTGATTAAATGGCTAATGGAGGGATTAAAGTGACTAATTGATGACTTAATTTGAAGAGAGCCAATGACAAGTGGATATGTGTCAAGGTGGGAGTATGGGAGAGCATGGGAAAAAGTCAAATGCATTGTTTAATGTTTTCTCTCTTCTTCTCTCCTCTCTTTTTCAACTGCAGCAAAGGGAGGGAGTATCATCATCATTTCATCTTCCCCAACACTCCATCTCTCTCATTTTCTCTCTCCAATTCGTCCTCCATGATAGCCAAGTGAGAGAAAGATAAAGCTTGTGATTTGGGTAAGTAAATGACCTCCATTGCTCAAGTTCTCTTCATTAATGTTGTTCCTTAAATGAAGAGCTTCATTTTGATGTGTATAGTTTTTCCATTGATGTTAGTTTGAGCTCCCACGAAATTTGGAGATTTGAGAATCAAAGAACTCCTTGGCAAAGTGAAAGAGGTAAGTGAGACTAATCTATTTATCTAAGTTTTATGCCAAATGGTCTAGTTTGGAATTTCTGGAAATTTTGGCTTTTAATCCGAAAATGAGATTCATTGGGCTTTTGGCATGTTTTTGGTATAGTAATGGTATGTTGGTATGAGTTTTGTATAGATAGATTGATTTGGGATTGAAATGGTATGTTTGTATGACTTTGGATTTTGGATGATTATGTTGCCCAAAACCAAAGCATGATAATGGAATAGGATTTGGATAATTCTGATGATTCCATTGAATTCCTTGGGTTTTTTTTGTGTAGGAGTAGCTTTGGTAGAAGTTTTGGGTCTATTGGGATCACTTGGACAATTGTTGGGAAGAGTTGTATATTTTGCTGCGTTTTCTAGTTTATGATAAAATCACTCGAGTGAGAGTGAGTTTACTCGAGTGAAGGATGAACATCACTCGAGTGAGGGTGGGTTCACTTGAGTGCTGTGTGTAAATTCATTTTCTGCTTCAGTTTTCATGATACACTTCCGGGCAAGAGGCAAGAGTGTTGCCTCACTTGCAAGTGCTATGGGTTCTCACTCGAGTGAAAGTGTATTTGACACCATGAACTCTTGTCTCGGGTTGTCACTCGCATTTAAAATTCAAGAGTGCGCTTTAACACTTGCGAGTGTTAAGTTCTCACTCGAGTGAGGTTTTCTTTACTTGAGTGATCCTCTTCTTTGAAAGTTCTTGTGCTCTCAGGCAAACACTTTCTGTCCTCACTTTCTAGCACTTGAGGTGCAGTCTGTACCATCACTCGAGTGAGACCTTCTTCACTCGAGTGTCCGTACCAACACTTAAGTGAGGCCATTTTCACTCGAGTGCAGCAGTGGAAAATATCAGTTTTGAGCTTCCAAAAGGGGATCTTTGGGGATAGTCTTCCAACCCTTTAGAGCTATTGATAGGGTTATTTATGGGTACTAAAAGAGCAATAATGATAACCAAACTAAGTATTAAGAAGTCATTGAGAGTTGGAATAGAGAATTGACACTTCATCCCTAATTATGAATATAGGCTTTAACATTTACCCTACTCGGGAGAGACTGGCGCTAGGACACGCACGGAAGGTCAAGGTAGTGACTCTTCTCTCATGTTGTGTATGATACTTGGTATGTATGTTTATCATTGTGAATGTGTTATCGGCCATAGGGCATTCAGTGCGAGCAGTTCAGCGTGAGCCGTCGTAGGGGGCAATGCTCATGATACCTACCTCGGTCGTTGTATCTGCCGTTGTAAGTGCCGAGGCTGCATTATGGAATTGTGGATTCCTGTTTGAGTATCCAGCCTGTGGGGCTGCATGTTGTAAAATGTTTTATATGGATCCTAGTTGTGGTGATATATGTGATATGTTCATATGGATGTGCAATACAACAAGTAGTTCAGCGTGAGCCGTCGTAGGGGGCGGTGCCCATGATACCTACCCCAGCCGTTGCAATTGTTGTTGTGATTGCTGTGTGATGTGTAGATGATTTACTTCCATGCTTTGATGTTGTGCATATTATGAGTGATTTGTTACTACGGGGATTCTTTAGAATCTCACTCTCCCAAAAAATATAAATTTTTAGACGGGGCTGAAGGATCTAAGGGAAAACGGGCGACGAAGAGTAGTTAGAGCTCCGGGCAAGGAGTTTTACTTTTAGAATATTTGGTTATCATGTATAAATTATTTGGATAATTTTGGAAATAATTGTGTATATATTGGGATTCGTAGTGTAGTTTTGTGTAATCCCCAAGTAAAAGGGAAAAAGTTATTGGCTTTGTGCCTTTGTAGACCCTTTATTAATTAATAGAACCCGAGTGTGTCGGGAATTTATGCTGTACTCTGATATGTATGAATGAAATCAACATGTACAAGCCATTTATGTATTGAGAGGTGAATATGAGACTGCTGTGAACAGGTTTTGTAAAAGTTTTTGAAAACCCTGATTTTGGGAAGTTTAATTTGAATAAGTCCCAAATCATCTTACGATCTCTAATTCAAACTTAATTACGTGTTTATAAACGTAAATCTCGGCCTTAATCGTGAAGGGGGTTACATATACAATTGAACGTCGAGCAATAAATCGAATACAAGGAAACCCTGTAACAGTATAGAGTGCATTGATGGTAGGGTAATTTAATATCAAAATACCAAATATAACGAACCACACAGCTTAGTGCGTCGATCTCTTTTTCTTATTTATATTTATGGTTTGTACCATCATGTCTTGCCTTGAGGTTAGTGAGTGTGCAAAATTCGTAAACAAACTTGGAAGGTAAGGGTTTAGAAATCGTACCTCATTAGATGTATCGCATTCTAACTTCAGTCGGTGCCAAATTGTAGAAGCAATAGTTTTTCAATAAACATTTTAAAGGGGTCACCGACAAAGTGGAGATTTAATGTAGTAATAAAGGGCAAATACATAAGAATAAGAAAATAAAGATGAAAAATAAGAAAAAGCTGTTATTAGAATACTGAGACACAGAGCAATAAAGAAGAATTTTATGTGGGAGAGGAAGAGAAAAGATTTAATTCTGTACCCCATCTTAGCCTACTACAGCTATTTATAATACAACATTTGAGATCAGGTTAGATCCACTTATTTAGGATCTACACAAATTTAGGGATACCCTTTAATTTTGCACGTTCTGTCCTGAGTTTGCTGAACTGAAGTAGCTTCTGGGGCTTGACTGAGTATTCTACTCACTAAATAACCTTTTGTTTGTCTTGCCTCTTATAATTTATTTTGCCTAGAAGACCAAGTCTTTAAAGTGGGCCCTATACTAACATTCTTTTAATTTTTAAAATTGTAAACGGTATTATTTTTTCCTAAATTAAAATATTTTTGTTTTAGTTTAAATTTAAGATATTTTCCATACAATCCTCCAAATAATGCACCAAATTGATTTGATCTTATAACAATATAATCTCATAGAGATCTCTCAAATTTTGCCTCGATAACTCTCTAAATATCTTCAAAATATATTTTAAATACATTAAAAATAGAGTTATCAAATATCTCTTTTGGAGATAATAAATCTTCAGGAGATGGCCCTTTTTGGAGTTACTAATTTTTCTTGATTATCCTCAACTTGGTCATCAATATTCTTAGCTCCTTTTCCTTTTCGCGAATTTTTTTTAGAACCAATTGGCCTTCCACGCTTTAGGCGTGTTTTATATTCAATCACAATAGGTTATCCTTCAGAGACATCAATTATGATAGGAACATTAGCAGCTGGAACTTGTGTCTTTATCACTTTCTTTAGGCCAGTAAATGCTTTTGGCATTTGATTAGCAAAATTATATAAATGAATTATCTTTTAAACTTCCAGTACTTATTGTTGTGTATAAGGATCACAATGAGCCAATGATAATTTATTCCAGTTAATCTATTTTACCCAACTACTTATTTTCTCCTCCTAATATTGGGAAAAGTGAATCATCAAAATTACAATTGGCAAATTGTGTCATAAATAAATCTCATGTGGATGGTTCTAAAATATTTTATGATCAAAGGAGATTCATACCCAACATATATTCCCATCCTTTTCTGAGGACCCATTTTGATGCATTGTAGTGGTGTTACTGGCACATATCCTGCATACCCAAAAATCCTTATATGGGAAATATTATATTCCTGACCAAAAACCAATTGTAAGGGGGAAACCTTAAGATAACTTGTTAGCCTAATGCGAATTAACATTGTTGCATGCAACATGGCGTGATCGCAAGCAAAAATTGAGAAATTAGATCTCATAAGTAAAGGTCTTACAATTAATTGCATCCGTTTAACCAATGATTTTGCAAGTCTATTTTGTGTACGAACATGAGCTGCAGGATGTTTAACATCAACTCCAAGAAACATACAATATTCATTAAAAGCTTGTGAAGTAAATTCACTAGCATTATCAAGACATCTTTTCTTGATAGGATAATCAGAGTAATATGCTCTTAATCTAATCAATTGAGCAAGTAATCTCCCAAACACCAGGTGGTGAGAAGATAATAAGCAAATATGTGACCATTAAATTGATACATCAATTAAAACCATATAGTATATAAATGGTCCACATGGTAGGTGTATTGACCCACAAATATCTCCTTGTATCCGTTCTAGAAATATGAGAAACTCACTTTTTCTTTTGCTTGGTGAGGGCCGAATAATCAACTTTCCCTTGGAACATGCAGCACATATGGAATCATGAGATTGTGGTATCTATTTACACTTCAGGGTATGTTCACATGAATTCCCAATTATTTTTTGCATCATGATTGAATCGGGATGGCCTAACCAGTTATGCCAAACATTAAATTTATTAGTGAACTTCTTGTTTATATTGGCAAGTTGCTAGTTTGTATTGACAAACTTCTAGTTTATAATAGCATGTGTTTCAATTGAGCTTATAAATGTCTAGTACAAGCCATAAAAATGTAGGCAAACTTTCTAATATGCATTTTCTACTAAAAACTAAATTTGCTGATATCTTTGAAACTCAATAAGTTTCTTTTAGACTTGGCAAAATAAAATGCATTATCAATGCACAATTCTGTTCCTTCAGCTAACAAAATATTAGCTCTTCCAAAGCCTTCAAATAAATTTATACTATCGAATACAGTATGAAAATTGGCTTCTTGCATTACCAAGAAAGAAAAATATTTATCATTTATAAGTATGGTGGAGTTGTTGAGACATAGATCTTCATGATTGATGTCAATAAGACTCATTTATAGAGACATGGAAAATAAAGGGAAACATAATTAAAAACGAAATACATATAACCATAGCAACTTTAATCATACTAAAGCATAATAGTTCAAATAAACAAAGATAATTTATGCTAAGAAATTAGCAACATCCAAATGCATAATATCCATGTCACCATACTCAGAATTGCCAACCTTATTAACATGATCTATTTCAATCTCTAATCCTTTACCATTATTGTTGAGCAATTCTTGGTAAAGGTCAACTAGGTGTCTTGGTTTACAACAGCTACGAGGCTAATAACTCTTGCTACCACATTGATAACATGGATTTTAGCATGTTTATTATGCCACTGTTTTCCTTTTGTGATTCTTATCAATCTTTGCCCACTTCAGGTGTGAAAATGAACTACCGCAATTATGACCTTAGCCACGCCCTTGGTTGTAGCTACGTCTACGTTCACATGAACGGCTACAATTAGATTCATTCATTACTACATTTACTTATGGGTATGGATTTGAGCCTGTTGGACGAGATTCATGATTTTCAATCAAAAGCTTATTGTTTTGTTTGGTCATAAGGAAGCAAGAAATATATTCAGCATATTTCTTGAACCCTCTTTCATGATATTACTACTATAGGAGCAAATTAGATGCATCTATTTATAATGAGCTTTTGGAAGAATAACCATTTCATGGCGGTCATACATTTCCTTTAATTTGTTCTAAAGAACAAGTTGTTCTTTTATGACCAAATAGTCAATTTTGAGGCCTTCATGCAAATGGTGTCGTAAAAATCACGAATCAGGCATTCAAGACAAGTAGTCATTTTCGGTAATATTAAGAGCCATAAATGTAAATTTTGCAAGGTTTGACATAATCAAAATAAATTAATAAAAGGAAATTCTTAAAATATGTAATATAAAACTGCTATATAATAACATAAAACTCAAATGATCGAACTACCATACTAAAAGGGAATTTGTAAAGACAATAAATAATTCACAAAGTAAGATATTGTAACTAAATTATAAAATTATAGCTTTGGGCTATTTAATTCTCATGGCTTTAGACCATTTAATTCTCATGGCTTTAGGCCGATTAATTCTCGCATTTAATTAAAGCAATACGACTTCTAGCCATATAATTTTTGAATATGAAATTAGAGGTGTATGGCTTCTGACCATACTAAAATAACAATAATAATATAAAGAACTTGTAAATGAGATATAAGATATAAAAACAATAACAATCTCCAATCTTAGCTATGGAACCCAATGTTTATATGATAAGGAAAAAATTATAGCCTAAGATTTCGCAAGTGTATAGGCCGTATTAAATAATAAAGTGATGAGAAAAATATCATTCCCACGAGAGTTTGGTACCAACAATACAGTTGAGGAATGACTTTACACTTTTACTTAAGTTGAGTCAACACAATTTGAATTAAAGATTAAAAAAATGAAATAAAAAGGAAAAAAAGAAAATCAAATCTAACTAAAGCTAAGGATAAGGGTGATTCTTGATATTAACTGGTGATTTGCATTATTATAGCATTGTTTGCTTCTTAATGTCTAATTTCTCCCCTTAATTGTATTTAAAGTTATACTTGCTACTCTAGGGCTCTTATTTACCTAAGAGTGTCATTCGATCCTCTAAAAGGTATTCCAATTATATTAATCCTTAGTTCCTTAGGCGATTAGTACTTAATTGGATTAATTTAAGTACAAGCGTAATGAGATTATGTAGGGTTGGTAGATATATTCTATCCTACAAGCAAATTAAGTTTGGAAACTTAATCCTACACAATTTATTGGAAGGTATATTCCAAATTTCCTATATCTAGGTTCCTTTAGAATACCAAATTAAGTTCAAATCAAATTTCTCATCTTTCAAAACAATTAAGCTCGCAATTGAATCTACAATGTAATGCCCCAAATTTTTATTAAGGGCTAATGAGGATTATTATGGATATTTGTTAATTAAATCTAAGTTATGAGGTGTTTTATGGCAATTTTGATAAATGAGCCATAATTAGGATAATTTGAAAGAATGAGAATTATCGGTTAATTAGTCAGTAATTAATGAAGAAATTAATTACTACCTAAGATGAAATGAGATGTGTAACTAAATGGCTAATGGAGGAGTGGTTAGAGTAACTAATTAGTTACTTATTTGAGGAGAGCCAAAAAGGTTGTGACATATGGCAAATGAGTGTGAAGGGAGAGTGGTTAAGAAAAGTCAAATATGAGATATTTTATTCATTTCTCTCTTTCTTCCCTCCCTCATTTTCGCTGGAATAGTTATGGGTATGGGAAGAATGATCATTACTTCATCTCCTTCCTCACTCATCTCTCTCATTCTCTCTCTTTTCATCCGGTGCCATTGTTGAAAGAAAAGGGAAGAAGAAAGGCTTGTGATTGAGGCAAGTTGTTGACCTCTAATGGAAAAACTCACTTCATTAATCTGATTCCTTGAGTTAAGAGCTTCTTTTACATGGTTATAGTTTGCCATTTGGTGTTGGTTTGTGACTTCAAGGAATTTTGGAGGTTGGAAAATCAAGAGGCTTCTTTGAGAAAGTTGTTAAGATTAGTAAAAGAAACCTTTCCATCTATGTTCCATGCCATTTGATTAAACTTGAAAATTATGGAAATTATTGCCTATTTTCGAAAACAAGGAGTCATTGGGTATTTGGCATGTTATTGGTATGGAATTGGTATGTTGGAATGTATTTTGGATAGATAGAAAGGGATTTGGGATTGAATGATTAAGTTTAATGATTTTTGGAATTTTGGTGTTAGTGTTGCCCAAAGCCAAAGCATGATAATGGAATAGAATTTTGGTTGTTTCATTGTTTTTATTGGATTCCTTGAGTGATTTTGTGTGGGGATAACTTTAGTTAAGGTTTTGGGTCCATTGGAGTCAATTGGGTAACCTCTGGGAAATGCTGTCTAAGTATCTACGTTTTCTGGTTTCTGATGTATATTACTCGAGTGAGTCAGTGAAATTCTTCAGTTTCCCTTCAGTTTTTGCATTGCACTTCTGCAAAAAGGGCAAAAGTGTTGTCTCACTTGCGAGTGTGGTGGGTTTTCACTCGAGTGAGCTTCCTTTCACTCGAGTGCTGGTGTATTTGACACCCAGAACTTACCTCTCGGGTTGCCACTCACGGTTAAAGTGCATGAGTGTGTTTTATCACTCGCGGGTATTTAGCCTTCACTCGAGTGAAAAGATCTTTGCTAAGTGCTCCTCTTCTTTGAAATTTCCAGTAGCTCTCGGGTCCTCACTTTCTACACCTCACTTCCTGGTATTCGAGTGAGCATTTGGTATCACTCGAGTGTTGCATTTTGTGCTTGAGTGTTCCTGTCTCTGAAAGTTTCTTGTGCTCTCAGGTATTCACTCGCTGTCCTTCACTCTCTAATACCCGAGTGCAGACTGTACTATCACTCGAGTGAGGTCGTCTTCACTCGAGTGAAACAGTGAAAAATATCAATGTTTGTGCTTCCAAAAGGGGGATCTTTTGGGTAGTTCCTCCACCCCTTTAAGGCCTTTTATAGAGGCATTTAAGGGTACTAAGAGACAGTAATGATAACCAATTTAAAAATTTTGAAAGTATTGAACATTAGAATAAATGATAACGCATCGTCCTTAATTATGACTATAGGATTTGATATTTTCCCGGAGCATAGAAGGCCCGTGCCTGCTTAAAAATGGAAAGACCAAGGTAGTGACACTTTATCCTATATCATGTGTAATGCATTGCTTGTATCTATTAATCATTGAATACAGTGAGGGGACGTGGCATAAGCCCAACCTTGAATATAGAGAGGGGATGTGGCGAGAGCCCGACCTCGTATACATTTGAGGGGATGTGGCGAGAGCTCGGCCTTGAATATAGTTGAGGGGACGTGGGAGTGTGCTCGGCCATGAATATTGTAATGCTGCATTGTGATATATGCTTACTTGCTTTGTTTATTATGCATCATATACGTAAACTGTTGCTGCTGGGATTCTTTTGAATCTCACTCTTTCCAAATAACATTTTTAGACAGGGCAAGTGGATCAAGAGGCAAGCAAGTGGTTAAGAGCGATTAGGACTGCTGGTGGTAGTATTAGCTACTATCTTTTTGGTTTTTGATTGGATATCATTTTGGACGAATGTATATATATTGAATAGATAATAGAATTTTAGTTTTGTGTAATCCCCGGTATGGGAACTGAGATAGGCAATGATGCCCTGTACCAACTCTTGGATTAATGTTACTATCCCGGGTGAATAACTGGAATTTTGTTATTACTCTGATATTGTATTTGTGACAAACCGAATAGGCCAATTGTTTTCACTTTGAAATGAATAGAGATCTTGTTGTACAGGTTTTGTAAAAAGTTTTTAATTACCCTTGTTCTCTTATTCAATTATAAAACGTGTTTAAACACCTAATACTAGCCTTGATCATGACGGGGGTTACATTTGTAATTAGTTCTCTAACCACTCCATTAATTATTTAGTTACACATCTCATTTCATCTTAGTTAGTAATTAATTTCTCCATTAATCACTGACTAATTAACCTATAATTCCCATTCTTTCAAATTATCCTGATTATGGCTCATTTACCAAAATTGCCATAAAACACATCATAACTTAGATTTAGTTCACAAATAACCATAATAATCCTCATTAGCCCTTAATAAAAATTTGGGGCGTTACATACAAACATAACAATATAGCAATCAAAAGAAGAAATAACCATCCACTAATCCACAATCAAACTAAATAATCCAAAATGAAGCTTTAGCTACTTAAATTGAACATTGTCATGAACAATACAATAGCTAACCGAAGATGACATAAAAAGACATAAGAAAGAAGAAAAAGGAAAGGAGAAATAAAAACTGAATGCCGAATTTTCATTCGTGCTATAGATCTTCTACCTCTCTAAGCTTTAATCTCCCTCCATTAAAATTCCGAGCTTTTGTGTTGCTGTCACCAACCAAAATATAGAACACACTGTCTTCTCTCTATGTCGCCTCACCTATATATATATATATATATATATGCATATATTGCCTCCTCCCAAAACTTCCAAAATAGTGTTGTTCCTATCAATAAAAAGAAAAATAAATAATAATAATGATAATAAATTTGAATTTTTTTATTAGAGAAAACTTCCCATTATTATTTATTATTATATTGCTTCTTTCCTAAGTTTAAAAACTTTTATTTTAATTTGAAATCCCACGAATGATGCACCAAATTAATATCTCGTAAAATCTCAATTAAATCCCTTTAATTTAGTATTGATGGCTTCCTTAATATATCAAAATATATCTCAAATCTATTAAAAATGGGAAATCATCATTATAACAATATGTAAAAGTATATTTTTAATTCCATATAGTGACTCAGATTATCCCAGATAGATCAAATAAAAATACTATTAAAAAAGGTAGATGAAATAATAAAGAAACGATGAGAGAAATATACCATCGTTAGAGCTTTCATGGTGATAACATGTTATAAAATAAAGGGAAAGATGAGAAGAGTAGAAAGCAAGAAAGGAAATATTCATTCACTATTCAGTGTTATATGAAATACAAAACATATGCCTTCTATATATCGGCACTACTCTTTAATCAACAATTAATGTGATTTCATAATTATAGGAAATAATAAAGGATATGTGTAATATCCCAACATGTATTCAAGAGCTAAATGTACATAATAGATGGTGGGATTAATGACAAAATTACTTCTGAAATTTTTGTTATGACTTTAGTTTTAATTAACTTGAGATAACTATTTAGACTTTTCGCCTAAAGTAAAAAAAAAAAATGAATGACTAAAGGACTAATTTGAACATGAGAAGAGGGGGAAAATGGCTTATGGAAGAGAAATATGAGGAGAATATTTATTTTTCCATAATATGAGACACGTGGAAGCATTTTTGGCCAAACACAAAAAAGGGAAGTCAACAAGTCTAATTAGCATATGCTAATTCAACATTAAACTATATTATTCAAGGAGATATTATAAGATCATTTTTCCTCTTCAAAGAACCATAATCTCGTGTAGGGCATGAGACAAAGCAAGAGGGAATGATGCTTGACTCAAAATGAAAGCAAGAGGAGACAATTTGACCAAGTTACAAAAGGATGATGACTTGGTCAACAATTACAACAAAAGGCAATTAAATATGATAAATTGAAGAGATGCCAAGAGATATTTTATAAGGCTTTAACCTCTTTCAAGAATCTATTTTGGTCATATTTTAAAGAGAGGAAAGAAAGAGAATTTACTTCATACACTTCTTCACTTTTGTCCTTGAAAAGTCAAAAATTGCAACTAGAAAATTTGTGTAACCAATGGCTATGTAAGTTCATGCAATTGGTCAATCCTTCTTCCTCCTTTTGAAGAACATGTTGGTCAATAATACTTCTCCATTTGGGTAGCCCATATCACGTCCAAAAGCAAGAAGAGAAGAGGCAAGAGAAAACTTAATCAAATGAACAAAGTCAACATGGCATAAGCTTGTGTAAAGATAATTATTTTCCACCACAACTTTTCTTTCTCTTTGGGCCACATTTTTGGTCAGATATTAAGAGGATAAGAGAAGAGAAAAACTGATCATAATTCACTCTCTCACCTCTTCTCAAGGTCGGCCAAGTTCAGCAAGATAAGAGAAAGTGAAGAACAAAGTTGAGGTAAGATCTTCTACATGGATTTTCACCTCCTTAACCTCTTCTATGGCTCAAGTGACCCTCATGAAACTTGTTCCTCTCTTCCTTAGCTTCATTTCTATGGTTTTTGTTTTTGAAGAAGAGGAGTTTCCAGCCACCTTGCAAGAACAAAAGTTGAGGAATCAAGAAAATAACACAAGAAGAAGCAAGAGGTGAGTAAGAGCATTATGTTGATGTATATGATTCTTTAATTGGCTGAGTTGTGGTGGGCTATTGTGACAGCCCTAATTTCGGTTTTTAGGGTATATTAGGGATCATGAAGTTTTCATCCTATGAATGTGCTTATATGTTGGTTTGGAGGCAAATGAGCTAAGCTTAGTGATTAGATAGTGAAGTGGTTGTTTGTTGTGAAATACCCTAAAATTCTGCCAAAACAGGACATGGGGAATGAGTGGGAATTTGTTCATTTTGATGTTACCATTGTGTTCTACACGAAAAATTATGTGGGAATAGGTTTGGTTGTTGATTTTGAAGCCATTGGACATATTGGTTGAAAATTGGAAAAACTGTCAAGTGTAACTCTGTGCAGGGCAGTCAGTTTGTAGGGACATTTTGAATGGGCAATTGGTGTCTAAAAATTCTGAAAATTTCCAATCTTAAATTTCACATTCCAAGCTTCAAAATGAACATATAATTTGTGTCATTTCGTTTTTTGAGCTGGGAGTTCTGGTTGCCCAAAGTTTGATGTCGAAACTGGACCTAATTCTGGAGCAGTGTGGCATTTTGTGTAATTCTGGGATTGTGTAGTGATTTCTGGTAATGTTTCATATTTTTTCTATGAAGAGGACTTCAAGATCTTTCAATAGGCTTTGGGATCACCTAATTTTGATTTTTCTATAATTAGTTATGATTTTTCAAAAATGCTGAAAAATTCTGGCAGATTGGTCACCTATGCGAAAATTGAAGATTTTATAGCATAATGTAATATTGTGGAACTTTAAGGTTAGAAATTATCCTTTTAGGTTAATTGACCACTTTAGCTCCTTAGTTGACTTGATTAAATGACCATAGTGATAATCAACCCAAGTATTATGAGTTATTAAAGAATTGGAATAAGTAATAATTCGTCGTCCTTAATTTTGGTTTATAGGATTCGATATTTGCCCTGCTTGTGATCAACCTGCGCCAAAGCATAATCGGAAAGAACAAGGTAGTGACTTTTTCTTTTATACCATATGTGATGCATTGTATGTGTGTTATATCATTGATTTGTGATGAATTTGTATGCTGCGACATTTGTGGATATGTGTAAGCACCGCCATACTAATAGTCCCTGAGTCGCTAATAACGATTCGGGTAAGGATTGCGAGCCTTCCCGACAGTAAAAGGGGATGAGGATGGAGTGTGATATGTGTGATTATGTGAAAAGCTGAAAGGCTATTTGTGAAGGCCGATGGACCAATTGTGAAAGCCGGATGGCTATATGAGCTATAAGGCTATGTGTATGCACTGCCACGTCAACAGTCCCTGAGTCGCTAACAACGGTTCGGGTTAGGAAGGTATGCCTTCCCGATGGTAAAAGGGGATGAGAGTGGAGTGTGATTCGTGCTGCTGCTGTATGATGATTTGCTTACATGCTATGTGTTTAGGTGTGGTATGAATAATTTGTTACTACTGGGATTCTTTTGAATCTCACTCTTTCCTATGACTAACCTTTCAGACAGAGCAAGTGGCTCCAGAGAAAAGCGGATAACTAAGAGCGGATATGACTTCTTAGAGATATTTGACTTGGAACTGTTGGTTATCTATTTTGAGAACATGATTACTGTATATATTTGGAGTTGTAAATACTGCTTTGGTTATGTAATCCCCAGTTTTGGGAAAAATGATACACCCAATATATATATGTAACATGGGGACTTGTCGGGATTTTAGTTGTGCGTTCTGATATTTATAAATGCGATTAACCTGTGCAGGTAATTATATTCGAAACTGAATGTGAGACCAAATTACTAGTATTTTAAACTGTTTTGTAAATACCCTATCTAGAAGATAAGAAATTAAAAATGTTGTTTTGTAATTATTGATCTCTATTTCACTTTAATTTCATAATCCGGATGTAATTACGGTAAGGGGGTTACAATATGGACATCCACAAGTATTATATTCATAACAGAATGAGCTTTTGATCTTCCATCTCATATTGAATGGCACAATGCAATATAATCCCCAAATTAAAGGTCTCTAATATTTATTAACATGACCTCCAATGATTCCATGATGTACCATAATATAGAGGCTTGTTTGGGATTATGTTTGAGGTCCTTAAAGGTGTTTATTCATTTAAATCACGATAAAATTCTTCTCACATACTTACTTCATATATCATAAATTACGATTGAAAAGTTGATTTTGAAAGCTCTAATCATTGTTCCGAACAAGTATTAGATTAATTTTCCTACTTATGATCTTTTAACTCTTGTTCAAATCAAAAGATATTATAACTCTTGGAAAGATTGAAGACCTATAAATAGAGGTTCTATATAAAGAATTAGATGTATATGGAAAATATATATGAATGAGAACTTTTCTGTATTCCTCATCCCTACATTTGTCTCTTCCTTTTATTGGTTTTCCTTCTATTGTGTTGTTAATATATATATATATATATATATATATATATTTACCTTTTTTATTTTTATAACAATTTCATTAATCCATCTAAGCGCAATAATAATTTCATGAACAATTCAGCTCAGCATTTACTCTCAAGCTTCGCCTCGCCTTTGAAGCTAAAGCCATTATATTCAATTTTATTAACACTAGATTACATCTAATCCTTAACCATCTAAGAATTAGGTAAGTAATTTGCATATGTTAAAAAATTAGTCAAGTTAATTATTTATTAAAAAAATATCTATTAGCTTGCCTAAAATACTTTTTATGATCATGTGCACCGTAAATACCATGGATGGAAATGCTCTTTCCACGTATAGTTAATAGGGGTACTTTTTGGAGAACATTATAAATTTGAGGGATAAAATTAATTGAAGTCTTATATTTATAATCAAAGTAAGCGTCTTGTTTAACTTCTATTTTATGACTAAGGTACTCACTCATCTAGTCCTAATATAGCATAATTGCACTAAAAACTAGGTTTTACATTTAGGATTGAAGATAATAATATCAAATTATATTAATGATGACTTGGCAATATTTTTCCTTTTTTTTATTCTTTCATATCATTTTAATTGTAGTAAATAAAGGGTTGTAATGCAATTTCTAAAAATTAATTACTTGCAACACACAAGAGAAAAAATGTTTAGTTAAATGGGGGAATATTTAGAAAAAGTTCATTATAACTTACCAAATGATTTATATTCTATAATAATAAATTTTTCTAGAAACCCCTCGTCTTTGGGTTCAGCTGGCAAATGTGTCGGATACTCTCACCAATGGGAGAGGGTTCAATCTTGGAGGAAATCCATTTAGTTGTGGTTCAGTCGAGGTGTTGGGGGATGCATCCCAACTTAGAGCCTTACTTTTAAATTATGGGTGAGCCTAACCTTTTCCTAAAAATTTTATACACAAGAAAAAAAATTCTAGAAGATGTCCTATATTTGAGATTGAGAAATATGGAATTACAAATACGACATTACTAAATGGTCATATTTTTGGGACACATCCACCTTAGGAGGGCCCACTTACACCCACTCACACACACAAACGCCACACACTCTTTTCTCTCAAGCCTTGTGGGGATCGAAACCCCACCTCCTCAATAAGAGGAGTGGGATGGTGTCATTTCAGCTAAAGCTGAAGAGAGAACAATATAACTTGCGGGTCACCCTAACCATAAAAGGAAGCTGAAAGAATTGCTATAATCAATAAAACCGACGCATTGATCCCAAATCACACAAACCAATGTTCCATGTCGGTTACTTGGTTCCACCATATCCGTTTGCATGCAATTTCCTTAAACCTTCTCCACTTGATTACCTCTTCTAATCACTGTGTTATTCTTCAAGAATTCCCAGAATCCTGAAGTCTCAAAAATCAAAACTTTTGCTAACACAGAAAGCAGAACATGGCTACTAAAAACCAGAAACACCAACTCCATGTGTTCTTCTTCCCTTTCCTAGGTTATGGCCACATGATTCTCACTGTTGACATGGCTTAACTTTTCGCAAGCAGAGGAATCAGAGCCACCACCATCACCACCCCTCTCAACCTTCCTCTTATTTCCAGATCATTACAAGAATCCACAGCCCTTGGCCTTCCCATCAACCTCGTAGCTATTAAATTCCCATGTGCAGAAGCTGGCTTACCAGAAGTCTGTGAAAATGTCGATACTATCTCATCGCAAGATATGTTTTAAATCTTCCTCAATGTTAGAAGTTATTGTGTGAATATAGATTAGAAAATAGCATGATATTGTTGAAGAAGCAAGTCGGTGGTGGAATTCTTTGATTATTTCTTCACCTACTCCATCAATTATGCTCGTTTTGTCTCTGTTCTTGTGTGTGTGTATCTTGTAATCTTCTCGTTTGAGATATATCAATGTAAATCAAGTTTCAAGATTATTTAGCTTTCATGGTACCAGAGCCATACCTTCTTTCCAGTTCAGAATTTCTGTTTCAGATGAGTTTTGCATTTTTCTGTTAACACTTCCGAACACAGTTTGAACCACGTCTCAGATCTATCATCTCTGCCAGTTACTACACGACACGTGCCTTACCATTGAACTCTGAAGCTCCAAATAGGTGCTACCCTGAAGTGGCATCCATTTCCAACCAGCAGTGAGCCTTCATGCGCCTGGCGTGAGCGAGATTTCGGTGAGATTTTCCGGTGATTCCAACTGCGCTCCGACCGACTCATCCACCCAGTTCCATCCCTGGTACCCATCTAGTCTGATTCTCACTTTGAATTTTTGCTTTCTCTATGATTTTGTGAAGAACCAGAGAGCTCCGTGACTCCTTTCTGAGGAATATCAGTTCCTTCCTTTGTCCTTAGTTCAGTTTGGTGTTCTTATACTCTCAAGAGTATTTTGTTAACGTGGGATTCCAACCTTTGGTGTGGTCTTGGTTGTGGCTTACTTTGTTGATGTGACTTGCTTCCATTTTTTTTTTGTTCAGGAATTGTTAGCTTGTTGGCATCTGTGACCTCATTCTTCCTTTACGTAACTTAAGCTTATCTTTGCTTACTATCATGGTTGACTATTCCACATGGCTGAATCTAAACCATCTGATATGTTACCTATGTCTGCTAAAATTATCGATTCAAAATTGAATTGGACAAATTATAGTGACTGGAACAAAACTGTCAAGCTATATCTTTTAGGCACTGAAAAGGAAGCCCACTTAACTCAAGACCCCCTTCTGGTGATGATGACAAGAGTTTGGCCTGGTCAAAGGCCGATGCTCGTATTTTCTTTCAAATTAGAAACTCAATTGAACCACGAATTCTATCTTCTGTCAGTCACTACAAAGGTAATGTTACTCGGATTCATGAAGTTTGTAAAGGTTTTTATCGTTCTCAACAACAGGGACGTTCATTGAAGGATTTCTTCTTGAACTTCAAGAGGTTATATGAAGAAATGAAAGTACTCATGTCTCCACAGGCGGATCTTCAGACACGAATTAAGAATATGGAACTACAGGCAATCATTAGTTTTCTTGAAGCTCTTGATCCTTCGTATGAGACCATTCGATCTCAAATTCTTGCTAGTCAGGAGCTTCCATCTCTTGAAGAAGTGTTCTCCAAGGTACTTTGTGCTGATAGTGTGGTTCGTCCGTCTAATGATTTGAATGCCAGTGCTTTAGCTGGGCGTCGACCATTTGACAACAAGCCATTTAATTCCAAGCAGGGATATAGCGGTGCTCCAAATATACACTCTGCAACTATTATCTATAATTATTGTAAGGAACCCGGTCATATTAAGCGAAATTGTCGAAAATTACAGAATAAGCAACAACGTGATCAGCAACATGGTTTTGCCCATATTGCACAGACACCTGATCCATCAGATACTGGTCCATCATCTGTAAGAGAACTCGCTGCAGGTAATTCATCTTCTGGTCTTCCTACTACCTCCACGAAGTGGGTCATTGATTCTGGCGCTACTGATCATATGACAGGTAATCATCAGTTATTTTCATCGTATGTTCCTTATACCAACCAATCCTCCATATTCATGGCCAATGGATCCTTTGTCTGTGTGCTTGGTTCAGGCACCGTCAACCCCACTCCATCTATTTCATTATCGTCTGTTCTTAATATTCCTGATCTTACATTTAATCTTCTATCACCCAGTAAATTAACTCGTCATTTGAACTATTTTATCTCATTATTCCCTGACCACTGTTTAATTCAGGATCTGTCGACGAAGCAAGTTATTGGTAGAGATTATGAATCTGACGGCCATTACATTCTTGATGATATGGTTCCACGTTCTGTTGCTTATTTTGGTGGGTCATCCCTGTTTGATATCCATTGTCGTCTTGGTCATATGTCACTTTCGTCCTTAAAGAAGTTGTATCCTCAATTCTCTTCTGTGTCTACTTTAGATTGTGAGTCATGTCAATTTGTCAAACATCATCGTGTTCATTTGACACCTCGCGTCAATAAATGGTCTGCGTCCCCTTTTAAGTTAGTACATTCTGATGTTTGGGGTCCCTTTTTTGTTATGTCCCAGACTGGTTATCATTATTTTGTCACCTTTATTGATGATTTTTCTCGTACCACTTGGCTTTACTTAATGAAACATCGTTCTGAATTATTTACTCACTTTCGTAATTTTTGTGCTGAAATTCTAAACCAGTTTAATACTTCTGTGAAAATCTTACGTAGTGATAATGCAAAAGAATATTTTTCTGCCCCATTCACCGACTACATGCAAAATTATGGTATTCTCTACCAATCCTCTTGTGTTGATACCCCTGCTCAAAATGGTGTCGCTAAGAGAAAGAATCGACATCTCTTAGAAACTGCACGAGCTCTCATGTTTCATTCCTCTGTCCCTAAAAGATTTTGGGCCGATGCCGTGTCAACTGCCTGTTTTCTCCTCAAGCGCATGCCTTCGGCTGTTCTTGGAGGAGATATTCCATATTCTATTCTGTTTCCCACTACTAAGATGTTCCCTGTTGATCCAAAACTCTTTGGTTGTGTTTGTTTTGTTCGGGATGTCCGTCTTAGTGTTAGTAAACTTGATCCCAAGTCCTTAAGATGTGTTTTTCTTGGCTATTCTTGAGTTCAGAAAGGTTATCGATGTTACTCTCCTGACCTTCGTCGTTATCTTGTGTCTACTGATGTTACTTTTCATGAGTCCTCTCTTTTCTTCACAGCTTCGACCGTCTCTGAGTCTCCCTCTGTCATGGATAAACTTGATGATATCCTGGTCTATTCTGTCCCTATCTCCCCAGTACATGCTACTATTCCAGAACCTGATATCATCAATGATGCTAATGTTGCCAATGTTTCACCTTCCCCAATTCCTACTTCGCCGATTGATTCCCGTTGAAACATCCCTCGTTCCTGGTTTTGTTTCCGTCGATCATCCCCTTGCTATAACTGAACCGTTTGTTCCAGATTCTCCTGTTGCTACCACTGATGACCTGCCCATTGCCCTCCGAAAAGGTACTCGTCCCCATTGTCCCTTTAGACGCTATGCTGACTGTACCTATCCCATCTCATCTTTTGTATCCTACCAAAATTTGTCCCCTGTTTCCTTATCCCTTGTTGCCACAGTAGATTCCATCTCCACACCTACTACTGTTCAACAAGCCCTGACTCACCCTGGTTGGCGTGCCGCAATGGAAGATGAAATTTTGGAAGGAAATTGGAATCACCACAACATTGCCTGCAAAATTATGGTGTGACAATAAAGCAGCACTTCATATAGCATCGAACTCTGTGTTCCATGAACGAACAAAACATATTGAGATTGATTGTCATTTTATTCGTGATAAGATAAAAAAATATTGTATCTACAGGGCACATACGATTCGACGATCAACTGGCAGATCTTCTGACAAAAGCCTTACATGGGACACGGGTTCAATATCTTTGTAACAAGTTGAGCATGATCAATATATATGCTCCAACTTGAGGGGGAGTGTTAGAAGTTATTGTGTGAATATAGATTAGAAAATAGCATGATATTGTTGAAGAAGCGAGTCGGTGGTGGAATTCTTTGATTATTTCTTCACCTACTCCATCAATTACGCTCGTTTTGTCTCTGTTCTTGTGTGTATATATATCTTGTAATCTTCTCGTTTGAGATATATCAATGTAAATCAAGTTTCAAGATTATTTAGCTTTCACTCAAAGCAACGACGATGCTTCAAGAGCCTCTTGAGCAGCTCTTGCAAGAACACCGCCCAGATTGCCACATTTCTGGTTGGTTCTTCCCGTGGGCCACTGATTCTGCAGCCAAATTTGGGATTCCGAGGATTGTGTTTCACGGGACTGGGTTCTTCCCATTATGTGTGGGTGAATCTATAGCACTCCACCAACCGTACAAGGATGCTCTGTCTGATACAGACGCATTTGTGATTCCTAATCTGCCAGGAATCGAGATTCAAATGACAAGGATGGTTTTGCCTCCTTAACTTGTGACCGATGAAGATACTTTCATTGCCAGAGTGTTCAAAGCCGCGGCACAATCAGAGGTGACGAGCTTCGGGGTGGTCGTGAATAGCTTCTACGAATTGGAGGGGATATATGCAGATCATTATAAGAAAAAGCTTGGAAGACGAGCATGGTCTATAGGCCTTGTTTCTCTGTGTAACAGAGACAGCAAAGAAAAATCATACAGAGGAAAGCCAGCTTCCATGGATGCACATGACTGCTTAAAGTGGATGGACTCCAAGAAACCCAACTCTGTTGTTTACATCTGCGTCGGAAGTAGTGCAGACTTCACGGAACATCAGCTCAGAGAAATAGCCATGGGTCTTGAAGCTTCCGGACAGAATTCCATCTGGGTTGTGAGGGAAAGAAAGAAGAACACGGAAGAAGAGAATGGAAGGTAAGTGTTTGATCATCAGAGGGTGGGCCCCACAAGTGTTGATTCTGGAACATGAATCCGTTGGTGGGCTTGTGACTCACTGTGGGTGGAATTCAACACTGGAAGGAGTGAGTGCAGGAGTACCAATGATGACATGGCCGGTATTTGCAGAACAGTTTCACAATGAGAAGTTAGTGACACCAGTGCTGAGAATTGGGGTTTCAGTGGGTGCTAAGAAATGGGTTCCAGTGGTAGGGGATTATGTAGAGAAAAAGGCAATTATGAAGGCAGTGAAAGAGAAAATGGAAGGAGAAGAACCAGAGGAAATGAGAAACAGAGCAAAGAAACTTGCGAGGATGGCGAGAGAGGCCGTAGAGGAAGGAGGATCTTCTTACTCTGACTTCAATTCTCTGATCGAAGAGGTTAAGGGGCTTTCAAACTGAACGACACTGATTTTGCCGCTCAATTTGCATCTGATAATGGTTCCTTTGCTGGTAACATGAGATTCATTATGAATAATGTTTTGAGTTTGTTTGGTGCCTTGAAATTCCCAAATAGCTTTGGCATAATAGATGAGACATTTTTATGCATGCATGTAATTTTACCGCACAACAAACTAATAATATAACGTAAACCAGAGGGAGGAGGGAGGGCGCTAGTGTTAGTATATTATCTGACAAACGACAATGGCAGGCCTTAGCTTAAGTGTTACTCTGATGCAAAATGATTCTGCGGAAATTTCAGTCTTCAGTCGACCCCTAGTTATTTTCTTTCTGTCAACTCTAAGTATCTATTTGGGTTGGCGGTAGAAACTGTTTTTCTGACGTGATTTACGGTATACGAAGTAAGTATGTGAGAGGAATTTTGTCTTAACTTACATAAACATGTTTTTTTGACGCTAACCCAAACAGTCCCTAAGTTTGTAGTTGAAAAGATAATGATGTTTTTGTCTTTTTTTTTTAAGAAAAAAGAAAAGGTGATTGGTCACCCGCTGCAAGCTAGAGCAGCTCTAGTGCCAGGCAGCTGAGTGGAGCTCTAGTTACCAAAAATTAATTTGTATATTTCATATGTGCGTTGCTCTTGTACATTCATAGAGTTGCACAATTATAAATTAAACTTGTTCAATATATGTTGTTTATATGTCTATTCTACTTGTCTATGAAGGATTTTACACTTGCATTTGCAAGTGTCAAACCCTTCATAGACAAGTGAAATAGACATATGAATCACACAAATTAATTGGTTGATAAAAAAATATAGGATCATAAACAAGTTCCATTTACGAGTTCCAAACTCCTCATGAACAAGCAGAGCAAATATATGAATAACAAAAATTAATTGGTTAATAAGAAAAAATAGGATTATGAGCAAGTCCTTTTTGCAAATATTCAACTCCTCATAAATAAGTCCTATATAAGTTTTTTTTTTTTTTTTTTGTTAACCAATTAGTTTGTGTTATTTATATGTTTATTCCACTTATTTACTATAAGTTGGATATTTGGAAATGAGACTCATTGATTATCCTTTCTTTCTATCTTTTTTTGCTAACCATTTAATTTTTATTGTTCATATATTTATTCTACCTGTTCATAAACAAGTAGAAGTGTCAAGTTCCTCATGAACAAGTGAAATAAATATATGAACAATATAAATTGAATCAATCTCATATGGAAGTATATAACTCTTTTTGAACAAGTGGAATAAACATATAAATAACATAAATTAATTTTTGATGGCTGAAGCTCCGATTGACCAATCCCAAAGCTTTGATTGCCAGCCACTAGAGAAATTAACATTATATTACATCTAATTCTTAATATAAGAGTTAGATAACTAATTTATATAAATAAAAAATTAGTCAAGGCAGTTATTTGTAACAAATATATTGGTTTGCCTAAAATATCATTTCTAATCTTGTACATTGTAACTACCATTGATGGGAACCCCTTTCTATATGTAATCAATAAGGATTTTGTGGAGAAAATTATAAATTTGGAAAATAAAATAGATTGAAGTCTTATATTTAAAATCAAAGTAACCCTGTATTTACCTTCTATATTTATGACCGAGGTAGTCCTCCGATTCTAAATCTAGAATATAATTTGTAATGCAATTATACAATAAATTAAATTCTATATTTAGGATTTCACTACAAACTGGTTCTACGTTTAGAGCCAAAAGTAGTGATATCAAATTATACTAATGATGACTTAGCAATCATATTGATTTTTTTTTTCTTTTATTCTTTCATATCCTTTTTATTCTAGCAAATAAAGGACTGTGATGCAAATTCTATAAAGGATTAAGAATCAAAAATGCCCTAAAAGCATTCATCAATGTGCATTTGGTGTTTGGAAGTTTTTAATGAGCAATCATAAAAATGTAGCAATTCTACCCTTCTATCAAAGGCTCATACGGTCAACCATTAGTTGACCCACACAATGTTGAGGTGGCTCTGCCACATAGGATCTAATACCACATATTATACCAAATCATCAATATATATATATACACGAAATGTCAAACATGCCCTTAAAAATTTATGAACCATTTTCTTCTCACTTTCTCTTTCTAACTCTGGCTACCTCCTCCTCCCACCCTCTCTTCTTCTTCCTCCCTATCTCCCTCTCTATTCCTTGCGCCATTATTGAGTTAAAGGGCATTTTTCCATAGAATCGATGCCCTTGACGAGTATGCGAAAGTAAATTTTGCATATTAGATGAAAAGGGCATTTCTCCATAAAATACCAACACTACACCCCTCATCATCGGCCACGGTCTTCTCTGAAATCGCCCTTGATGGGTATGCGAAAGAAGCGCCACCGTCAACGTGCACTTTCCTTGCCAACACTCACGATGGAGAACTGAAAAATTCTTTTTTTGGTAGAAGGAGCACCGCCGTCGGCGTCCACTTTACTTGCCACGACGGAGGCAGATATGAAGAAACAACAACGTTATGGCCATGAAAGAAGCGGATTTGAAGAAACAACAATGTTACGACCATGATGGAGGAGGATTTGGGCACTCGAATGTTTACAAACGGTAAGATAATTGAAAACGGCGATGGTGGATCTAAATACTTAGGACGTCCACTTTCCTTGGCCACTCGAAGATTTTTGGGTTTTTATTCTTCTTCACCATTTATGCTCCAGGCTTATTTTGTTTTCTAAATATTTCTGGGGTTATGTTCATGTTTGTTGCTCGGTTTTGAATTTGTTTTTCAAAATCTTTGTTGATGCTTTGGTTGATTTTGATGAAGTTTGTAACAATGGTGAAAGAAGTGGGTCTGCTGGTTTGTTGATTCAAAATCATCTTTGTTGTTCTCTGCTATAATATTATGACATTTGGAGTTTGCGAATTAAATAACCAGAATCCAATTGATGAGGTGAGTTTTTCCAAAGAAGAAAAGAGTGATGAACAATGGAGGGGTGATCGCCGGTGGGGGATGATGAAAGTGGCGGGGGGAGAGGTTCTTCATCGGAAGAGAGATGGGTGGTATATACGGAGTGATGAGGTGAGAAATGGAGTGCTACGTGGATAAATTAGTCAATTATAACGGCAAAAATTAACACTTTTTTTTTTCAGCACAAAAGTCACAATTAAAGGGTGGAGGCAGCATTGTACCATTTTTTAAAGGGAAAATCCCTATAAAATATCTTTAAAATAGGAAAATTCCTAATCAATATATTGAAATCAAAAAATCTGGATCAGTCATGTATTAGTACGGATGAACAGTGCGGGCGGCGCCAAAAGACGATTTTTCCTTTCAGCCCTCATTTTCGTCACTTCTAAAAAAACAACACGCATTTCTTAATTAACAATTCCGGATTCTTGATTAACAACTCCGTATTCTTGTTTCATAACTTTCTCATTTAAGTTTCAAGGCCAATATCAACACCTCTTTTTTTATTAACAACACGCCCTCTTGATTAACAACTCCGTATTCTTTATTAACAACTTCGTATTCTTGATTAACAACTCCATTTCATCTTTTTCATGTTTTTACTTTCACAACAACAATATCGGTGTTGTTATTAACAATACCATATTCTATATTAATAACTCTCATTTCTTGTTTCACAACTTCGTAATTTAAGTTTTAGGGCCAATAACAACACCTATGTCTTTATTTACAACACCATATTTTACATTAACAACACTATATTTTTTAGATGCGAATATGTGGAAGAATAAAGCGGAGTTGTTAATCAAGAATTCGGAGTTGCTAATAACAAGACCGGTGTTGTTATTGTGAAAGTAAAAAGATGAAACTAGAGTTGTTAATCAAGAATACGGAGTTGTTAATCAAGAATCCGAAGTTGTTAATTAAGAACCGCATGTTGTTGTTTTTGAAGTGGCGAGAATGAGGGCTGAAGGGCAAAATTGTCTTTTAGCGCCGCCCGCACTGTTCATCCGTACTGACGCGTGACTGATTCAAATTTTTTGATTTCAATGTACTGATTAAGGATTTCCCTATTTCAAAAGTATTTTATAAGGATTTTCCCTTTTTTTAACTCTTAAGGTATTATTGTCACCATGAAAACTTTTAAGCATATTGTGTTTATTGGTAAAAACATCAGGGGTATTTTTATCCTTTAATCCTTCAATAAATTGATTACGGCCAACAATGTGCGACAAAGAAAAAAAACGAAAGTTTACTTATATAGGGGTAATATTTAGAAAAAATTCATTGATAGCTTACTAACTGATTTATATTCTATACTAATAATTTTTAATAGAAGGCATCCTATATTTGAGATGAGAAAAATTATAGAATTACAAATACGAGATTACTAACTTGTCATTTGGATACATAAAAAAGAAATTAAATGCCAAGGAGTTTAAACTTAATTCAAACATCCAGGAAACAATCACGCAAGTTCTTGAATTAAAGCGTCTTAAGTGGACAAGAACAAGGCTGCTAAGAGGCTCTACAAAAGAATGAAATGTTACCAAAATAATAAGAGATTATCTAGATGTTATTTCCTATAACTTGGAAAATCAGCGTTAGACAGATAAGCTCTTGCTTTGTGCGCCCCATATATAACTTGCTGCTCACCCAAGCCATAAAAGGAAGATGGAAGAAGTGCTAACCGAGGCAGTGGATCCAAATCACACAAATCAATGTCCCATGTCAGTTACTTAGTTGACCATTGTCTTTTTCTTTTACCAAATCTGTTGCATGCTATTTCCTTGAACCCTCTCAACTTGGATTACTTATTCTCATCATCCGATCACCTTCTTCTTCCTCAAGAATTCCCAGAACCCTGAAGTCTCAAAAATCAGAACTTTCTAACCCAGAAAGCAGCACATGGCTACTGAAAACCAGAAACAGCAACTTCACATATTCTTCTTCCCTTTCCTTGGTCATGGCCACATGATCCCCATTGTTGATATGGCTAAGCTTTTCGCCAGCAGGGGCGTCAGAACCACCATCATCACCACCCCTCTCAACCTTCCTCTCATTTCCAGATCACTGCAAGAATCCACAGCCCTTGGCCTTCCCATCAACCTCGTAGCCATTAAATTCCCATGTGCAGAAGCTGGCTTGCCAGAAGGCTGTGAAAATGCCGATACTATCTCATCCCAAGATATGTTTCAGATCTTCCTCAAAGCAACGACGATGCTTCAAGAGCCTCTTGAGCAGCTCTTGCAAGAACACCACCCAGATTGCCTCATAGCAGGTTTGTTCTTCCCATGGGCTACTGATTCTGCAGCCAAATTTGGGATTCCGAGGATTGTGTTTCATGCGACTGGGTTATTCCCTTTATGTGTGGCTAAATCTATAGCACTCCACCAACCGTACAAGGATGTTGTGTCTGATTCAGACCCCTTTGTGATTCCTAATCTGCCAGGAATCGAAATTCAAATGACAAGGATGGTTTTGCCTCCTTTTATCGTGAACAATGAAGATAATTTCATTGCGAGATTGTATAAAGCCGCAGTACAATCAGATGAGACGAGCTTCGGGGTGATCGTGAATAGCTTCTATGAACTGGAAGGGACATATGCAGATCATTATAAGCAAGTGCTTGGAAGAAAAGCATGGCATGTAGGACCTGTTTCTCTGTGCAACAGAGACATCAAAGAAAAATCATACAGAGGAAAGCAATCTTCAATGGATGCACATGACTGCTTAAAGTGGCTGGACTCCAAGAAACCCAACTCTGTTGTTTACATCTGCTTCGGAAGTAGTGCAGACTTTACGGAACATCAGCTCAAAGAAATAGCCATGGGTCTGGAAGCTTCTGGACAGAATTTCATCTGGGTCGTGAGGGAAAGCAAGAAGAACAAGGAAGAACGAGGAGGAGATATAGATCAAGATCAAGGGTGGCTGCCAGAAGGATTTGAGAAGAGAATGGAAGGGAAGGGTTTGATCATAAGAGGGTGGGCCCCACAGGTGTTGATTCTGGATCATGAATCCGTTGGTGGGTTTGTGACGCACTGTGGGTGGAATTCAACACTGGAAGGAGTGAGTGCAGGAGTACCAATGGCGACCTGGCCTGTAGGTGCAGAACAGTTTTACAATGAGAAGTTAGTGACGCAAGTGCTGAGAATTGGGGTTTCAGTGGGTGCTAAGAAATGGGTTCCAGTGGTAGGGGATCAATATAACATATAAATGTGTTCCAGCAAGCCATCTCCTTCCACGGCTTATCCATCAGCTTTAGACACATTTCACTGTTCATAAACTGAATTCCAAACATGTTGGGCTACGTGTAAGCTGGTGGCTCATGACAATGACTTCACCTTTAGCTGGAGACCTAACTCATTTTAAATTCAAACTTTCAAACTCCCCGCCCAAAACATTTATTTCCTCTGCTATATAATCCAAGATCTCTATTCTCTTCAGTTTCAGTCGGTTGGCCGCTGTTTCTCTCCACTGCATACGGCGCAAATTTGGTCCAGACACAAAACCTCTTTAGGTAGGTACATGCTGCTTTTGTTTTATGTATTTCACGCAAACCTCTGTTTTTCGTCCATCTGTGCTAAACTAACTATTCATGTCTTTCAAACCCGTTTCCACTCACCTTACATCCTCCTTATTCTATCCATGGCCAACTGCAGAAAAGAGTTAGGTGTGCGTCGTGCATGCAAAGAAGAATCTCAGTTCATGTATGTATGTCAACCGACCGAAGCCATCTGCACTGCTGCGTGAACTCGGGACCTAACACATTTTTCTTCACTGCCATATAAGTCATGATCGCCAGTCTCTTCAGTCGCAGTCGTTGGGCCGCTGTTTCTCTTCACTTCATATAAGCCATGGTCGCCAGTCTCTTCACTGCCATATATGCGCTGCTACTGGTTTGGCATTGATAGAGAAATGGTTACTTCTATCCAGGAATGTTAAACGCTTTCTTTTGTATATGATGATGTTCTGGAAATTCAAGCGTTTAGTTCCTTACCATGTCTGTAATAAGTTCTGTTCAATGCCCATGTGGAAAGATGCTTCTGTTTTAAAATTTTTGGTTCAATAAGTTCCTTACTCCATTGTTCAGTAAGTTCTGTACAAATCTGATAAATTCGTTCTGTTCCTTACTCCCATGTGGTAAGATGCTTCTGTTTTTTGAACCCTTTAGTTATCTTAGCCGATATCTTAGATGCAGCCTTCTCAATATTAGTTTTGATTATTCTACACAATGTGATCTATTATTGCCAAGCGTACAACCTCTGATTATTCGGCCCACATGCAGATAACCAGAATGGAATCGTTTTACATTCTAACTGGGTTGGTCCATTGGGTTGACCCACGTGGGGATAACCAAAAGGGTTTTCTTCACAAAACATATTCAGAATTTATTTATCCCATCACGTCATATTATTTTTGTTATTGTTATTATTATTAATTATTAATTATTTATATTAATTCATATCCAAGTGAAGAGATGAAGTCTAAGTTGGAAGTTCTAAGTGGCTATCCCCCTAATATCTAGCATATATATTTATATAAACACCAGATGATATCTAAGCATCCCGATGAAAAAATTCATAGTAACTTCCATCCTTCAACTCCACAAGCACTGAACAGCACGAAGATTAATTGGTATAACCAATGCCGTAAAGACTCATTTTTACGTCAACAACACAGAAGCCCAGATCGAACTCTAGAACCTGAGAACAATTTCCTATTTTTAGCATCACATTAAACTGAGAACAACATAACCAAGTTAAAAGGGAAAAAACGAAGCATGCGAGAACATTCTAGCAAAAAAAAAGTCCTAACTGCGCCTACACGTTAGCCGAAAGCAAGACAGTTTTGAACCATTAAATAGCCTACACGTTGCGCTTGAAGCAGAACTTTCAGTCGGACACAAAACCTAACTCCTTCCCTAATTCCTTTGCTGTCGGCAGCTCCTTACTGTCATCATAATATTCATCGTCCTCTGATATCTTACCGACAGAAATTGTTTGCATCCGTGAAGGTTGGTAACGAGGTATTTCTTGGTTTGGGATTCCTTGATTCTGATTCCTCCTTGCTACTGGCGTCACCTTCAGGAAGGTGAATGTGCTGCTTCAATTATCAGTGGTTCATAGCCCTCTTCCGGCGTTAGGACTCGCAGGAAAGCTGTTCTTGCCTTAATAACCGACATGCTCTGCCTTTTGCATACTGGGAAATACAGATCATCCCATTCCTGATTAAGAAATCCTTGCTCTTTCAACAGCCCGTATATGCATTTGAACAAGAAATACCGTCGTCCATGCCACTGATGTGATCCAACACAAACAGACCTTTTCTCTTCTGTCACCAGCTTCGATTCGAGATGTGTTACCACATATTCAACCTCATGAACTGCATTCAACCCAGGATCATACATGAAAAGCTTGCTGGCCTCCTCAACCCACTCAACCTCTTCCATCAGATCGAACGGTCCGCATCTTAGCCTAACAAATCGGACCCTCATAACTTTCCATCTTCGGAGTACAGTATCTATCTGAGCCGCGACACTGTTCGCTGCCACGATCATAGTTTAGCTGATATAATTTTGTGTTGAGAGTTCGACTACAATTGTCCATTATTGCATTGCTTAAATAGAGCTCATTTAGAACATGTTACAAGAACCCACAAGTTAGGCTAAGATGCGGTTACATTACAACTATATTACATTACATTACAGCAACTAAATCAAACATCCAAGTCAAATTAGACATCCATGTTAAAGGGGGTGCAGTGCCCATCTGACTACTGCCTTGAGTCACTGCTAATGTTTCTTTTACTGCATCTGTTCTGTTCTTATTCTCATTTCCATGTTACGGCCTGCGTCTGTATATTTCTGATTACCATTCCTATGTTTTGTTCCTTACCCAATTTAATGTTCACTGCTTATGTTGCTTTTACTGCCTCTGTTTTGTTCTTATGCTCATTTCCATGTTATAGCCTAAAGTTTCGTTCGAAGCACTGGCATAAAAAAAATTCAGGGTGTCATTCATAAGTCACGTCAGCCTTAAATACATCAGCTGTGCCAACTCATGATGTACATGCAATTCATCCTGGAATTATTGATTTGCACAAAAGGTATGATCAAACCTCTACTTAAAGTTGGCTTCAAAGTAATCTCGATCAGCTTTTTTTCCTTTTCACGTTATGCTCATATATGTGGTGATAACTGGATATACACCTCACTTTTTCTTGGCATGCAGAATCAGGTCCTAAAATAATGAAATTTACCTGCAAGGGTTGCTCTACAGCTTTTCAAACCTGACATCTAACATGATTACTTTTATTGACCAGCCCTTAACAGATCTGACACGTCACCTATTTTTTATGTGTACTCAATGTTCTGGAAAGATGTTTCTTTTTTTTTTAAACCCTTTTGTCCTAGAAAAATTAAATTTACCTGCAAGGGTTACTCTACAGCTTTTCAAACTTTGCCTCTAGCATGATAGATATTATTGACCATCCCTCAACAGCTCATCCACGTCACCTCCTTTTTATGTGTACTCAATGTCATTTTAATTGTCCATCGGTTATGATAGATAAAAGATCCCTTACACACATTTCTCCATTAGTTTAATTTGTTCAAGATGCCAAGTGTGTCATCAAGCTGTGCACATTAGGATTGATGGACCATCCCTTCTATCTTTTCTAGCAAAAGGTATGCTGCCTCCTTTACTTAGAATTTGTTAGTTTGTTGTCCACATCACCTTATTTGTTCTTTTCACGTTAGGCCTAGCTATGTTAAGAATCCTGGCTCTACAAGGCCCTTTTTGTTGACCGTCCCTTCATACCTCATGAACTTTGACAACTATTATGTGTATTCAATTTAGGCTTGATGGACCCTCTCTTTCATCTTCATTCCAAAAGGTATGATGACTCTTCTACTTAAGGCTGTTTCCACTGTAATCCGTATCAGCTTATTTATCTTTTCACGTTATGCTTAGATACTTTAAGAATAATGGTTATACAAGTAACTTTCCATGGGCGAGCAAAATTAGTTCCTAAAGAGATGGAATTTTAATGCAAGGTTTGCTCTATGTGTTTTCAGCCCTAACATATAGGCTAACAACTATTGTTAACCAACCCTCAAATAGCTTATTTAAGTACACCAGACTTTTTTTGTCTTTTCACTTTATGCGTAGATATGTGTAGTTTTCTCAAAGCCTGTTTTCACACATGGACAACTTTATGTTGCACTGTCTAGGGTGAAGAGCATCGACGGATTGAAGATTGTTTTGGAATACAATGAATGTGGTATGAAAGGGACAACAAAAAATGTTGTTTATAAGGAGGTTTTTTGGAATGTCGATGTAATGTCGTAGCCTGTTCGACTTGCTATGACTTATCTAAGAACATTTTCCTTCGTAAGTTGTTACAAACGATCATATATGCCACTTGTGTTTACAAATTAATTTGCAGTGTGCATTGTTGTTAATTTCTAAAATGTGATGTGTTAAGGTTCCATGAGTTAGCTCTCCCCGTGCAACGCACGGGTAGCACATGCTCGTTATGTAGAGAAAGAGGCAATTATGAAGGCAGTGAAAGAGATAATGGAAAGAGAAGAAGCAGAGGAAATGAGAAACAGAGCAAAGAAACTTGCGAGAATGGCTAGGGAGGCTGTGGGGAAAGGAGGGTCTTCTTACTCTGACAATTCTCTGATCGAAGAGCTTGGGGGGCTTTCAAACTGAACGACGACACTGTTTTTGCCTCTCAATTTGCATCTGATAACGGTTCGTTCCTTTGCTGTTAACATAAGATCCTTGATGAATAATGTTTTGAGATTGTTCGCCGCCTTGAAATTACCGAATAGCTTTGGCATAGATGTTACAGCACAATAATCTGAAATTCTGAATGATCAAAATATCAAGGACGCCTAAGGGGAGAAATTCATGCATTTGGTTTACCATGTCATTTGTGCTCTGAGCAACCACAAGACAACACATCAACTAATTATAATCTTTGTTGGCAGACTGACTCATCGCAGTCAATTCCAATTTTATTTTTTTAAAACAAAAATCTTAATTAAAAAAAATACTTCTCAAGCTTAGCAATTGCGCGCCCTCTGAAAACTTGAACAAAGTACAGCTAACTCAGTTAAATGCATCAAAATTTGGAGAAAAAAATGTTGAAGACAGAGCAAGGCAAAGACCTACAAAAACATTTTAGTATTCTTGGACTTTATTGAAACATTGAACCATTGGTAAAATCTTATCTTATTAGTTCAGATCTTGATTAGTGATTGGATCCTATAAATGGAGTCCTAGTTAATGTGATAAGTGTGTAGATAGTGAGATTTACACTATATTAAGAAAGAGATTAATGTGAGTTTATCTTTAAAGAGGGAAGTCCCTCCAAAGTTTCTAGAGTTAGGGTTAGTTGTTAATCACCCTCAAGTGAGGGATGATCATTATTAAACCCAAGTGGGTTGATTTATATTTTGTAAACAATCATTTGTTATCAATGAAGATTCTTCCTCAATTTCTTTACATGGTATCAAAGCAGGTTGTCTTTGGGCCAAAAATAATGAAGCCCACAGTTCTTGATCTCCCACCTCAACCGAGTTCGCTTCTTGAATCTACACGGTCATTTTTGCCACGTTTGATCTGTCGATTTTTGCAACCCTGGCTTCCTCTTTGCTGCCACTCAAAACATTGAGACACGCCATTATCACAAAACCGAAAACCAAGATCGCAAAACTCCCTCAATCTTGCAGGAAAAAAGGACATCGTGATTGAGACAGAGACCTTAGGCAATCATGATATGAGATAATGAAGATCCCAATCGTCTATCCTCTTCAAGCGACAACCACAACGTGATTGACTGCCCAAGCCAGAATTTTGAAGTGATTTTCCCAATATTGTGAAAAGAACGGCAAATCATGCTAGATATTTTCAGCCTAATTGCAATAGCTTTGAAACCAGCAGACGAACACAAAGTCATGCAAATACATGGTGCTTCGCCACTGATCTTAGCCAAAATTTTTCAGTGGCAAGCATTGTGGTGAAGATAAAACAATGGCGGATCCAATCTTGAGGAGAAATCTTGTAGTGGATTTAGTGGTTGTTGCTTGAGTTTCTGTCATGATGCCAAACACAAATGCTTTGGCCAGTCGATCAATAGGCCGTAATTTCTATCTTCTCTATAGTTCCTCACTGACATTTTGAGTAGTTTGTGCCTCTTAAGCTGTTCACGCCGTTGCAAGCATCAAAATCGAGGGTACCAGGTGAAGAATTCTTGACCACTACTTCAATTTGTCTGTCTTTAGTATTTAGATCGACCTGGGATTAAAATCTGTACCAGAACTACTTATGATGATAATGCAAAAAAATGCAATAGAGATTTATCATAATTGAAGTGGAGCTGTTCATTTCTTGGCTTTAAAGGTTGAGTGTGGAGTCAGAAACCTTAATATAGAGAGTTATTTTAGCTTTTCAAGTACTTCAGTTTCCTTTGGCCAGTGAATCATACTTCATTGAGAAAGAAAGAAGAATGTTTTGAAGAAGTCTCACATTTGTAATTGGTTCAACTTTTCTTCACTCCACCACGTATTTTGTGTTACAAGTACATTTTATTAGTCTAAGTAGTGTCAACTTGAGGGGGCTTGAGGGAGCGCATTGGAATATTGAACCATGCTTAAGATTTTATCTTGTTAGTTAATATCATGGTTAGTGATTAGACTCTATAAATAGAGGTCCTAGATAATGTGATAAGTGTATAGGATAGTGAAATCCACACCATATTAAGAGATAGATTAATGTGAGTCTCTTTCTAAATAAGGAAGTCCATCCAAAACACCTAGAGTTAAAGTTAGTTGTTAATCACTCTTAAATAAGGGGATGATCATTTCGGGTTAGTTATTAATCACTTTCAAATAAGAGGATGATCATTGTTAAACTAATCACTCTCAAATACTGAGTCAATATGGATGATGCAATCCCCATCTCTTCTAGGCTTCAAACTCTAAAAGAAGAATTACATGATTAATCTCTATTATTTTCACTAATAAGTGACCCACTAAATGACATCAATATTATATTCAATCTTCCAATTGGTCATTCTTTTTTCTTTTCTCCATCTGACGGTGTTGCGATACAGATTTCCCACAAATTGCTCTGAAAGTGGAAGTGCCGTTAAAAACCTAAACACAAAAAACCAAACTCCAACATCATTGTCGCTGATATAGGAAGCTCCCAGAACCAGAGATTGCTTTGAAAGCACACGAATCATTGAATTGATGGACCAAAACATCTAAACCACCAAAATCGAACCATTACCTCTTCTATTAATCAGAGGCGTCTTGCGTCGAAGGGAGAGGCATCAATCACTATCATCATCGTGGGTTGTGGGTTATGGGATATGGGTCGTCGCATCAAACATTATTGCTGCTGCTGGTGAACATTGTAGGTGACCAAGTTTGATTGTCTCTCTAGATTCTCCTTTGATCTCCTTTGAGCAGATCTCTTTTTTACCATACAAAGAAAATGCCACAAATCAAGGATCACTGTGAGGAAGGACCATGGAAGATGAAGAGATGACGTCGGCGCTTCTACTGGCTAATAAGATGAGGTAAAGTTGGGCTGGGGTTTAGGGCACACTTCATTCAACGTTTTCAGAGGGCAGGCGATTGTTGAGCCAGAGAAGTATTTTTCTTTTAATTAAGAGGTTTGTTTTTGTTAGAAGTCAATAATCATATTCCCCTATTAGAAGTCAATAATCATATCCCCGCCGTCAGGAAGCTAGGAAACGAATGGTGGTTTCACATTGATTTTCAAATGTATTTACTTGTATATATACCTATACGTACCATTTACATTAATGTGAACTTGATTTGAATCCTCACATGGTATCAGAGCGTTGGGTGTTTCTTCTCTGATTTCAGCTTCTCCGACGGCGTGAAGGCTCATCCCGTGGCCATTTGCGACGGAGTTTGAGGCGTTTGGATAGACTCCTCCTCCTCTACCCAATCCTGAAGTTTGATGGTCATCCAACCAAGTTGAGTTCTGGGCTACGTTTTATTCTTCGTTCTTCAGATGGAGTTTGAAACTCATTTTTTTGCTCATTTGAGTTAAGTACTTCTATTCCCAAAGCTTCTTGTCTTATTTGGGGTGCTACAAGTTTCTGGTTTGCTTATTTTCTGTTCCTGCGAGACAGTAGGTTTTCTAGCTTGCTTGCATTTCCAGATGTGGGTCCCTTGATTATTTATTTGTTGAAGACAAAAGTGCTATAAGGATTTTTCTTCACGCGTGCCTTGATTTCCACATTTTCTGTCCTCATCTTCTTTTTTAGTGTGGGTCCTTGTGTTTGTTTGTTGAGACATAAGTTTTGCCGACAAGTATTGCTCAATTATTTAAGTTGGGGATTAATTTGTCATTTTGCAAATTCGGAGGACCATTTTGTCATTTTGTAAATTTGGTGGACCATTATGTCATTTTGCAAATTCGGAGGATCATTCTGTCATTTTGAAAATTCGGAAGACCATTATGTCATTTTCTTTGCTATGACTATTTTCTTTGGGCAACTCTACTGGTTATTTGGGCTCTTCTTGGTGAGGTTTTCTGCTCACTATTGGAAATTAAAAGTTTATTGGTCTTTTCGGTGGCTGATAATCTTGTATGGTTATCCTATTATAGCTTGGAGAGTTTGTTGTGGTTGCATCCCTGCTTATTTGCTAGCAAAAATTCTTGTACTATTTGTTGCGATGCTGAACTTGCTTCTGGTAAGCATTGATGGCTGAATCTAAGTCTAGATCTTCAGGTGCTCTTGCTACAGGTAACATTACTTCTAGTCTTGTCACTTCTTCCTCAAAGTGGATTATCGATTCCGGTGCCATTGATCATATGACAAGTAACAAAAATTTGTTCTCCTTGTATGCATCCTACGCCAACCCCTCTAGTATAACCATTGCCAATGATTCTTATTCTCGTGTTCTCGGATTTGGCACTGTCAGACCTACCCCATCTATTTCTTTACCCTATGTCCTTCATGTTTCTAACCTTGCTTTTAATCTTTTGTCTACTAGCAAACTTACTCGACAATTAAATTATTTTATCACACTCTTTCCTAACCATTGTTTGATTTAGGATCTCACGATAAAGCAGGTTATTGGTAAGGGCTATGAATCCGGTGGCCACTACATCCTTGATGATCAGGTTCCACATTCTATTGCTTATTCTGGTGAGTCATCTCTATTTAAATTTCATTGTCGTCTAGGTCATATGTCTCTGTCATCTCTCCGAAAATTATGTCCTCAATTCTCTTCTGTGTCTGCTTTAAATCAGGGTAATGAAACCCAGACCAGACCGGCCGGCCCGGAAACCGGCGAACCGGCCGGTAAACCGGTCCGGGTTACCTATTTAAAAAAAAAATTTTATTTTTCCTTTAGAATTTCATACTATAAGTCTAAAATTTTCAATTTCTCACCGGTTTGGTCCCGGTTTAGCTCCGATTTGGCCCCGGTCTGACCCACTGACCCTTAACCCAGTACCCCGATCGGTTCAATACCCGGTTCGGGTTTTAATACCTTGCTTTAAATTGTGAGTTCTGTCAGTTTGCCAAACACCATCGTGTTCATTTGGCACCTCGTGTCAATAAACGAGATGCGTCCCCATTTGAGTTAGTACATTCTGATGTTTGGGGTCCTTGTTCAATCTTGTCTCAAACTGGTTATCGTTATTTTGTCACTTTTGTTGATGATTTTTCCCGAACTACTTGGCTTTATTTAATGAAACAATGTTCTGAATTAGTTACTCACTTTAGTCTTTTCTGTACTGAAATTCAAACCCAGTTTAACACTCTATGAAAATCTTACGTAGTGATAATGCAAAAGAATATTTTTCCGCCCCATTCACCGAGTACATGCAAAGTCATGGTATTCTTCACTAATCCTCTTATGTTGATACCCCTGCTCAAAACGGTGTTACTAAAAGAAAGAACCGACATCTCTTAGAAACTGCTCGAGCTCTCATGTTTCATTCCTCTGTCCCTAAAATTTTTTGGGCCGATGCCATTTCTACAGCTTGTTTTCTCATAAATCGCATGCCTTCGGCTGTTCTTTGTGAGGATATTCCATATTCCATTTTGTTTCCCACCACTAAGTTGTTTCCTATTAATCCAAAACTCTTTGGTTGTGTTTGTTTTGTTCGGGATGTTCGTCCAAGTGTCAGTAAACTTGATCCCAAGTCTTTACGATGTGTCTTCCTTGGTTATTCTAGAATTCAGAAAAGTTATCGATGTTACTCTCCTGATCTTTGTCGTTACCTTATGTCCACTGATGTAATATTTCATGAGTCTTCTCCTTTCTTCGCATATTTGACCTCCTCTGAGTCTCCATCTATCATTGCTGAGTCTGATGATCTCCTGGTTTATCATGTCCCAATCTCACCAGTACAGGCTATTGCCCCGGAACCTAATATCATCAATGATACTGATGCTACCAATGTTTCGTTGTTACCAGTCACTGCTTCGTCAACGGATTTTGGTCATGACTCCTTGGTTTTTGTTCCTGATCCCCCAGATCCTCCCATTGCTATCTCTGATCCAATTGTTCCAGATTTTCCTGTTGATCTACCTATTGCCCTCCGGAAAGGTACTCGTCCTCGTTGTCCTCCCAAAAGATATGCTAACTGTACCTATCATATATCCTCCTTCGTGTCTTACCAGAATTTATCTCCTAATTCTTCTTCGCTTGTGGTCACCCTTGATTCCATATCCACCCCTACTACCCTTCACCAAGCCTTGACTCATCCTGGTTGGCGTACAACAATGGAAGAAGAACTTATGGCCTTTGAAAAAGCTGGTACTTGGACCCTTATTGATATACCTCCTGGGAAGAAAGCCATTAGATGTAAATGGGTGTTTGTTGTTAAAACTAAAGCTGATGGTTCTTTAGAACGATTAAAAGCTTCGCTTATTGCCAAAGGGTATGCCCAAACTTATGGTATTGATTATTCTGAAACTTTCTCTCCTGTGGCCAAACTCACCTCGATTCGTCTTTTTGTTTCTTTGGCGGCCACATATCATTGGGATTTACATCAATTAGATGTTAAGAATGCTTTCCTGAATGGCGACCTTCTTGAAGAAGTTTATATGGAGCAACCACCTGGGTTCGTTGCTCAGGGGGAGAATCAGAAAGTGTGTTACCTCCGGAAGTCACTGTATGGTTTAAAGCAAAGTCCTCGAGCCTGGTTTGATAGATTCTGACAGTCAAGAAGTTTTGATTAAGTCAAAGTAAGTGTGATCACTCTATGTTCTACCAGCAATCTGACGCAGGCATGATTCTTCTAGTAGTATACGTTAATGATATTGTGATTACAGGGAGTAACATTTCTGGAATCTCAGAACTTAAAACCTTCTTAAATTCCCACTTCCAGAAAAAAGATTTGGGGTCATTAAAGTACTTTCTTGGTATTGAAGTTTTGAGAAACAAGAAAGGTATTCTTTTGAGTCAAAGGAAGTATGTTCTCGATCTATTAAAGGAGACTGGAAAACTTGGAGCTGCACCAAGCAACATTCCCATGATTTCAAATCCCTTCCTAGATCTTAATGCTAGTATGTTTGATGGGCTTCCTGATGATTTGAAGAAGAAGATTGATCCAGAGAAATTGAAGCCATTTCCATTTCCTAAGAGATATAGAAGACTCATTGGAAAGCTGAATTATCTAACAGTAACTCGTCCTGATATAACCTTCTAAGTCAGCAAGCTCAGCCAATTCATGGCATCACCAACAGTGGCACAATGGGAAGCTTTAGAACATATCTTGTATTATTTGAAAGGTTCTCTAGGTCTTGGTATTCTTTATACAGATTATGGGCACACTAAAGTCGAGTGTTTTTGTGATGCGGATCATGCAGGATCTAAGGCCACAAGACGATCTACTACAGGTTACTGTGTGTTTGTTGGTGGAAATTTGATATATTGGAGAAGGAAGAAGCAAGGAGTTGTGTCAAAATCAAGTGCAGAAGTGGAATACAGAGCCATGTCGCAGTCAGTACAAGAAATTGTGTGGATATTTCAACTCTTGAAAGAAATTGGCATCACTACGACATTACCTGCAAAACTATGGTGTGACAATAAAGCAGCACTTAATATAGCATCGAACTCTGCGTTCCATGAACGAACAAAACATATTGAGATTGACTGTCATTTTATTCGTGATAAGATCAAAGAAAATATTGTATCTACAGGGCACATACGATCTGACGACCAACTAGCAGATCTTTTGACAAAAGCCTTAAATGGAACACGGGTTCAATATCTTTGTAACAAGTTGGGCATGATCAATATATATGCTCCAACTTGAGGGGGAGTGTTAGAAGTCAATAATCATATTCCCCTGTTAGAAGTCAATAATCATATCCCCGCCGTCAGGAAGCTAGGAAACGAATGGTGGTTTCACATTGATTTTCAAATGTATTTACTTGTACATATATACATGTACGTACCATTTACATTAATGTAAACTTGATTTGAATCCTCACAGTTTTTTAAAAAAATAAACTTGGAATTGACTAGGATGAGTCAGTACGCCAACTAGGATTATAATTAATTGATGTGTTGTCTTGTGGTTGGCCAGATCACAAATGACATGGCAAACTAGGTTTATACAAGAATTTCTCCACCCAAAGGTGCAGCTGCTCAAATTGGATGCTTGTTGGGAAACCCAAAAAACACCTTTTTAAGTATTTTTTCACAAGCCGAAACAAAATTGTTTTCATATAATTACCCTGTAAATCATAACAACACTTCTTAAAAGCTATGCATATTTGGATTATCTTTTGGAGAATAACTTTTACGATTTATAAGGAAAGCATGTGAGATGAGTTTTATTTCGACTTACGGAAAAGAGCTTCTGAAACCATGATTTTATTGTTTCCCACTTACACACTTAAACCAGATAGGCACTGCGAGGATCTGGACCCAATGATTAAGCACACCGTGGAGTATTTATTGCCGTATTTTAAAATATTAATTTTGCCAATTCTCAATTAGGGATAGAGATATTATAAGTTTTCAAATTTGTGTATTTATTAGTTGGCTAAGTTGAAAATCAGAGCACAGTATGAGGTTTTGTTTTTTAGAAAATGTAATGTAATATAATGATGTTTACATGATTTTTTAATTCATTATTGATGAAAGATGATGCATAAAAACAAAATTACTCATCTGTGTGTGTGTGTGTGTGTGTGTAAAGAATTAAACTTGTGTATTTTTCACCTAAATATATAATAACCTGTCCATATATATAAAAAATCAATAGACAAAACTACCCCTATACACTTCTTCTATGGATTCCATAGGAAGCCATCTGAAGTTACCATCGTATACAACTTGTCAAGTGGTCTTGGATGTTCTCAACTCGGACAGAATTTGAGGTTTAGCTTTCAATCCACATCCTGGAAGCTTTACCTGTAGCATATTCTCTAGCCTTCTCAAATACACAATAGCTAATTAAACCCTATATATATATATATATATATATATAACAAACCCTCCATCAGTTTTTAGCTGTGCCAGGCATTCAACAAGTATGTATGTTATCTTTTTGGAGTGTCTATATATGCTTGCTTCCCTTACTAATATACTCTTGTGTTTCCATGTTCTATATATAAAAAAGCGAAGAACGAGCAATACAAAGTCATCCATTATTTCAACTCATAAAAGAACATAAAATACAAAATACAAGTATAAAAGAAGGTTATAGCATTCATTATTTACCCACATCAACAAGCAACTTAAAAACAAAACTATTCAGAAAAACAAAAGGCAACTTAACCACCAATGAATCAGTATAAGTTGCATGTTTCATGAGGTAGTGCACAAAAATAGGGGTGTTCAAAGTATCCCGGTCCCGGTTGTCCGGCCTGGTCCCGGAAATTTTATCCCGGGAATTTCCCGTCCCGGCCGGGACCGGGACCAGGATCTAAAAAACCCGGGACCGGGATCGCACCTTGTGATCCTAAGAATTCCCGGTCCCGGTTTTTTTTTCCTTAAAAAATAGGTTATTATTTTATTTTTATATTTTTTATCCCATAAATTAAGTTATCATTTGATAAAATGTATATCACATATTTAGTTAGAGTTAAATCGTATATATCGTAATACAAATCCTAACTATATAATGTATAAAGATAATAACAAAAATGATGAATGTGATAATAATATTAATAATAATATGTTATTTTTCAATTCTAGCTCAATTTGTGTGATTTTTATGACCTTATTAGGTGTTAAATAATCACTTTAAACACTAGATTATAAAAAATTTAACTAATATAATTATATTATTAAGACCGGGAATTCCCGGTCCCGGTCCCGGTTGTCCCGGGAATTTCCCGGGACCGGGACCGGGAATGACATCCCAGTCCCAACCAATCCCAGGACGGGAACCGGGAATGGGTGATGCCGATCCCGTCCCGGGATTTATACACCCCTACACAAAAACAATAAAAAAATTACTGTTGAAAAAATCTATATATACTATAATACTTGTAGTAACACTTTTAAATTCCGTTTTGTTTTTAAGTAACACCATTAGTTTTGTTTTTAAGTAACACTATTTTGTTTTTATATTCTTTGATAATTGAATTTTGTTTTAACTTCATAAATCAAGGAGTTATCATAATTTAAAATTATATTTTTACCAAAAAAATATAATAAATACTAGGGGATTTAGTTTGGATTCATAAATCAATAAATATAATTTATTGATAATTATTTTCTAATTTATTTTTTTAATATTCTCTTATTATTGGATTTTTTTATCTCCATATCAATCAATAAAAATAATTTTTTTATGATTATTTTCTCTTTTTTTTGGCCGAAGAACATAATAAATAAGAGGGGATTTAGTTTGGTAATAAATATCAGGGAATTGAATTTGGATCAATTAATCAATAAATATAATTTATTGACAATTATTTTCTAATTTCTTTTTTATATTTCTAATTGAGTTCTAATTTGTTTGGATTACGTTTTTGCATTGTGATTCATTATATAGGCATTTAAGCTTGAATATAAAAATATTAATTTAAATTTAAATAATTTCAAAATCTTTATGAAATTCTCTCTCTCTCTCTCCTAACTTTCTTTGCTCTTAGAAAAACCCAACAGGCCATATGAGGAGGGCCTGATGCTATTGTGCCATATAGATTCTTTGGGATTCATAGATTCTAATACATATTTTGAAAATGACTGGCATAGAGGATAGGAGACAGCAAGTATTTTTTGTTTTGTTTTAACCTTTTATTGGAAGTAATAATAATGATTGAAATGATGGTGATAATGATGAAAAATCTGTAGTGACCATTTTTTTAATATCACAGTAAAATTTAAGATTTTTAGAGGTAAATTCTCATCTTAAAACTTGTAAATTGTATTTTTTTGGGTGCTTTGCACTTATACTTATTAGACTTATAAATTTGTGTTGTTTAAATTCTGAATTTTGTAAATTTGAGCATTAAATATGATTTCATGAATTTGAAATCTCTTCCTAACCATGTAGAAGGACACTGTGTTAACTATTTGATGGCAAAGTTAGAAAGAGATATGAGATAGGTATTGTCTCCAATCTTTGAAGACTCGGTATATTATGTGGAGGTGAAATCACTACTACAAAGACATAATATATGACACTTATTTTTAAAAATATTATGGCGCTTGTGAAGCCTCATAGGTTCCAGTGTCATAAAAAAAAGTTATAATGCTTTTTGAATCTATGAAAGTGTTATAGTTTTTTTTTTAAATACCTTCCTATGGCGCTTCCCTGGGAAGTGCCATAGGAAGTGGTGCAACTTCCTATGGCTCTTCCTAGAAGAAGCGCCATAGAAAGTCTTTTTTAAAAAAATAATTTTGTATAATCGTTTCCTTTTCCTAATAAAACCTTTTGTATTTACAGTCCAAATCTCGTCTTCATCTACCAAACATAAAAGAACTCCAGCATTTAAGTTGCTTAAACTTGAGTCATACACATTACTTCTACAGAAAATTAAACTAGTATAATTATATTTGTAAGCTCAAAAATTAAAAACTTACAATGTATAGGAAGTTTAAGAAAACAGAGTTGAAACCTCAAGTAAATACTCGAGAAAAAAAATTATAAGCACACATATAAGATTCATAATAGATTTTAACTTAAAAAAATAGAAGAAAACATACGGATTTAAGCTCTGTATAAAAAAAAAGGAAAAAAAAAGACTTGCAAGCTATGGAGCTTCTATAGGAGGTCAAGACAAAAAGGAAAAACACACTTGGGAGACCAAGCTTTTTACTGTAATAGAAGTGATGACCAAATGTTGAAGAAATGCGCACGAGGAGGAGATTAGAAAAAACAAAAAGTGGGAGGGACTAAGGAAACTTTTACTTGCCGCTGTCAAAGAGAAGAGGGAGTGGGGACAATGACGCCTTTACAACGTCAAACTAGAAAGAAGGAGTGAGGACAAAGCATTATGTAGGAAGAAGGAAGTGGTGAGAATGGATAACGAAAGATGGTGGACCAATAAAGTGAGGATTGCAAAATGGAGTTCTAAGAAATGGGAAGTTGAAGGGCGTGAAGAAGACGATAATGGTGAGTAAGGATGTAACACCCCAAATTTTATATTCACCAAAAATATGTTATAATTAATTGAGAAATTCAATAAAATGGTGAATATTTATGAAATTTGGATCTTATGAATTTTGAAATATTCATGTTCATAAGGAAATGGACAAATTGATTCAGGAATTGAATTAGATTACAAAGGTAATAGCAAAATCATAATTTTGCCAATTTAGCCCAAGATTAATTATTTTCCAATTAATTGGAGTTAATTTCAATTAATCAAGGAAAATAAAGGAAAATGTATAAATTGAATAATCTTGGTGGAATAAATTGAGATTTGTGGAATAAAGTAAAAGGCCATATTTTTCTTTTATTGGTGGATATTTAGGAGAAAGGAAATATTTACTTGGAAGATAAATATGCCAAGTGGCATCATCTAAAGCCAAGAGATTAAATTATAATTGCTAAAGTTGGAGCACATGTTTAAATTGCAATAAAATATATTATGTTGACCAAAGGAATGAGATAATTGTAGAAAACCCAATTGTTAATTGAAGGGAATTGGTTCAATTACAATGGGACTTATGACACAAGTTTGAAGTAGATAAGCACAAGTTGGAGGTGGATAAGATGAAGTGTCATTAATCTAAGCTAAGAGGAATAAACAATGATTTTTAAATATGAGCACATGGGTTAATACATTAAGATAATGTATCTTGGACCAAGAATCTTAAGATAATTGAATGAAGGTCCACTTGGTTTCTTAAGGACCTAGAGGATGTTTGGGCTAAAGGGAAAAGAGAGGAAGATTAGTCCAAACCTAAATGGACTTTATGACACTCATTAGAAGTAGATAAGGGTGAGTACAAGATGAGGTCATAAAGAAATTTCCTATCCATTTGTTAATTAAGAGAAATTAGGTGAGATATTTATGAAGCAAGGCTTCATCTTTCTCTTACCTTCATTTTCATCACTTGCAACAAGAAAAGGAGAGAGAGGGAGAGCTTGGGAAATCTAGAGAGAAGGAGGAGAAATCTTAAGGTAAGACCTTGTGGATCCAAGTTTTAAGGCTTCCAATTTGTATAATCTCCTCTCTAATCTCTTCTTCTCCTTGAAACACTATGTTTAGCAAGCAAATCTTGAGCTCAAGGAGAGAGAGAGGAGGACTCCTAGAGAGAGAAATTTCAAGAACTCAAGAAGGTAACTTCACAAATCCTGAAATCATGCTAGTATGTGGTTATTGTTGATGATTATGGTTGGATTTGGTTATTTTGTTGAGTTTGTAAATTTGGAAAGTCCTAATCCTAAGGGGTTATGCTGCCCAAATTTCTTTGAATCATGGTTAAGAAGTGTTTAAGTGAGTTAATCAAGGATTAGAAGTGGAAAAGTACAAGTTTTGGAAGCTAAAACAAAAAGCTACATTTTTCTATTTTTCTCTCAATATTTCGGCCAGACCAGATCTGGTAGTAGGAGTTGGATTTTCATGAAATAAATGGTTCCATTGGACTCAGTGGGCAAAAATAGGTGGGGTTACAGTTGGGCACTTTTTCGGTAGAGGCCGAAAAAGCATATTTACGAAAACGCCACTAAAAATCCCTAAATAGGGGGCTGTCAAGGGTATTTTCGTAATTTGACAGTGAATTTGGTAATTTCGAGCCCGGAAATGGATTCCTTAGGCGAAAATAAGTCAAAATAGCTTTGGTTAAAATTTTGGGAAAACGTGCCATCGGGCCGGGTACAGCGGGGTCGGGCCGGGTTCCCGGGGGCATTTTTGTAAATTTTCACCACAGACTAATATAACCACAATAAACATTATGGAAGAGTCTAAAATGATACTTAGATAGGTTATGACCTATTTCTGGTACATTTAATATTTTAGGACCGATTTGTAGGCCGGATACGACACGTTCTTCGAGGCACATTTAAAAGGGGATTATAAAGCTTTGAGGTAGGGACATTATCCTTCATACACTATGCCATAAGTTATGTGATTGTGTGGATGCCATTGTTTTGTAAATGCACTTTATTAATAACATGATTTGCCTAGAGAGAGGCTGTTAGTGCCAGAGGTGCACTTACATTGGAAGTTGGCAGAAGTCCAATCGGTGTAGATTGTGGGGCTAGGCCCTACTCATGTATACATGACGATGATGTGTTTATATTGTTCATTAATTTGTGCATACCTTGGCGCATGACATATTTACTTTTCGCATTTTCTATGAACGATATTATGTCTCTACGGGGATTCTTCGGAATCTCACCCTATTTTTAAGCAAACACCTTAGTGGGTACCAGTAAGACAAAGGGAAAAGAAGTAGACGCCGGAAAGTGATCGGCACGTGTCTCAAGGCGAGGAAAAGATCGTGGTCATAATTAGTCTATTTTGTGATATTTTGGTGAAATGTGTAAATATTAAGATTTCCGCTGTATTTTCCGTTTCCGTTGACGAGAAATATCAAAATTGTAATCGAACGACGTTGGGATTGTAAACAAACATTTTTATCAGTATAATTGTACTTTTCTGTATGCCCATTAAATTCTGTCTTTATTACTCTTTAATTATCGAAATGGAAACGGGTGTTGACAAAGGAAAATTTTTAAAAATATATAGCAATATCTTTTAAAAAAATCAATAAAAAAACATGGCCTTGTATGGCCCGTACTGCCGAGAAGCTTTGGCCCTTTCATAACAAATGCTATTGTTTCCCTTGATTTTTTTTAAAAAATTTAAAAAAGACACATGGCAATAACTTGAAAAATAAATTTAAAAAAAAAACATGACAATACAGCCAAAACTTCCCTTGATTTTAGAAAAATAAATTAAAAATAATTATTTTTTAAAAAAAAATATCCTACCGACTGGCCTTGACAAGCGCTTGCTTGGACAAGCGTCTTCCAAGTTGGGGCCAAGGTCACACAATGGCCTTAGCTTTAGAAGGCACTTACCGCACACCTGGTTGCAATTTATTTTTTAAAGAAATTGTTTTTTAAAAAGAAAAATCTGCCATTTTTATTTTTTTTTTTAAATCAATGGAAGCAATGGTATTTGCTTAGATAAACGTCATGTAAGTCCACTCTTATTTTTTTAAAAAAAAATAAGGTTAGCTATAACGCTTGCTTAAGGAAGCGCCATAATCGGTACTAAGGGTGTTCAAATCCCAGGACGGGACTGAGATCACCCATTCCCGATTCCCGTCCCGGGATTGGCCGGGACTGGGATGTTATTCCCGGTCCCGGGACAACCGGGACCAAAAATTCCTGATTTTAATAATATAATTATATTAGTTAAATTTTTTATAATCTAGTGTTTAAAGTGATTATTTAACACCTAATAAGATCATAAAAATCACACAAATTGAGCTAGAATTGAAAAATAACATATTATTATTAATATTATTATCACATTCATCATTTTTGATATTATCTTTATACATTATATAGTTAGGATTTGTATTACGATACATACGATTTAACTCTAACTAAATATGTAATATACATTTTATCAAATGATAACTTAATTTATGGGATAAAAAATACAAAAATAAAATAATAACCTATTTTTTAAGGAAAAAAAATCGAGACCGGGAATTCCTGGGATCACAAGGTGTGATCCCGGTCCCGGTCCCGACCGGGATAGGAAATTCTCGGAATAAAATGTCTGGGACCGGACCGGGACAACCAGGACCGGAATACTTTAAACACCCCTAGCCGGCACTTTATTTTTTAAAAAAAAAAATAAAGACCTTGTGTGTGCTATGGCACTTATTTAGATAAGTGTCATACAAGCTTAATATTAATTATGAGACTTATAATAATAAGCGTCACATATTCTAAAGAAGCACTATAAGAGGGTACCACTACATCCCTTACGAAGCAGTGAATCATTCTTTATCTCATTCTGAATCTTTGACTTTGTCTTGTATGAAAAGAGAATATTTGACCTTATCTTTTGGAAGGCCCAAAGATGAATATTTCTCCCCCACCATCCAATCATATTCACATAAGTGTCTATTTTAAAGAATAAAAGACAAGCCTCTTTGTTTTCTTTCCATGTTTATGTCATGAATACGTACAAAATTTTCAGAGAACCGGGTTATTCAGCTGGGCACTTATTTTAAATAGTGTGGCTTCCACCATTTTTAATAAATGAGGATCATATGAAAGAGATATTGATTTATTTTATTACAATAATTGAAATGAACTCCATGCTCCATAGGAGGTCGGAGTTACTTCATTTGAAAATTTACTTTAATTAATCTAAGTCGAATTATTTATGAGGCCTATATAGATGTATTATTTTATTGCCTATATTACAATATCATCAATAAGAACAAGCATTTTCCCCCTAGATATGGTTGGCTACAAGAATTACACAATTTCATTATATCCTACCAGCGATCAAATCTCTAGATAAATTGTAAATCAAGAAGTCTCACTCAATAACTTTGTTAAGTGTTCTCTTTAATCTTCCTCTATCATTTTCCATGACTTTGTAATGTTTGATCTACCATCTGCACTAACAAATCCAATAACTTTATTTGTACAAGTTCAAACTACCTTGGACAATTTTCTACCTTTAGTTTTTTCATTAGATAATGCCACTCTAACTTTTCCTCACATGTATTTGTGAAAGTAGCGATTTCATACAAATTCAAACAACTTAGAAACTGTGCTTCGACGCTTTCCAGTTCTCACTCATAACTCTCGTCCATCCTTCAAATTTGTCAATTGAAAAACTACACAAACCATTTGTTTATCTTTGATTTGTTAATCAAAACACGTACAGAATTAAATATCGAAATTTTGTTTAAAACAAATTTACAACATTATATAATTATCATATACACACAAAAATAAACTAAAATGCCAGTCACAATAATCTTATCTATGAGAAACCATAACTTAAGTTTTAATGTTTATTGCAGTCGTGAGTATCATGCTGCTTATCAGTTATCACTGTAGTGAGATCGATCTGTATCATCTAAATTTAAAAGTTTTCAAATAATAAAAATTATTTAAAAAAACTGATAATTTGGAAATCATCTTTTTTTAATTTTTTTGTACATAATAAAATAACTTTTTTAAAAATAAAAATAAAAAATTAAATGTAGATCGTGGAGATTTGAGATGAATTAATGACTACTACGAGAGCTAAGTTCTTGAATGAAAGCATCCAAATCCAAGGATGAAGATCCTCCATCTTCCATAGCCTCCCTTGCCATGCTTGCAAGTTTCTGTGCTCTCTTTCTCATTTCTAATGCTTCTTCTCCCACCATTACTCTTCTCACTGCCTTCTCAATGGCTTCCCCTTTAACACTATCCCCCACTACTCTCACCCATTTCTTCACCCCCACAGGAACTCCAATTCTCAGAACTTGTGTCACTAACTTCTCATTGTAAAACTGTTCTGCAGATACAGGCCATGTCACCATTGGTACTCCTGCACTCACTCCTTCCACTGTTGAATTCCACCCACAGTGCGTCACAAACCCTCCAATGGCTTTATGATCCAAAATCAACACCTGTGGGGCCCACCCTCTTATGATCAGCCCCTTCCCTTCCATTCTCTTCTCAAATCCTTCTGGCAGCCATTCTTGTCCATCTTCTTCTTCTTCTTTTTCTTGCTGGTCCTTTCTGGTTCTCCTCACGACCCAGATGAAATTTTGTCCAGAAGCTTCTAGACCCATTGCTATTTCTTTGAGCTGAGTGTAGGTGAAGTTTGCTATGCTGCCGAAGCATACGTAAAGAACAGAGTTGGGTTTCTTGGAGTCAAGCCATTTCAAGCATTCACGTTCATTAATGGAAGCTTTTTTCCCTCTGTTTGCTTTTTGTTCAACGTCCTTATTCAATAGCGAAACAGGGCCTACGTGCCATGTTTTTCTTCCAATTAACTTCTGGTAATGATCTGCGTAGATCTGCTCCAATCCATAGAAGCTATTCACTATCACCCCAAAGCTTCTCCCTGCTGATTCCATCATTTCCTTCATTTGTCTTGCAACATCAGATTCGTCGTCGTCGTTCAACATGCACTCTGGCAAAACCATCCTGGTCAGCTTAATTTCTCCCGGTAAGTTGGGAATCACAAAGGGCTCTGATTCAGATGAAACATTCTTGTGAGGCTGATAGAGTCTTATACATTCAGCGGCACACAGAGAGAAAGAACTCGTCGCATGAAACACAATCCTTGGAATCCCAAACTTGTCTGCAGAATCTGTGGTCCAATGGAAGAACGCGTCGGCAATGAGGCAATCTGGGCGGTGTTTGTGCAAGAGTTGTTCGAAGGGGTCCTGAAGCATACTCGTTGCTTTGAACAAGTTGGAAATTGAAGACACGGAGGGGAATTTGATGGCTACGAGGTTGATGATGATGGGATTCGAAGGAGCTTTGTATTTTCGGACGATTCTTGAAACAAGAGGGAGGTTTCGTAGTGTGGTGACAATGGTGGCGTTCACACCTCTCGCAGCAAAAAGTCTGGCCATATCAAGTATTGGTATGATATGGCCATGAGCAGGGAAGGGGAAGAAAAATATGTGCAGGTTGTGATTTTCGCTCTTCATGGCTTTTGATCTTGCAGATAATGAGTTTATGAATTAAGAAGATGATAATGGAGGTTTCAGATTGTAAGTTGAGGAATTTGTGTTGGATGATGAAACCATATTGCTTGAATTATATATATATCAGCTTTGAAACGTGGCTCTCTCTTAGTAAGAGCATAATTTATTACTGGGGACAGAGAGAGTTTATTAATGAGCTACCAGAACTCGTGGAAGATTATAATAATGAGCTTAATCACTATTAGGAGTGAAGTGTTCTTTGTATAAATTGAGGTTTACACCTTCACAAACATGTTTCACGTGACTAATCCAAAAACAAATAAAAAGAGAACACGCTTCACCGATAGGCGTGAAAAGATTTTTCTTTTGTTTTTGGCTTTTTGAATCAGCTGTTTGACAAACCTGCTCAAGAAACCAATCTGTGTTTGACAAATTATAAGGTTTAATCGTATAAAATGGCTAATACATTACTTTATATGGTTTTCACACTCAAGATGCAACATGAATCATACGTGTGAGTCATACATAAAAATAAAAAATGTGTCACAAACGCAGAAGTTGATTATTTATGATGTTTTAATATGTGTGAGTCAATCAGCATGTTGATTCACTCACAAGGAAAGAAATTTTAAATATTTACATATTAAAGAAAAGGTAATAAAATATTTTGGTGGGAGTTGATCCTAATGGAAGAAACTTTTACCAGACTTCTGTGTGAATACTAAAATTATGATTCAATCAAGGTGGACCATCCTCTGATGATAAGTGTTGGAGCTTCCACACTCGTCAAATTTTTTAAAAACCTGAGACTTCTCATGTTGGTTTTTGGATGAACCAACAAACAATGGACCATAAAGGCATTGTTCAAACACTGGAACAATACTTATGTTATCTTGATCTATATGTTCATGGTGGTATTCATCTTCCTTAGAGATGAACTGAGTGCATGCATTCCCGATGACCCAACAAACCATCGGCCAAAAAAAAGTTTGAACTGAGTGCATGAATTCCCGATGAAGTTGTTATTAAACCATGCTTTTGCTATATATTAATGCTTTTAATTTTTGAGATGGAAACACATTTTGAATATTTACATATTCAATAAAAGGTAATAAAACTGGCGGATGAAGAGAATTGGTTTTGATTGGGGGATGACTGGCTTAGTGCCCACGTCAATTGATGATTCGAAAGAGATGAGGATTTTAGTGGATTAGTATAAAAGAGAAGAATAATACTTTCTCTGGTCCTAATTATAAGACAAATTTGAATTTTTTAAAGAAATTAAGAAAACTAATTAAATTACTTTAGAGTATTTATATTTTTATTTTTTTCTTCAAACTAATTAGTTTGACTAATAAATTAATATATAATCTAAAGATACATAATATATGATATGATTAAGTAACTTATTTAACTTTCTTATGGCATGTTTGTTTGGGCGTTACGATTGCTTATAAGTTGCTTTTTACGTAAATCGAGACACAGCTCTTCTCACATACTTACTTCGTATACCGTAAATAACTATTAAAAAGCAACTTATAAGCAATCGAATCGCTAAAACAAACATGCCCTTAATCTCTATAAAAAAAATCAACTTTATCTTATAATTAGAATCGGAGGTAATATATGATCGCTGGAAAAAATGCGATCAATGACGAAAGTTTTTTGCGTCATCAACTCCGTCGAAGGTGGTCGTTTGTTATGTACAGTGTACAGTATGGATGATTTTCTTGGTCATCACGCTGGCCAAAGGAAGGCTAGCATAGTGTTTAGGAACTTCGTTGTTGAGTGAAAGCTTATTCTTGTCAAGAATAGCCTTATAACTAAGTGACGTGAACACTTCCTTGTAAAAATGGGAGTTAGTGAGTTCAATCCCATTTGAAATATCAAACCGTTAGTTAATGAATCAGACTGAGTCATTGTTCAGCCTCAATATGATGAGCGGGCTCAATGACACTTGCCATCATAACCATACACTGGCCCGGCTCCCGTCCTTTTTTTTTAAAAGAAAATTATGATCCTTTTCTTTATCAGGATTATCAGATTAAAATCTTAACGGTCATTTTAAAATATATCAAATCTGGATCGTTGAGATCTTAATCTAACGATTTCGATAAAAAAAAAAAAACCATTCTTTTTTTTTTTGAAGAAAAAGACATTAGCCAATTCCAACCATACACTTCTACAAGGTTATCCAACCTATTGTCATGCCGAGAAGAGCTATTCAACCCATTTGAACAGTGACCGCAATAATGAATCTCAGCATCAGATTGGCTTTCCAATCCTTTTTAGTGCTCGTTTGAAATATCTTATTTTTAGGTAATAAGTGCTTATAAATCGTGATTCACGGAATACAAGGTAAGTATGTGAGAGGAGTTTTATTTTGGTTTGCGTAATAAGTACTTATTGTCCAAATATAAACCCAATCAAAAACACACTTAGTTGGATGAACTAATTTAGAGCCTAAAACAATGGAAAAATATGTTTACACAAGTCAAGCCAAAATTTCTCTCACAAACTTACCACTTATATCATAAATCACGTTGAAAAAGTAACTTCTACTGCTAATCCAAACATACACTTAATTCAATTCGCTTGACATAGTGTTCATACATGCGCTAACAAATATTTGTAAATTTATTCAGTAAGTTTTCACTCAAGAGTAATGTTGTCCTAAAAATTTCTAAATTGTAGTAATTTCATTATAGTTGTTATCCAGGTTAAGTTTACCCATCAGTTGATCAAGTATACTTATTTGGGAAGTCCATGTGTCATTCACTTCATTATTTTTAAAGTAAGACTTAAAAATAGGTAAATTATTTTAAAAAATGCATCCCATATGAAAGATTAGAGACAATTAAATAGGTGAAAACATCATGTGCGATGAAGAGAAAATCAAAGAGGTACTTGCTTATCTAAACATCGCTAGGGTACGTACAGTGGCAGAAAGTTTTTTATGGCCTTATTCTCGACAATCTTTCTTAGTATGTTATGCATCTAATTATTAAATCTTTTTCTTCATTGCTCTCTGGCGAATATGAGCTCCTCCTCCACATATAACTTCTTCTTTCTTCAATGTTGTTCACGCTGTCAGCTTAACATATTAAGTCAACTAACAGTCAAACTTAACCTATATAATTATGAGGGTGACATTCTAATGATTGGGAAACTTCCAGAACAGCATTGCTTCTAAGTGAAAACTTCCATAGCAAATTTGCTTTAACAAAAATGACGTAAATAACAGATAGACTATCAGTTCAGTATATTTGGTCAACTAAACGTTAAACTTTATTGGGATAACAGTCAGGACAAAATTATTATGATTTGAAAACTTATAGGACAACATTACAAGCCGAAAAAATTTTAAGGCAAAATCGCACCATCTTATCAACTTTCGAGGCAAAATAGCCATTTAACTCAAAATAATAGTATATGGTGCAGATAATAGTAAGAGCTAAAAATCTACATATTTTTCTTCTTAGTATTCTCTACTCCTATTCTCCTCCCTGCATAAATAAAAATTAGTTTTGATTATGCATTTATGCTAGGTTCGAGGTTGAAATCCATTGCTTATATATATGTAGTGATTTTTTTTTCTTTGCCAAGAAAAAATTCCATGTAGTGTTAAACGTATGGTATTCATGTCTATATAGTACAAGCCACAGGGTATTAATAAACCACCCAGATCTTGGAATTGCTAACCCAAGCACGCACAACATTAAATATAGCCTGGCAATAAAAAACAGACAACAAACTGTTGGTTGAACTGAAATGCTAAGCACAATAATCTGATCTTCAACAAACCATCAATCAATTTAGTTGTTCCAGGTCCCATTTTGACACCAAACGACGTCGTTCCACGCAGAGGATGGGAAGAGGATATTAAGGGAAGTGGACTGAAGCCGGACCCAATCAATGAGCACGAGAGCTAAGTTCTTGAATGAACGCATCCAAGTCCAAGGACGATGATCCTCCTTCTTCCATAGCCTCCCTCGCCATGCTCCCAAGTATCTTTGCTCTGTTTCTCATTTCTAATGCTTCTTCTCCCACCATTACTCTTCTCGCTGCCTTCTCAATGGCTTCCTTTTGCACACTATCCGCCACCACTCTCACCCATTTCTTAGCACCCACTGGAACCCCAATTCTCAGCACTTCCGTCACTAACTTCTCATTGTAAAACTGTTCTGCAGATACGGGCCATGTCACCATTGGTACTCCTGCACTCACTCCTTCCAACGTTGAATTCCACCCACAATGTGTCACAAACCCACCTGTGGCTTCATGATCCAAAATCAACACTTGTGGGGCCCATCCTCGTATGATCAGCCCCTTCCCTTCCATTCTCTTCTCAAATCCTTCTGGTAGCCATTCTTGTCTATCATCTTCTTCTTGTTCTTGTTGGTCAGCCTTTTTGGTTCTCCTCACAACCCAGATGAAGTTTTGTCCCGAAGCTTCTAGACCCATCGCTATTTCTTTGAGCTGAGAGTCGGTGAATTTTGCCATGCTTCCGAAGCAGACGTAAAGAACAGAGTTGGGTTTCTTGGAGTCAAGCCACTTCAAGCATTCTTGTTCATCAATGGAAGCTTGTTTTCCTCTGTTTGCTTTTTCTTCAATGTCCTTATTCAATAGCGAAACAGGGCCTATGTGCCATGTTTTTCTTCCGATTAACTTCTGGTAAAGGTCTGCGTAGATCTGTTCCAGTCCGTAGAAGCAATTCACTATCCCCCCCGAAGCTTCTCCCTTCTGATTCCATCATTTTCTTAATCAGTCTCGCCAACTCAGATTCGTCTTCGTTTAAGACATACTCCGGCAAAACCATCCTGGTCAGTTTAATTTCTCCGGGTAAGTTGGGGATCACAAAGGGCTCTGATTCGGATGAAACGTTCTTGTGAGGCTTATAGAGTCTCATACATTCAGCTGCACACAAAGAGAAAGAACTGGTCCCATGAAACACAATCCTCGGAATCCCGAACTTATCTGCAGAATCTGTCGCCCAATGAAAAAATGCTCCGACGATGAGGCAATCCGGGCGGTGTTGCTGCAAGACTTGTTCAAATGGCTCCTGAAGCATGCTCGTTGCTTTGATTTAATTTGGGAATTAAAGACAGAGAGGGGATAGAGTCCACATGTTCACAGCCTTCTGGTAGGCCAGCTTCAACGGAGGGGAATTTGATGGCTACGATGTTGATGTTGGAATTTGAAGGAGCTTTGGATTTTCCGATGATTTTGGAAACAAGGGGGAGGTTTAGTGGGGTGGTGACAATGGTGGCTCTGACACCTCTTGCAGCGAAAAGTCTGGCCATATCAACGGTTGGTATGATATGGCCGTGACCGGGGAAGGGGAGGAAGAATATGTGCAGGTTGTGATTTTCACTATTCATGGCTTCTGATTTTGCAGATAAGGAGTGGTGACAGAGAAGAAATTTATGGATCAGAGCAAGTTCCACAGTTTTGGAAAGATGTTCATGAATGAAGAAGATAATGGGCTATTTGAGAGTGCAAGAGATTGAGGACTTGTGAGTTCTCTGTGTTGAGGATGAACCAACCGCTTGAAATATATAAAGGGTAAGCTGGGGCCGGCTGGGTGATTTGTTTATTCTTGGAACCTGCCTGTCTTGGTAAGATCATAATTTAGTATTTTGCTCATACACGTATCATACAATATATATTGACAATTGAGGATGAAGAGAATTGGTTTTTATTGGGAGATGCATGGCTTGCTGCCCGAAGTGGTCGTTCCTTTGGGTACAGTGTGAATGATTTTCTTGGTCCCCACGCTCGGCAAAGGAAGGCTGCCGTAGTGTTTAGGAATGACTCTGTTGAGTTAAAGGCTTGGAGCGTATATTTGGCAAATTACAAAATTGTAATTTCAGAGGTCTTGTTTTTGTAAGATGAGATAAAATGCATCTCACATATATATTTAATAAATCGTAAAAATTATTCTCTAAAAACTAATTCAGACATACACTTAAAGCTTAGTTTTATGTATTAGGGACCTTGTAGCCTAATAGTATAGTGGTATAGAATGTTTCCCTATAAGTGTTTTTTATAACCTTTAGGCCAACAGTGCCTACCCCTCTTATTGAGAACAATAAAAAGGCTTTTTTTATATATATACTCCACCTATATATAAGGTGAGAGAGAAAATGAATTTAGGAGAATTACACTCAAGTTAAAAAAAAGGATAAATTATTACTATCCGATCTAGAATTTTTACATATTAAATAAAAAGGTACTAAAACCGGCGGGTTCAGAATTTTTCTTTGGATAAATGTCAATTTATTTGAATTGTGCAAATCTCATTGCAATAAGGTGTTCCATGAGCACTGAAACTAATTCCTCAGTTTGAGTTTTCTTTCTTAGCACCTGCCTCTCTTGGTAAGAGCATAATTTACTACTCTGTTTTACTTATATAGTATGATATGATATATTGACAAAAGAGAAAGAGAATTGGCTTTGATTGGGGGATGAATGGCTTGCTGCCCACGGCAATTGATGATTTGAAAGAGACGAGGATTAGTGGATTAGTACAAAAGAGAAGAATAATATATGGTCGCTGAAAAAAATGCGATCGATGACGAAAGTTTTTTGCGTCATCAAGTCCGTCGAAGTTGGTCGTTTGTTATGTACAGTGTACAGTATGAATGATTTTCTTGGTCATCACGCTGGCCAAAGGAACATCGTTGTCGAGTGAAAGCTTATTCTTGCCGCGAATGTCCTTATAGCTGAGGTTTTGTTTGATTCAACGAAGGTTAAGTTAAGTGAGGTTTACTTAAGTTAGGTTAGAAGAGGTTATAATGTTGTTTGGTTCAACGAAGGTTAGATTAAATGAGGTTTATTTAAGTTAAGTTAGGTTAGAGGAGGTTAAAATGCCCTTCTACATATTTTCCTTCTTCTTTTATAATGTATTTATTAATAATAATTATTTATATAAAATAATTATTTATAAAATTATTATTATTTGGAAAGTTCGTTGAATCAGGAGGTCAAGTTAGGGCAGTGTTGGAATTTTAAAAAATTGTCATGGGCAATTTAGTTACAATTGAAGACAAATATTCTCTCACCTAGGAAAAACCCCAATTTTGGAGGTTTCAGAACCTAGGTTAGGTTACTATTAGAAGATAAAAAAACATCCAACACCTAACCTAACCTCCTTCCAACCAAACACCACTTTTTTACTCTCAACCTACCCCAACCTAACCTAACCTCCAACCAAACAAAACCAACCCCACCTCAACCTAACCTAATCTCCAACCAAACAAAATCTAAGTGGCGTCAACGCTCCCGTGGGAGTTTGTGAGTTCAATACCGCTTGTAAAGTCAAACCGTTAAGTCTATGAATTAAACTGAGACATCGTTCAGCCTCAATCCGAAGAGCGGAGTCAATGGCGCTTGCCACCCTAACCATACACTACCACAAGGTTACCCAATCTATTGTAATGCCGGGAAGAACTATTCAACCCATTTGAACAGTGACCGCAATAATGAACCTCAGCGTCAGATTTGGCTTTCCAATCCTTTTTAGTTGGATGAACTAATTTAGAACCTGTTTGAAAAAGCGGTAAAATAACATGTTCATATAAATCAAGATAAAACTTTTCTCACAAACTTATTTGATATATTATAAATTACATTGGAAAAACAACTTCCACCACTTATCCAAACAGTAACTTAATTCAATTCGCTTGACATGGTGTTCATACAAGCGCTAACAAAAGTTTGCAAAGTTGCTCGGTAAATTTTCACTCAAGAGCAATGTTATCCTGAAAATTTTAAAATTGTCGTAACTGTTATCCGGACTAAGTTTACCCATTAGTTGACCAAATATACTTATTTGGGAAGTCCATGTGTCATCCACTTCATTATTTTTGAAGTAAGACTTAAAAATAGGTAATTTTTTTTAAAAAAAAAAAATGCATCCCAACTAAAAGATTAGAGACAATTAGATAGGTGAAAACATCATCTGCGATGAAGAGAAAATCAAAGAGATATTTGCTTATCTAGGCATCGCTAGGGTACGGTGGCAGAAAGTTTTTTATGGTCTTATTCTCGACAATTTTTCTGAGTGTGTTGTGCTTCTAATTAATGAATCTTTTTCTTCATTACTCTCTAACGAATGTGAGTTCCTACTCCATATGTAACTTCTTTTTCTTCAATGTTGTTCACGTTGTCAGCTCAACATATTAAGTCAACTAATAGTCAAACTCAACCTATATAATTATAAGGGTAACATTCTTACGATTTGGAAATTTTCAAAACAGCATTACTCCTAAGTGAAAACTTCTATAACAAATTTGTCTTAACAAAAGTGACATGAATAACACATAAACTATCAACTCAGCATAATTGATCAACTAAAGGTTAAACTTCACTAGGATAACAGTCAGGACAAAATTACTACAATTTAAAAATTTCTAGGATAACATTGCAACCCCAAAAATTTTCAAGGCAAAATCACCCCATCTTATCAACTTTCGAGGCAAAATAGCCATTTAACTCAAAATATAGTATATGAAGCATACAACAGTAAGAGGTAAAAATAGGTAAAAATCTACATATTTTTCCTCCCAGTATTCTCTACTCCTATTCTCCTCCCTGCGTAAATAAAAATTAGTTTTGATTATGCATTTATGCTAGGTTCGAGGTTGAAATCCATTGCTTATATATATGTAGTGATTTTCTTTTTCTTTGCCAAGAAAAAATTCCATGTAGTGTTAAACATATGGTATTCATGTCTATATAGGACAAGCCACAAGGTATTAATAAACCACCCAGATCTTGGAATTGTTAACCCAAGAACGCACAACATTAAATATAGGCTGGCAATAAAAAACAGACAACAAACTGTTGGTTGAACTGAAATGCTAAGCACAATAATCTGATCTTCAACAAACCATCAATCAATGAGCACGGAAGCTAAGTTCTTGAATCAACGCATCCAAGTCCAAGGACGATGATCCTCCTTCTTCCATAGCCTCCCTCGCCATGCTCCCAAGTTTCTTTGCTCTGTTCCTCATTTCTAATGCTTCTTCTCCCACCATTACTCTTCTCACTGCCTTCTCAATGGCTTCCTTTTGCACACTATCCCCCACCACTCTCACCCATTTCTTAACACCCACTGGAACCCCAATTCTCAACACTTCCGTCACTAACTTCTCATTGTAAAACTGTTCTGCAGCTACAGGCCATGTCACCATTGGTACTCCTGCACTCACTCCTTCCAACGTTGAATTCCACCCACAATGTGTCACAAACCCACCTGTGGCTTCATTATCCAAAATCAACACTTGTGGGGCCCATCCTCTTATGATCAGCCCCTTCCCTTCCATTCTCTTCTCAAATCCTTCTGGTAGCCATTCTTGTCTATCATCTTCTTCTTGTTCTTGTTGGTCAGCCTTTTTGGTTCTCCTCACAACCCAGATGAAGTTTTGTCCGGAAGCTTCTATACCCATCGCTATTTCTTTGAGCTGAGAATCCGTGAAGTTTGCTATGCTTCCGAAGCAGACGTAAAGAACAGAGTTGGGTTTCTTGGAGTCAAGCCACTTCATGCAGTCTTGTTCATCAATGGAAGCTTGTTTTCCTCTGTTTGCTTTTTCTTCAATGTCCTTATTCAATAGCGAAACAGGGCCTACGTGCCATGTTTTTCTTCCGATTAACTTCTGGTAAAGGTCTGCGTAGATCTGCTCCAGTCCGTAGAAGCTATTCACTATCACCCCGAAGCTTCCCCCTGCTGATTCCATTATTTTCTTCCTGTGTCTCGCAAACTCAGATTCGTCGTCGTTTAAGACATACTCCGGCAAAACCATCCTGGTCAGTTTAATTTCTCCGGGTAAGTTGGGGATCACAAAGGGCTCTGATTCGGATGAAACGTTCTTGTGAGGCTTATAGAGTCTCATACATTCAGCTGCACACAAAGAGAAAGAACTGGTACCATGAAACACAATCCTTGGAATCCCGAACTTATCTGCAGAATCTGTCGCCCACTGAAAAAATGCTCCGGCGATGAGGCAATCCGGGCGGTGTTGCTGCAAGACTTGTTCAAATGGCTCCTGAAGCATGCTCGTTGCTTTGAAGAAGTTGGGAATTAAAGACATGGAGGGGATAGAGTCCACATGTTCACAGCCGTCTGGTAGGCCAGCTTCAACGGAGGGGAATTTGATGGCTACGATGTTGATGTTGGAATTTGAAGGAGCTTTGGATTTTCCGATGATTTTGGAAACAAGAGGGAGGTTTAGTGGGGTGGTGACAATGGTGGCTCTGACACCTCTTGCAGCGAAAAGTCTGGCCATATCAACGGTTGGTATGATATGGCCGTGACCGGGGAAGGGGAGGAAGAATATGTGCAGGTTGTGATTTTCACTATTCATGGCTTCTGATTTTGCAGATAAGGAGTGGTGACAGAGAAGAAATTTATGGATCAGAGCAAGTTCCACAGTTTTGGAAAGATGTACATGAATGAAGAAGATAATGGGCTATTTGAGAGTGCAAGAGATTGAGGACTTGTGAAGTCTTTGTGTTGAAGATGAAGCAACTGCTTGAAATATATAAAAGGTTAAGCTGGTGGCGGTTGGGTGATTTGTTTATTCTTGGAACCTGCCTGTCTTAGTAATGGTAAGATCATCATTTAGTATTTTACTGCTTGAAATATATAAAAGGTTAAGCTGGTGGCGGCTGGGTGATTTGTTTATTCTTGGAACCTGCCTGTCTTGGTAAGATCATAATTTAGTATTTTATTTATTTTTGGTTCTATTTATCAGTATATTTTAACTAATTCTCATATATCAAAAAAAATTAATTAACTTATTAACTATAAACTAAATTTTTAATTTTACCCTTATTTATGATTGGTTCTAAAAATTAACATGAATAAATTTATTTTGTTTATTATAATTACTATGATGTAATATATATTGACAAATGAGGATGAAGAGAATTGGTTTTTATTGGGAGATGAATGCCTTGCTGCCCAGGTCAATTGATCCTTCGGATGCGAGGAGGATTAGTGGATTGGTATAAAAGAGAAGAATAATGTTGTTTACGATGACTGACAAAGTTTTTTGCGTCATCAAGGACGTTGAAAGGGTTGTTCCTTGGGGACAGGATAAATGATTTTCTTGGTCACCACGCTGCAATAGTGTTTAGAAATGATGGTGTTGAGATAAAATTTGTATTCGGAATAATTTTTGAAGAATAGTTTTTATAATTAATGTAATTCTCTCAATGAATTTTTTAATTTTATTTATAAGACATGATATTGACTTTTTTTTATTTACTCATTTACCTCTATTAAATGCTGGTGTATTTTATTAAACAGAGGTGAAGTATGGATCTTAAATAGGGATGAAGTTGAAATTTTTTAAATTTCAAATTAATGAGTTTTAAAGTTTTCTGGTAAAACATGTTGGAAGCCTGGCGAATTTTATTCTTATTTTTTGGTCCTAAAATAATTACTTTTTTGGTAATGAGGAAAATTGGGAAAAATCATCTATTAAAATTTTATTGGGGAGAATGATTTAAATCAAAGTACTAATACTTATACAAAATTTATTAGTACTTTCTAATATAAAAATGTATCAGTTTATTATCACCAGTAAAATTTTTAATGGGAGACTTCTTCCCATTTTTTCTTGATAATGGATTCTGGGGTTCATGATTGGAGCAAAAGATAACCGACAAAGATGTGCAAGGGGGGCTAAGAAGATAGCTTTGATGCAAGAAAAAAACAAGAAGTGATGAGCATAACAAAACTCATAAGCAAAACAACAACATTGATGATATTCAAACTAGGGTTTTCAAACCCAAACAGGCTTCTAAAACAATGGGTAAAGATTTAGAGTCCGTTTAGATTAGCAGTGACATAAGTGGTTTTTTTTTAATCTGACTATTGCGAACTTAAGATAAGATAAGAGTTAAATTGTAAAAGTGATTTGTGTTTGGATTGGCGGTGACAGAAATGATTTTTTTTCAAACTTAAACTTATTTAGATTATTATTTGAAAAGCAAGTTTAGATAGAAAATAATTGAAAAGGATATGAATTTTATTGAATACTATATATATATATATATTATTTGTATATATTGTGATAATTGAAGAGAAAAATTAAACTTAAAATTTGATAAAATAAAAAAAAGTTAAATAATTGTTTAAAAAAAACTAAAGTGCTTTATGTATATATATACCCACACCATGTTCAACGCATAGTGTATATATATATATATATAAAATGAAATTCACAACCCATAATGTTGTGTACTAGGTTACAGGCAAAAAAAAAAAATGTTGTGTACTATGTTCAACGCTAATCATCAAAAGCCAAGTTTTTTGGCTTCTCCTTAGAATCCACTTTTGAAAGAAAAGCCCAGTTGATGAAGATATAAGCATGTTTGTTTGAGCTTAAAAAAACTTATAAGTTGCTTTTTACGTAAATCGAGACACAACTCCTCTCACATACTTACTTCGTATACCGTAAATCACTATTAAAAAGCAACTTATAAGCAATCGAATCGCTAAACCAAACATACCCATAAACCCCAACATCATAAAAAGTACCCCCCCGGGCCATTAGGCTTTTTCCTTGCTCACTGGGCTTTTTGCCCTCTCAACTCCTCCCCAAACGGTCTTGATGGGTTAGTTCGAAGCCAACTCAAAGTCAAACCAATGAAAAATAAAAGAAAATAAAAAAATAAATTTTCATCATATTATTCAAGTACTAGATATCAATTAGGGGTGAAAATAGCTCAAACCCCAATAGGGGCCTATAGCCTAGCTTAACATATTTAGGCTCTGATTGGTTTGAAGAGAGGGGAGGGGAGGGATTTTGGTCCCCTCCCATTTATTGGAAAGATCAAAAATTTATGAAAGGAGTGGAAATTTTTTGAAATTTTCCCCTCCCTGACCTCAAAACCTCCCCCCCCCCAAAAAAATTGGGAAAATTTGGAGGGGAGGCTTAAAAAAATTTTGGATTGGACAAAAATGCCCATCAAATTTTGATGATAACCCAAAACTACCCTTCCCATTTTCATTCTTCACAAACACCAAACCCTATTTGGCTATGGTCCATATTTTTTTATTTGGCTATGCTCCATACAGTAGCAACAAACACAAGCAAACCTTCATTTTTGGTTGAGATGAATGTCATGTGAAATTTCAAAATTGAATAGTAATTCACATGATTTTATCTGCCCTAAGAGAGAATACCTTTATTTTTGAAATTCACATGATTTATAGTCCATACAGTGCTCAATGTCATGCTCCATATTTTTTGGGATGCCATATAGTTGCCATTTGATTACAATTGATTATAATTTAGAAAATAAAATTTTATTTATATTTAAACTTTATTATACATTTAATAGAGTTTGAATAAAATCACTTATAATATAAGGGTAAAGTTGTCCATGTGAAAATAATTTTCCTTCTCTCCCCTCCTGAACGAAACAATATAACATTAAAATCTCTCTCCTCCCCTTTCTTCTAATCAATCCAAATAATATAATATTAAAATCCCTCATATCCCCCCTCTTCCCCTCACCACCCCTCCGTCAAATCAAACAAACCCTTAGTAAATAGTCAAGCTCGGGTTTAGATCTATTGCCAGGCCTACTTAGATAAACAAATTAAGCCTATTTTCATAAAGTCTATTCTACAAGCCTACAAGCTTTGCCTATTTAATATTTTTAATTTATACTGTTATATTATCGATAAGTTTACCAACTTAGCCTTCATCATAAGTTTCTCATCCTATCATCATTCACTTACCCTCAACCATTATATACATCAATCATTCAGCCATACCTCTCTTATATTTGATCACTCAAAATGGCAACGCTAGCTCACTCCCTCTCCCTTGATTTGCATCGTCCATTAAAGTACAATAATTATTGCAAGTTTAATTTAGTGCCAAATGAAATATTATAATCTTAGTAGGAGGTGTTTATCTCAGTTATATGGGAAAAGCAAAAGAGGTAAAATCCAGCTTTACATACCGCTTGTTATGCTTAGTCGATTTTAGAAAATGCACCTCATTAATCAATAGATGTCAACACTCGTTTCCATTTCGATATTCACAGAGTAATAGAGACCAAGGTCCACAGGTATACAGAAAAGTATATATATACTGATAATAAATATTTGTTTACAGACAAACATTAACAAAGCAAAATTCACTAATAATTACAAATATGTACAGAATATCCCAAAATATTCCAAGTACAGGCTAAATATAACCACCAGCTGTATCTCAGGAAACGTGTTTATCAATTTTCCTTAACTGTGTCCTTGCCTTTTGAATCACTGGAACCTGCTGATACATTTTGATTTAGAAAAAGGGATGAGATTCCAAAGAATCCCAGTAGAAACATACTATCGACATATAAAATGTGAAAATTAAATATACAATGCATCATATTAGGCAAAATGAAAGTTCAATTTGATTCATACGTGTATACAAGTTTCAGGGCCAAACATCGACTTAGAACCCCTAAATGTACCTCAGTCGAGTCACCAACCACAGCTAGGATTTTCGATATACCTTGACTGGGCATCGAACCACAACCAGGTACTGTGCCTCTAGCACGCATTCATATCACAAAATACAGTAACATATAACATACAATAGTCACATAGTATATGAGAGATAATAGTTCACATAGTATATGAGAGATAATAGTTTCTACCTCAACCCTTTTTGACCTCGAGAAGCTCGCGGCTCGCCTCGTGGAATGTGCCAACTTCAGGTTCTTAACTCAATCATAAAATACCAAATGTACTAGAAATAGGTTATAACCTATTCATGTATCATTTTAGACACTTCCATAGTGTTTATTGTGGTTATATTAGCCTATAGTGAAAATTTACCAAAACGCCCCATGACCCCAACCCGGCCCGGCCCCATCGTACCTGGCCCGATTGCACGTTTTCCCAAATTTTTGACTAGGGCTATCCTGATGTATTTTCATCCAAGGAATCCATTTCCAGACTCAAAATTATCAAATTCAATGTCAAATTATGAAATTGCCCTTGGCAGCCCTACTCTTAGGGTTTTAAGGGTGTTTCCATAATTAAACTTTCTCGACCTTTTCTGAAAAAGTGTCCAACTGTAACCCCACCTAATTTTTCCTCCTGAACCCAATGGAACCATCAAATCATTGAAAATCCAACTCTAAGGCCCTCAAACATCCATGGCTGAAATTATGGTGTTCTCCGAAAAAATCGGGGTTTTACTATTTCGACTCCGTAAACACGTTCCTTTCTACTCCTAACCACTTTATTAACCATTTAATTAAATTATAACTACCATTTGAACTAAAATTGGGCAGTATAACCCTTCTAATGTCACATTTCCAAAATTTAAAACCAATGGCAATTCGACAAAATTTCACCGATTAAATTGCTCACAGCAGCCATAATGGTCAATATACGAAGGTTTGGAAGTTACCTCAAGCTCCCACTAGCTTTTCTTGCTCTTGGCTGAAAACTCTAACCTTAGAACACCAAATTTGAGCTTCCCAAACCTTGAATAACATAGTAGAATAGCTTAAGAACGAATTTATACGTATTAGGAACCGATTTACCGAAGAAATCACTTACCTTTGCAAGTTTTTCTTCTTTTTCTCTCTCTAGAATTTCACACTTTCTCTCACTAGTTCTGATCTGGTTGGGCACGAAAATGAGCTGAGGAAGATAATGGTAAAGTGTTTTTATTATATTATATGATTTTTTTAATGATTTATGGAATTTCCAAAAATTCCAAAATCAATCTTATGTACATAAACCCTATGTATATGTAACTAAGCTCATTAAGCCCAACCAATATTTTCTTCCTTTTGCAATGTGTAGGAGACACCTAGGGGTCCCTCCCTATGGTCTCAATTGGCTTCACAACTTGTTCCGATTACGTATACACGTAAAGTCTCAATTTTAGTCAAAATTGCACTTTTTACTCAAATTTTTCATAAATTCATATTAAATTAACCAAAATATTTTAAATATATTTTTAACGTGTATTTTCCTTAATTAATTGAAATTAAATTCAATTAATTGGAAAATAATTTATTTTGTGCTATTTTGGCAAAATTATGTTTTTGTCATTACCTTTCTAATCCAATTTCTTTTCTTATTTTTCTTTGGCCAATTTCTATCTATTTTTGGACAAAATATTTTCTCCAATATTCCTTCATTTTTGGACCTTAATATTGGGATTTTTAAATTACCCAAATTAATTCCATAATTATTTTTGCCCAATTTCCCATGAAATTGAACATTTATGAAATTCATAAATTCCAAATTCATGAATATTCACCATTTTATTGAATTTCCCAAATAATTACAATATATTTGGTGAATATAAAATTTGGGGTGTTACAATAGACACTTGATTTTTCTTGTTCTTACTTGCTCGAACAACTATGTCACTAGGCATTCTTTTCTTTTCCTTATTAAGCCATTATATTACGATAAAAATGGATGTGATGCTTTTAAGAAATAATATAAAGTTGTAAATAAGTTTAAAAGGTTATATATGAATATGAAGGTATAGGTTTTAAAGCCTATTTAGATGCCTGTATTTTAAATAAGCCTTGAAAACAGCTTCAGGCCTTCTCAGGCCTTTTAAAAGCCCAAACCTATGCTTAAAAAAACTTATATATAGGCTCAGGCTCAGGCAACCAAACAACTCACTTGGTTGCCTGGGTTGAGTCTGAGTCACCCCAAGTTACTGAAGCCTTAAATTAAGGATGCGGTTGGGCCATCAAGTTCCTAACTAACCCTACCAGTCCATTTCAAGTTTAATAACCTCGATTCAAACATTAATTTTGTTTTTCCACTTATGCCGAGTCTTGACTCTCAAGCTTAGTGTTTTAATTCCCACTTTTTTATTATACATCTAATACTTGAGTCTTTAGTTTGGTTTTGATCTTTAGAAATAGGAATGGAAATAAGTTAAGCCTTTTTCAAAGGCCTACAACCTGACTTGTTTAAGGTTTGGTAAAGCCTTGTTTATTTATCTAAGTGACCAGCTTATAAGTTTATTTAAAGGCCTATTTACTTAAATATGCTAGGCTTTTTATCTGGAGACTTGACATGTTTAATATATATATATATATATATATATATATTAATTTAAGACCTAAATACACACATAATATTTTATTCTATATAAAAATTAGGTTTTCTTTTAATTATATGCAAGCTTTAGGCTTAGTAAAATCTATAATTTATACATATGTAGGCTTTAAAGCTTACTAAAGCTTACATTTATGCAGATTTTAGTAAGTTTAAAGCTTATTTACGGCATTCAATGCCTACAACATAAGGCCTTTAAAAAGATTTCAGGCCTAAGTAAGCCTTCCGAAGGCTTAGGTCTGAGCCTAAAAAAAGCTTGAATTCAAGCTCAAGCCTAGGCTCAAGCTTGAAGCTTCTATTACAATCTCAGACCTATTTATCAAAAGTCTAGCATAATCTGACCTATTTTCATCCCTATTTAGAAAATCTTTACAAAATTTTAGGGTTTTTTTCAAATACAATTTGGTTTAACTCTTTTAAAAAATGCTTGATCATGATTGAAATAAAAATGCTTTTTTGGAGATGTTTGTTGTAATCTTGAATATAAAAACTCAATCTTCTTTTTTCCCAAAAACTTGCAATTTTTCCTCAAAGCGTTTATATTGATTACACGTGTTTAGGAGGTTTTGATTATGAAGTAATTTTAGTACACATAATTAAAAAGAGTATATTAAATAAACCAACACGCATTAACTTAATTAATTTTTTTAATATCCTCAACCTAATTATTTAGATTTTATATTAAAAAAAGGAGGTGATATTTATTTAGAGCTTCTTATTATAAGCATATTCACGTAAACCAATGCAAAACTTTCTTACATCTTTACCTCATAATCCAAAATTACAATAAAACAAGATGTATGTTTTTGTAGACTCAAATGAACAAACTCCTACTAACTATTTGCTTTAAAACAAGTTTGACGGCGAATTGTAAGCTCATGAATCAGAGCATCAATATCTGCACAAGAAGTGCCTCCTTCAACAGCTCTTCTTGCTTTGTCTCCAATTTCTCTGACTCTCTGTCTCATCTCCTCTGCTTCTTCACTCTTACCCATCACTTTCTCCACCGCCTTCGCCACCTTCTCTCTCCTCACTATCTCTCTCCGTTCATCCTGCCATGACACCCACTCTCGACTCCCCACCTCCACTCCAACCTTCAAAACCCTACTCACCAACTTCTCATTCGTAAATTGCTCCGCCGACAACGGCCACGTCATCATCGGAACCCCTGAACTCAACCCTTCCAATGTCGAATTCCACCCACAATGTGTCATAAATCCCCCGACTGATTCATGTTCTAGGATAAAAAGCTGTGGAGCCCAGCCCCTTATAACCAAACCTTTGTTCTTTTCTTTCATTCTCTGTTCGAACCCATATGGGAGCCATTTTGATTCATCCCTTTCCTCTGTTTCTGAAGATTTGAAGATTTTCCCTATAACCCAAATGAATGGTTGATCGCAAGATTCAAGGGCATATGCAATTTCCTTGAGCTGTTCCCGAGGTAATCGAGCTAAACTCCCGAAGCTGATGTACAGAACTGAATTGGGTTCTTTTGAATTCAGCCAATTCAAACAGGATTGTTCGTCAATTGTAGGAATCTTTCCTCTCTCTGTTTTATCCTCTGTTTTTTTTGTTACACAGAGACACAGGTCCTACGAGCCATACTTTGGTTTTTATAACATTCCTGAGGTAATCAGCATAAGCGGGTTCCAAATCGTAGAAGCTATTGGTCACAGTGCCGAAACTATTCTCCTCTGCTTTCTTCCTTCGATCGAATCCTTGAGATGGGTCTCTGATAAATGGCGGAAGCTGCGACCTCGTTAATTCAATCGGGTCCGGGAGACCCGGAACGACAAATGGATCCGAATCGGAACCCACTTTCTCATGCGGAGCATAGTGTGTGACGTTATGGAAGACACAGCGAGAGAAACAGCCACTACCGTGGAAGACGATCCTTGGGATTTGGAGGTGGTCGATGACATCAGCAGCCCAGCGATGGAACATGTCGACGACAATGGCATCGGGGTGGAGATCCTGGAGGAGTTGTCGGAGAGGTTGCCGGAGGACGGAGGTGTCTGTGGCGGGGCCGGCGGACATGTCGATGTCGGAGATTTCGAGATTTGGAGGCAGAGTAAGAATGGTGATGGGAAGGCCGGATTGTTGGTGTCGGAGGATGGATTTGTGGAACTGAAGAGAGTTAGAGAGGGTGGTGATGATGATGGAGTTGGCTCCGCCGTGAGATGCGAAGGCTATTGCGGTGTCGATCATGGGGATCTGATGGCCTCCTCCCACAAAAGGGAAGAAGACAATTTGTACGTGAGAGGTTGCAGAAACCATAGCTCCGAGAGAAGAGAAGAAGGGGAAACTGAAATGAAGTGAGAGGCGATATGGTATAGTACACAGAAGCTTACTGTGAGGTGAAGGTTATGTGAGTGTTTGGGATTGCTTTTTTGGTGAAATAAGCCCGTTTTAGCCACAAAAATCCCACATGTAAATGGGTTACGTTTTGGTGATGTTTGGGATTGCGTTTTGAAAAAAACAAAAAGCCCGAATGGAGCCCGATTTCAATAAGCACAGATGAGAAGCTTTTTTACAACACGTTTTGGGTGTAGTCCAGTTAATGGCCTGCCAATGCATATGTACGAATTGCATTTTATTATTTTCCCACTGTCTTCAGGGAGGGGCCCACCTCTGAAGAAGAGGAAGATCGAGTTCAAGGATAGTGAGAATCGGTCATCGTATAAAATGGACCTGGGACTTGCGTTCTCGGCTTGAATCAATCAAAAAAAAAAAAAAATTGAAGTAGTCCAGTTTTGTCTTAAATCGGATTTTCAGTGTGTTTATTTTAGAGAAGAGAAAACGTAATTTGTTTCTTTCTTTGGGTCCTGTGAATTTTCTGTGAGGTACAAAAATGGTGGCTATGTAGAGAGAAAAATTAAAGGATAGTGGAAGAGGGACTGAACTGAAAATGAAATATTTGAAGACTATACATATATGATTTATCATAATAAACTTCCAGGCCCAAATGATATGTTACTGTTGGATATCGCATATATGATCTATCTAAAATTTGAAGACTATACAAATGCCCTTCAACTTTTTATTTTTAAAAACGCACTTATACAATCGCTAATCCAAACATGTTTTCACTTATGAAAAAGCACGTTTTCAATTGCTTATCCAAACATAAATCACGGATCAAAAATTCACTTTTCTTTTAAGTCATTTTTAATAAGTCAGAATCACAATAAGTCATTTTTTCTACCGCTATCCCAAACACACACTATATAGGGAAGGAAGATAGTGAAAGTGAGTAAAGGTTAGGGATGAAACGTCATGAGTGACACGCAAAAGAAAAGTGTCTCACTCCTAAGTAATGAGAGAGATGAACTGGAGATTCGAGTGAGGGAGCATTCAGATGTCCCAGAAGATAATGTGAAGTATTGTGTGTGGAGTGTGGGCCACTTATTAAAGGAGAGAACAGAATGTGCAAAGTACTTTCTCATTCTAAGGTAAAATTGATTTTTAGAAAAATTAATAAATTTAAAATATTTTTTTTTTATTTTTTTCTCAAAATTAATTAATTTAACTAATAAATTAATATATAATCTAAAAATATAAAATATATGGTATAATTAAATAACTTATTTAATTTTATTAATTTCTCTAAAAAAATCAAATTTATTTTATATTTAATATTAAACAATACCACTTGCATACTTGAAGAAGTTGCGTACGTAAGTGAGAAAACATCCATGACGGAACGTCATGAGTGACATACGATTCCTTTTTTTTAAAATAATATAAAAGGTCAACGTGAATTAGGTACTCAAGTCACTAAGCCATGACATTCCTTGAGAACTGAAGAGTGTTTATAAAAATACTTACTAAATGTTTATCTAAAGTGACATATTATTTCTTTTGTTTAAAAGGTAAGTTATTTCTAACTAATGCAAACAATTAATCGCTCTGACAATAATTTTGTTGACATTTCTTTGGAGGCTACTTATAGTTAGTTTGGATACGTACAAAGGTCAATAGATGCACGGATAAAAATGATAGATTAAGCGATACGAAATCATGCGAAAAGTAGTAAAAGAAAAATAAAAAAAAGGCTCAATAAAATTATTGAAGATGACTTCTTAACATATTGATATTTGATTAACATGCCTACTTAATTCTTCAATATTGATCCCTACAGAAGACAGGTATACAAGGCTTTTGAATGTTGGAATGGAATCTGTATTCTCTAGTATAGCATGAAAAGAGGAACTGGATTAATAAGGACAAAACGCTAAACAATTTACTATGTAAAAAGGTCAAAGTAAACGTCTCAAAATGATGTGATATTCCTACCCAGAATATTGTAAAAAGCCAATGTAACTTGGCGACATTTGCATGTAAGCTCGTATAGCATATCAAGGAAGCAGATCAATCCATCCCCACCTTCCTCTGGTAAAATCAAAAGTTGCCTCCATCTCCGCCAATGGACTCTCAAGACTCATCCACAGATTTGCTCAAACGATAATCTTGAAACCACTACATATGGGCTTCTCATAACTCACTGGCACGTTTTGATTGCAAAGATGCTCTTACAATATTCCCCCTTGTAATAAGTCCAACCTGAATAACAACAAAACAAAGATCAATTAGAGGCAAAAGCAAGAATCGAAATAACGAAGATTTTAACGGGAGATGCACACTCTTCTTACCAGCTTGCCATCTTCATCTACTACAGGCAATCGGCGAAATTTTGTTTCTAGCAACAACCTAACACGAGAAGGGGTGAGATCCGACAGTAAGTTAGAAATGCAGAGATTTTTATTTTTTTTGGCAATACAGAGACTCAAGACAGAAGCCCATGGCATGGAGCTGGAATCCAAAATCCTTACCTGGCAGCATCTTCTAGATTAGTAGATTCATGAACAACAAGTGGGGTTGGCGTCATTAAGTCACCCACAACTTTGCCATTAGTCTTACCAAGAAGCTTTTGTATCTCATTAAATGTCTGCCATAAAATCAGTAATTAGAAATTGCATCGTGCAGATGCTGCTGACTGCTAACTGATAAGGTACACCAGTACAATTTCTCATCCGTCCCATATATAATACTAGTTGTAGACGCAACCTAGTTGTGGACAAAGAAAATTGGTTTATTTCAAAATACTTCTACCACTGACATGTGGGGCCCTATAATCCGGTGAATTTAAAAGATGCGGTCATGACCATGAGTTTGTTGCCTCAAACATGTTACGAATGGCTTTTCTGGATAACACATAAACATATGTACAATTCCTCTTTTGCAGAAAACAAAGACAGGAGGGAGGGAATAATTGAAGAGAAATATACTACTCGATTGCAAAAATTATAGAAGCAAAAGAGATTATGTTTAATTTCCTTCATTTAAAATCAATAATAGTCCGTCAAGCATTTCACAAAAAAAGTACTACACCCTGAATGCAACATATATAACATATGCTGGCAGATATACAATGGAAAGAAACTGTCAACAGGGTTTAGTTTACACCATTTACAAATTCAGATGTTCATGATGCATGATATTTGCTATATTGTTTAGCCAAACAAATATAGTGATTCCATTAACAAAGAATTTCATGTATGTTGTAAGAAAAAGAATTTCTGCACATACAGGTACAAAGTGGTGCATAGTTAAACTGTCCAAATGCAACTTTGTAAATACCATCGTACCATAATATGAACAGAATAAATCTCGCATCAAACTTATCAACCACAATTACCATAAAACAAAAGCGACTGTTTTATCTAATCATTAAGCAAAATAGTCTGATAATGAAATATTTCACGATTGACAGCAATGCTACGGAACAGAGTAAAATTTCACAAAGCAGTACAATAAAAACATAAACAAATCAAGCAAGAGGACGCAGAACTGCAGAAGTATAGAACAGAACGAATAGGACATACTTTCCAAGAACTGTCCACATCAGGAAACATGTTTGTTTCACATTGACTGCCACCTGAAGCCAAAAAAGAAACATTAGTGCCAAATTTGCAATACACAAAAAAATAAAACAAGAAGCAGACAAGAACAATATAACAACACGTGAATCCCTCTGATTAGTTCCAGATGAAACAGAAGGTAAGGCCGACATCTGCCTGATGATAGGCTTGACAGATAAAATTAGAATTAAAACAAGATATATGTGGAGAAACTGATTCACAAAAGTTAGTACAATAATCTAATTTCAGAGTGGCGGGCTTTCAGAGTTGTAGAGAAGATTAAAACCCCCATTTTGGCCCATAAGGCCATAACCAAGTAAAACCCTTCTCTCTCGTACAAATACACATGAAAGTGGCCAGTGCCTATCTCCCATCAGAGAGAAAGTGTCACAGGCTTCTCTAGAATTATTTAGCAACTTAAACCAATAATCAATAATGGTATAAAGTTCATCCAAAATTTACACTAAAAAGTAAGTAACTCCATTCTCCAATCTTTAGATGCTAAAAGTTCAGATGTGTCGATCTAACTAGCGTAAACAACAACTTGTAAACATTTCCATCAACTTACAAGGATAGACCTCGATTCACTGTGATAATAGTTAGGACAAATATTAGTGCTGCCTAAAACGTCGACCAAATGAGATGAAATATGTTTCCACTTTGTAATAAAAAAATGTTTATATTACCTGATATCGAATCAATTGCTAACAAGTCATAATCTGAGACAACACCAACCTGCAACCCAGAAAGGAGTCTCAAATGAGGAATTGAAACAATGGAGACCCACTATGCACCAAGAGCACGTAGGACTAATATAGGGGCAAAGTGTATAATTTCTCTCGACTATACACTTGTCGATTTGATACTAATAATGTTAAGTGATCTTCAGGAAATGGAGTTAATAAAAATAAATAAAGGGGGGAAAGCATTAAAATTAAATAATATGAAAAAGAAAGCTTGAAACTCGTTCGTTTATAAGAAGCCACAAGTCATGCAGTATATTTATAACTTAGCATCAGTAGGGTAGTCCAAATGTTAGTTCTCGTTATTATTATTAACATGATCAAATATAAAAATTACCAGATTCCAATCATCATCGATTACGGGAAGACCACTGATTCTGTTATTAACGAGAACCTCCAACGCTGTAACAAAAGTAAAAAGCGTATGATCATGATGGAAAGGGAAGTTCCACACAACACAGGGAGAGCCATCCTAATGAATTTGTAGTAGTACTAACCTTCCTCAACAGTAGTGGTGGTTTTCACAACGTGCAAGTTTTCCTTCTTCGTCATGAAATCAGCAACTCTGTATGTTCCGTTTCTACGCTGAAAATTAAAAACCCACATTAAAAAAAATCAGAAAGTTCATGCACAGAGAAATAACAACGACAAGTGAGGTATTGATCCGTACTGGAACAGAATTGACGCGGGGGCCAGATGACCCAAGGGCCATGGGGAAACGCCGTCGTTTAAGGAAGGAAGGCGCGAAAAGGGAATGACCAGAATGGCATTGAAGATGGAGGTGGTGAATGAAAAGCGAGGAAGAAGCAGAAAAGCGAGTAAGAGGAAGCGTGGTGGTCAAATTAATGGAAGCCATTGATTAAATTGAAGAAAGATCTTGGAATCTGGTTTGAATCGAGAGAGACTATGAGAGGTGAGAGAAGAGAATAAAGAAAGAGGAATCACTGTTACACTGGAAATTACGGTCGGAGAGGGATTTATGGAAGGAATGAGAGATCAAAGTGGGAGACCGGAGGAGAGTAGAAGACGTGCACGTCCTTTTCCTTTCCGATTTCGCGGGTGTTGCTCTGGTTCCGTTGAACGCGGATTCTATGACCCCCACTGGACGGAGAAAAGCCGGCGCCGCGGAATAATTGAAACTTCTTTTTTGGACGCAACAAAATAATTGAAATTAATTAATACAATATTGATTTCAATTTATTGAATTTATGTTAATGTTAATTTTTTTTTTGGAAAATCCCTCAAAAAGAACTTTTAAATTAGTAAAAGACAGAAAGGTGGTCCGAAATTCCATATTTCCACAAAAGTGCGAGTGCCTGAATTGGGATATTGAAATTTTAGACAAAATGACGTGCATAACTCTCGAAGTTTTAAAATTGAAAAATGTTGAGGGAGATAAGAAGGGCGAAATTGCGCGAAAACTCTGTCGGGACTCTTCATCTTCTTCCGCCGTCGTCGTTGTCGTTGGTGGACCCTGGTTCGGTGGCGTTGAGAGAGGATAGTAGCAGCGACATTGTGGGACAAATTTGGGGTGGATTTGAGGAGGAGCGAAGGCGAGAAGAGGTTGTGGTGAAAGGCATTGGACAGTTGCAAAGGTACCGATTTGCGGATGCGAATTTGAGCTTCGGTGCTGAACTTAGATAAGTGGTTGTGTTTAAAATTGTATTTCATTTTAACTTATCCAGTTGATTAGAATGGCGGTTCAATGTGGTTGGGTTAAAATTAGTTTGAGAAATGTGGATAAAACCTATGAAGTGGTGCGGGGAGTGCTTAATTTGGAACCTCGTAAGTGAAGTTGGGAATTGTTGAGAGGAAGTTGTGAAAATAAGTTGTTAAGTTGGGAAGTTTGAATTGCAACTTTTGAAATTTCTAAACCGTTGAAACAGCATATGAACGCGTCAATTGGTGAAGTTGTGACACGGTGTTCAGATGTAGGGAATTATGATTTTATTGTTGTGAGAATGTTATACATACAGTTGCGAATGGCTTCAGTGAAGTTGTGAAACAAAACCTCTGAAAACCACATGTTAAGTTGTGAACATAAAAGAAGAATCTGTGAAAACGATAATGACACGTTGGTAACTTGTGAAACAACATATGAAGTTGTGGATGTGAGTAGAAGTTGTGAAACGGTGTGTGGATATAGGAATCGCCGATTTCACAGTAGTGAAAATGTTATGCATAGTGTGGATTGTTTTAAGTGAAGTGTTGAATCCCTAAGATAACATGTGAAAATCGAATTTTATCCTGTGAAAACATTATCGGAGTTTGTGAAAACATAATTAAAAGTTGGTAAATATGTGTAGAGGTCAATTTAGGTGAGGAAATTGTGAAATTCATAGACGAACTTGTAAATCCTTATACAGAACTTGTGAATGCTTCTCCATAAGTTGTGAGACCTTATTTAATTGTGGGGAAATAGATATTTCCAATAGTTGTGGTTGTGATAGGAAGGTTGTAAAATGGTATGAGAAGTTGCGATCACGTAGCTTAGATGTGTTAACTTGTCATGTACAAATAAAAATGTTATTAAATCTGCTGAAATCCATAGTTGATGAGTGTAAACTGAATTTTGTGCAGGTAAAAGGAGATGGCGGGACATAAAGGTGAGACATCAAAGGCAAAACAAGTAAAGGCAAAAAGTGTCAAGAGTAGAGCAGTAACGAGACAAAGTGAAAGTCCAAAGCAGTAAAGGGCGATGGTGAACAGAGTAAACTGGTGATGAGTGGCTTTATGGTGTTTAGAAACGAGTATGTGGCCAAGTTAGGGGAGAAGAAGAAAAGGATGGCAGATGAAAGTAGGTCCGCAGGGAAGGCATGGTGTGAGTTGCCAGAGGCGAAGAAGAAGGAGTACAATAATAAAGCTATGGAAGAACGGCCGAAAAGGAAGATGAAGAAAAAGGAACTGCCATTTCATACCCGCTGCTCACTGGGAGGATTTACATCGTTGGTGCAGTCTGTGAACGGTAATGAACATTTGAATGAGAGGATTAAGAGAATAGGATTTGGAAATTTATTGAAGGTGCAATTGGACAAACTCCCCCGTGACCTCATTGTGTCCATGCTGAGAGCATATGACCCAGCAACACATCAATTCAGGATTAGGGGGAAGACAAAAGAAATAGAAGCATCAAATGTGCACAAGTTTCTCGGTATACCTGATTCAGGGGAGGAGGTGAAGGTGGATGTGGAGGATTCGGATACAACATATCAGTAGTTGAAGAGGGAGTATGGGAAGAAGAGATATATGGATATTCTGAAGCACATAAAATCTGGGTCAGCTGGCGATAAATTTGAGTTTATGTTTGTGCTGTACAATTTAGGAACTTTGTTATGCCCTACCTCAAGTGGGCTCATAAGTGACCGGATGTTGGTTATGTTCTACACAATGGACCGTTTTGAACATTATGACTGGGCAACATACATGATGAAAGACTTATGGAAGGGAATGAGTGATTATGTGAAAGAGTACATGGAGAAGAAGAAAAGGGAAGGGAGAAACAATGTGGGTGGTTGCCTGTACTTACTCCCGGTATGTCACTGTTTACATTAATGTGTTGCTATCATTCAAGCTGAAAATAATGTGTAGCTATATTCAAACTGAAAATAATGATCCATATATTTTCTATGGTGTAGTTGTTCTTTGGGGGAAACTTTCCCTTTGAAACAAAGTGTTCGCCAACAGTACACCACACCGATTGAATTCGGGACTAAGGAAAAGATCAACGAAATAGTGAAGACTGAGAGGATGAGCAATATGGGTATTTTATATCAAGGGAAATGCTCTGAAGTTAGGGCAGGGAATAAGGACACAGATAATGTCCCATATTTAGACCCGGTATTTGTCTGTAGAAGCTAATTTAAAATGCAAAAACGATTTAATCATTTAATTGACAAATTAAGATGTGATGTCACTGCAGGAATTGAAGGAGGTCTATGTGCGGTTGGTGAAAGTTATCAATGAAAATCGAAACAGACTTGTAAACGTGGTGGTGCAGGAGTTACTAAATGTCCAGCTAGCACGAGAGGCCAGGGACAAAGCACAACAAGACGGCCCTGGTGTGACAGTAGATGAGGAACATACAGATGAGGATGATGATGATACGACAGATGCTTCTCACGACTCAGATTCTGATGATGCAAACACAGAACGTGATTCTGTTGATGACGATGGAGATGATGATGCAGAGGGAACTCAGGTGGTGGAAAAAGTCCCCACGAATGAGCATGCAATTCAGAGGCCTCAACAGCTACGGAGATCAAAAAGGTAGCCACTGCAAGCGATGACATGTCCATTTATATAGTTGAGTACAAAAGCAGTGGCTAGGTACATAAACTTTCAATGACAACAGGACATTAAGATCTTACTGCTTCTTAATGTTTTTTTGTCACTGACATGACACTGCATACATTACATATAAAAATTGCTTCACATGCACCCTATCCCTTCATTCCAAAAACCATTGAAGGGTTAAACCAAAACATATATACAACAAAAAAGATGAAGCATGAAAGATGATAATTAGAGTTTAACATGGGTTGGGATTTTTGCACGTCCTTCTTGTGTGTCCAGCTTCATGGCACCGTGTACAATGGTAGATCTTTCTATTTTGGAACTGTGATTCCTGCCTCCTTACTCTTGGTCTTCCAGGAGGTCGACTTGTGATTGGAGGGTGGAGGAACGTAGCTTCATACATGTTTTCTATGTTATAATGCCTATAATCATTGACGTTGGGCATGTCTATTGTCACAACTGGAATTATGTTGTGCTGGTAGATCTGTTATTGAGCTTCTATCTTAAAACATTCCTCAACATAGTCGTAGATGTTGCCGTGCATAATCTTGACAGCTGCACACGCATGTGTGTATGGAATCTCACTTATCTGCCATGCCCCACAACTACATTGCCGTGATCGCAAGTCAACCCTATGGTCTCCACATCCTGTATACACACTAAATCTACCCTGGCCATAATCTTCACACCCCATATGCTCACATCTACTCATATTTTCCATTACCTTTGCATCTATATTTGGCCCAACACAATTCTTCCACTTAGTCATTGCCACATAAGAGGCATGCATCTTCTTTGCTATTTTCTCACGATGTGCATGAATTAGCTGGGCTACATTATACTTCCTCTCCTTCACCATCCATGTATTGAATGACTCGACGATATTGATTGTTATGTTATCCCATCGTTTGTGTGGGAACTTGCTAAGAGCTCATCTATCAACATCACCATGATTGTTAATCCATTCATATAACTCTTGATAGTGCTCCCACATCTTTTCCATTGTTTTATCAAAGTCATTCACACGCCTTGCATATGCAATCTTGTCAAGAAGCATTAGTCCATCCTCCTTTGATCGGGTATTAGTCTTTCTCTTACCCCTGTTTATTTTCAGTATCTATGCACTGAAGTTCTCCTTAACATGTCTATAACAAAATGCATGACGATGCCCTCCAAATATTGCCGCCACAGCACCTATTATGCCATTGTGACGATCTAACACAATTGTCAACTCCATAAAACCAACAATCCTTTTAATCATATGTATGAACCAAGTCCAATCATCCAGTATCTCTCCCTTCACAATTGCTATGGCAAATGGCAACAACTCATTATCCGCATCATAGGCTGAAGCTGCAAGTAGAGTCCCTTTATAAGGCCCACTTAAATGAGTTCCATCAACATATAGTACATGTCTTGCACCCCCATGAAACCCTGTATACATGACTCATACGCAATAAAAACTCTTTCAAACCTGTAACCATGTACTACCCATTCAGCAACTGTTTTAGCATCAGTTTCCTTCAACCTTTAGCATATCCATAGGATTAACATGTATGATTGTTCTGGTCTTCCATGTATGTCTTCCATTACCTTTTCCTTTGCCCTATATGCCTATTTATATGTTAGCTTCACACCATACTCCCTTTGCAGTGTCTTCATAATCTCAGTTGGACGCTTCTCGGTATGATTCCTAATCTCGTCGATTATTATTGATGATGTCAAAGTAGATCTTGCACCATGGCCGCTCACTTGCAAATGATCTTGAGCTGAATGAACATGATTTTTTATGAATTTTCTCACACACAGTATTCTAGAATTCCTGCCCACTACAGACGCATAAAATTTTCAAGGACAACCCTCTACTTTACACTTGACATACATCTTGTCCTTGTTATTCCTATCATATTTATACACATACTTGTGCGCAATGCTATACTTGTACAAGGCTTCTCTTAATGCATCAGCATGAGGAAAATGCTTCCTGACCCCGAAAATTACTCCTGACCATTTCAAATAGCTCGTGTCACTAAAATTTGTCTGTTCTGTCTCATAAGTTATACACCCACCACCAATTTCAAATGACACAGGCTCAAAATCATTGCCATGTATCATGGGAGATACCTCTGCTTCCGGTGACCGTTCCAAGAAGCTATGGCTCATGCATACAACAATTACAACACTTTATAACTTATTATCAGCTTGGGAATGAACAAAATATTACGAACTTACAGATGTGCATCATTCATTGGCAAGGATTCATTGCCATTCTCTATGTGAGCTACAAACACATGCGCACTGCTTTAATTGAACCCAAATAGATTTTCAATTTCACCATCATTGTCAAGATCAATTAATGTCCTCTCATCAAACATTACTGTGTATTTAATGTCACAATTGCTCCCTTCATGACTTATCAATCTTGATATAATTTCTCTTAAATCTTCCACTCTTATCCCATCTTTTAGTACCTTTACCCTCACACTGCCTCCAATATATTTAACTTCACCGTAATTATTACGTTCAAATTTCCCCCTATGTGAAAATAACAAAACAACTCCTTTGCACAGCTTGACCTAATATTACCATCCATTTTTTTACGCATCCTGCAACAAATAAATAACGCACTATTAGTTCACAAAAATAAAACTAAATGGGTACCTCAATCTTTCACAGATCTATATTAGGGTTTTTCAACTTCATATTAATCGTTTCTTACAAAATCCACCTCATTTATTCTCTTCAACCACAACCCTGAAACTGCACGTCATGAACCATCCCAACCTCCTCCCCACTTCAGGCAGCACTACATTTTTCTTCATACCACTCATCAACATTCACGTCCTTCAAATCCAAATACCTCACACCGAAATCAAAGTTTCCCACCCAAATGAAGACGAAAATGGTTTTGCTTCGGCTCGACCACGCGGGGGAAGAACATTGTCGACTCAATAAAGTACATACCTCACTCCTGTTTGTCTCGCCTCCCACTTACGTTCTCGCGCTGACGCTCACCCTGTATCGCGTCACCTTTTTCTTTTGTTATCAACTTCTTTTCTTTCATCAGAGGGCCAAATATGTCATTTTACATTCAATTCTAATATTCCAATTTAGGCACTCGCACTGATCTGGAATATTAAATTTTAGAGCACCTATTTGTCTTTTACTAATTTAAAAGTTCTTTTTTAAGGATTTTCCCTTTTTTTTTTTTAGTTTAAAAAACCAAGGAAGACAACACTACAACACTAGGATGAATAATGACAGGAAAGAAAATTGACTTGAAAACCTCAATTGGAAGTGAAGAGGTCATGAGGACTTTACCCAGAGGTGGCCTTTAACTGTTATTCTTTTTTCTTACAGAGAGAGTATAAAGTAGGAAAAATGACAGAAAATTCTATATGAATTTAAAAAAACTCCAAAATGCATACTAAATTAACAAAAGAATAAATAGGTGATCTGGTGAGAATATAAAATTTTAAAGTTTGGATGTTAGACAACTTAAATATACGTAATGACAACTTATGAATAATAATGAGCTACTTGGATATAACAATGACAAATTAGGGAACTCAAGTTATCAATATATATACCCAAATTATTAAATTTCTTTACTCAGGTTATTAATATCCAAACTTCAAAATCGCATATTCATACAAAATTATCTATTTCTATTTTTGCTAATTTAAACATGTAGAGGCATCACATATAAGTATATAAAAAAGTGATTTGGAGGATTAAGATTAAATAATATAATTTATTTATTTAAAATTCAAATAGAATTACTATAAAACCAGTGCGTGTGGATATCAAAATAGCACTTGTGTGTTAAAAATAATACTTGGCCGAATTAAAAATACTAAATGTATTATAAAAAGGTTATGACCAACAAGCCTATATAAATGGTGTTGGTATGAAAGATCAAGCCGTGCGGTTCTTAAGTATGTTTTTACATCATTATCTTATTCTCTAGAATTGATAGTTGATACTTGATGCATAATTAAATTTGATGATGATGATTTTAGTTGACAATGAATTATAACATTAAGAGCATGGTTTTGATACATTTGGAATAAAAAACACCAACAAGTCATGAGGAATCTATTTTTAAAATACTCCATCCAGTTCTAAATATAAAACTCAGTTGATTTTTTTGAAGTAATTAAGAAAGCTAAATAAGTTTCTTTCAAGAAGTTATATTCATTGTTTTTCTTCAAATTAATTTATTTGACTTATAAACTGCTATATATTCTAATGACATATAACATATGATATGATTAAGTAATTTATTTAATTTTGTTAATCTATTTAAGAAATTTAAATAAATCTTATATTAAGAATAGTAACAACTATTACATTACTAGATTATCATGATGATAATTGAGAGTTGAGGCCCCATCTTTCATGAGTGTTTTATTACTTCCCTTCTAGAAGATTGAACTGTGTCCGCCGATTGATTTTTTTTTTAAAAAAAAAACATTTATGATATGTTTCAAACAAAACTAATAGTCAACAACAATTGAAAGGGAGGGGAATCAAAACAAAAGAAGTACAAAAACGAGGGAAGGGCGAAACCGGTGGGTTTTGTTTTCTTCCTAATTTTTCCAACGTACACTTGGAAAATTAATCAAATTTGGCAATTTTCAAGGTCGACAAAAGGGGTTGCGCTGAATTCGTTGAATCCAATATTGGCATTTTCTGTTTTTCTTGTAAGCAAATAAGTATTATTAATTAATATTTATAATAAAAGTATAATATAAATATGCAAGACAAAACAAGTGAAACGACCCTTTCTCCGAACAACAATTTACCGTAATGATTTTACAAAATCTGATTAACCAGTGATAATCGAAAACAATTTCCCATTTAAAACATATAAGAGTTCAAGGCACAAACTCGCCCACAAACCCATTACAAAGATATTCATTACTCAGGGCAAACATAACAACAGAAGAACTTACAGCCCACGATTTTTATGACATTGAATCCCACAATTAAGATTTTAAAACAGTTATCCAAACAATAAATATGATATCTCTGAAAACATAATATGTCCTATAATGGCAATATATAGAATAATACAACACCAATACCACAAGAGGCCTACAGGATTCTTAACGTCTATGCCTCTGGTTGCTCCCCTTGGCCTCTAGCCAAATTAGAGGTCTCGCCTGAAAAATATTTATAACGACGGGGTGAGACATAAAGTCTCAGTAACCAAAAATTAATTTACAAAATATGCAGGAAAAGATTGTAAGTCAGTGAAGCAGCTTTAACTAACATAATATCAATAATATTCTCAATAATTAAATTTCATATAATATGTTCAACAACTAGAATCATCCCCACTCATCCATCCTGCTCCTCCTTATAGCTTCTGGACGTGGTACAGCCTATCAGTGCTAGTATACCTGGCCAAAGGTTAGCTAGTCACTTCAAGAATACTGCCCCTCCCATGCCACCACCAATATACCGTAACAGGGAGTTGTCCACCCAAAACACTCAACTCAAAATCCAGACCAGGAATGAGAGAGTCGATGGGCACAGTTTCACCATATCTCTTCCACACAACCCACCATATCCCATGACAGAAAAACAATATATCAATATAATTCTCAAAACATATACAAATTATCATATCTTCTACAACATTCCATCTCAAACATCATAACTATCACAACAATAACAATTTTAATAATATCTATGCTTATATATACAATTTGGAAAATACACTGCTTCACTAAACTAGGTTTATATTCAAACATACACATAATCTTTCAAAACACATACAAGTGGTATAGATGAAAGTAAGGTTTAGAAAATACCTTACAGTCCAAAACAAGCATATAAAATAAATTAACCCCGGTTACCTCAATTCCAACTTAACTTTATCTTGAGTACCAAATACAAACAATCACCGATCCCAAGAAAACTCTACATTATCAATTTAAGTAACAATTAACCCCAAGAAATACTAAAATAAATAGTTTACACAATTCATCTTCAATTTTCCTCTATTATTATTATCCTTAATTATTCTAACTTCCTTAACAATCCTTAAACAACCTCTATATCATTCTCTCTCGTCAACCACTTAATTTTTATAAATTAAAGTTTCACCTTTAATATATCTATTATTAAATAATCATCAATATCAACCTTCTAAAATAACTAAATCTCTTTTTCTAATTTATATGAATATAGTATAATTATTAAACAATAATCGAAACTCCCACATAATTAAAATCATATAAAAATCTAATTCTTAATATCAAATTATAATTTATAATTTCTTATACAACAAAATTTACCAAACTAAACCGATTAGAATTTCTATAATACATCTAACAAACCAAATAAATTATTTAATCCAAATTTAATCGGATAAAAAGCCTAATATATAATTATTCATATATTAATTATATAGAAAATTCAATATAAAATTATATACCAACTACATAACAAAAGTAACCTGATTAAAATTAACTATTAATCCTCCTCTATATTCCTATAGCCTTATATTAACAAAACTCAAATTTGTCCAAAATTCTAAATCTTAAAATTTTCTCTAATCCACACAAAATTACTATCATAAGAAAGAGAAAATTATTTAGAACATTTTCACAAAAGAAGAGTTATAATCAGAAAAGAATTTAAGTACCTTATTGATCCCCAAATATATGAAAATACTCCTATCAGTAAAACACCATATACCATACGCCTTCTACACAATCACCTCACGCAGACGATCTGCGTGAAGTGAGAAGGGAGAGGGGGTATTTATAATACGCCCCTCCCTCACCTCAAATAATTGGCGCCATAAAGGTGCCAATTCTGAATGAGTGGAGGCACTTTTTCAACTGTGGGGCCACCCACAGTTTTATATATATATATATATATTATTTTATTATTATAATATTATTATTTTATTAATTAATTTTTTTATTTTTTTTATTATATTTTCTTTTCAAAAACAATTACTACTAAATCCATAATTATATTTAAATTATAACTATATTCTAAAAACAAGGATGTTGCAACAAGCAAGTGAGCTGAATTTTCCTATAATAAAAGGGATGCTCTTGTCTAGAGTCGGGAAATCGGGCTGATCCGTTTAAGTCCTATTAAGTCTCAAGTCGGTCTTATAAATTTGAGCATTCAAAGGAAGTCAGGCCTAAAAGGGCCAGCCCTGTAGGGCCGAGGGCCGGCCCATTAGGCCCTTTTAATGTTTTTTTTGCCCGTACCCTCTACCCCTTGTCCAGTCGCCCCTTATCCAAAAATTCTTAATATTTTTACTCCTTAAGTAGAGTCTACTAAACAAAGTGAAGCACAATCAAATGTCTTTAAAATTGATGATAGTGGTGAATAAAATGAAAATGATAGTCGTTATACTAATGTTGTGTGGAGGTTAAAGTGTTTAGTTTCTTGTCTTCTTATGTTTTGGTCTTTATGTGAGTTATTATGGGCATGATTTTACTTTTGATTATGCATTAGTAACTGTGTTTGTTTCTTACGTTAGACATGGTTTAAACTTTAATGTCAACAACATTTATGTGTTAAATTAGAACTTTGTATATCTCTCTAAAAGAAAATACGCAGGAAAAGTAGTTAAATATTGTGAAAAAGACTTCCTGACCCTGCAGGCCGGCCCTGACCCTAATGCTCTCAGGCCGGACTTTGAAAAGCTGCAATTTTCCTGACCCCGAACCTTTTAAGGTCGGCCCTTTTAGGCCCTGACCCATTAAGGGCCGACCCTGATTCCCAGCTCTACTCTTATCAAATATTTTTGCAACTACTTTCACACTAACGATGAAATTATGAAAAGGGGACGTGAATATAAATAATGGTTGGTAGTACGTGAGAAGTTGCAAGCATTCTAAAATCTAAACTTAGTGTGTGTTTTTTTACCCCAAAATCATGGTTTTAGAAGCACTTTTTCATAAACCGAAACAAAACTCCTCTCACATACTTACTTCATAAATTGTAAAAGTTATTCTCCAAAAGCTAATCAAAACACACACTTAGAGTGTGTTTGGTTGGGTTACATAAGCCTGATTGGGCATGTAAAAGCTCAATTGGGAGCAGTGTTTTTTTTTCCATGTTTGGTTGATAAGGTGAGGGATTGAGCTTTTGGGGATATGACCACTGTACACCCTAGATTGGCAAAAGCTGAATTTTGGAGCTTTTGTTGAAAGCTCAGCCAAATTCAGTTGTACCCATTACCTAGTATGTTATCAGACTGATTGTAATTTTACCCTTAATATACTTTTTCAGCTTCAAAAATTACTTTAAAATAGTTTTTTAGTGTTTTTAACTCCTTAAAATATTTTTTCGATGTTTTTAACCCCTTGAAATATTTTTTCATCTGTACCTAGTGTGTTATCAGACTGATTATAATTTTACTTTTAATGTATTTTTTCAGCTCAAAAAATTACTTTAAAATATTTTTTAGTGCTTTTAACCCTATAAAATAATTTTTCAGTTGTACTCAATTTTAGGAGGCTGACTACAATTTTACCTTTAATGTATTACAAAAATGAGACAAGCCCAATTGACAATCCAAACATAAATCACAATATCCAATCTGGCTTTTATCAAAAGTAATATTACAAAAAGTCCAAATGAAACAAACCCAATTGATAATCGTTGTTCCAAATACACACTTAATATGTGTTTGGATTAACTTTTGAGAATAACTTTTACAATTTACGAGGTAAGTATGTGTGAGAAATTTTATCTCAAGTTACGCAAATTTAGATTTAGCAATTTGCTAAACACCAGAGTGCAATTTTATCAATCAACACCAGAAAAAAAAAGTTGAAAATATTATTAAATCACAGGATTTTGTTACTCAAAGGATATGGGTCCCACGTGTTGTCCTTTTTTACATGGGTCAGGGTAGGGGTGTTCAAATCCGGGACCGGGACCGGGATCAACCACTCCTGATCCCGGTCCCGGCTTGAGGCCGGGATTGAGAATTTGTGACCGGTCCCGGTCCCGGTCCCGGAAAAACCGGGACTATCCCGAGACCAAGACCGGGAATTCCCAGTTTGACACCAACACCTGATTTTTTTTTTTTTGCACAAAGAAAATCTGGATTGAGGAGACTCTTTGGGCTTGTGATTAGGGGTGTTCAAAGTATCCCGGTCCCGGTTGTCCCTGCCCGGTCCCAGATTTTTTATCCCGGGAATTTCCCGTCCCAGCCGGGACCGGGATGTAAAAACCCGGGACCGAGACCGGGACCGGGATCACACCTTGTGATCCCGGGAATTCCCGGTCCCGGGTTTTATTTTCTTTTTTTTTCTTTTTTCCTTAAAAAATAGGTTATTATTTTATTTTTGTATTTTTTACCCCATAAATTAAGTTATCATTTGATAAAATGTATATCACATATTTAGTTAGAGTTAAATTGTATATATCGTGATACAAATCCTAACTATATAATGTATAAAGATAATAACAAAAATGATGAATGTAATAATAATTTCAATTCTAACTCAATTTATGTGATTTTTATGACCTTATTAGGTGTTAAATAATTACTTTAAACATTAGATTATAAAAAAATTTAACTAATATAATTATATTATTAAGACCGGGAATTCCCGATCCCGTTCCCGGGAATTCCCGGTCCCGGTTGTCCCGGGAATTTCCCGGGACCGGGAATGAGATCCCAGTCCCGGGAAATCCCGGGACGGGAACCGGGAATGGGTATTCCCGGTCCCGTCCCGGGATTTGAACACCCCTACTTGTGATAATAAAAGTCTTGAGCCCAATAACATATTACAATACAAGTCATTACAGAAACAAATATGATATGAGCCCAATTGAAGAATCAAAGTAAAAAAACATTTATATGACTTTTTTTTTAGTAAATCACTAAAAACAAAGAGCTCAACACGTCTTTAGAGACACCAACAGTCTGATTCTAAGGAACTTATAGATTTGCTGGAACAAAGAGAGCCTTCTGACAGATGCAGTTTAAAATTCATGCAAATACAAGCATTTATGAATTACACTTGGTGTGCTGACCACGAACTCTAAGACCCCAGTAGTGCCTCAAACCATAGTGGTTCCTGCATACACAAAGTTTCATATGTTACACTTTATCCATATGTTTCACCAACCAGAATTTAGTTCACAATCAAGTACAAAATCAAGAATCAATACAGTTCTTCTGACCAAGGGAATTGAAGATATAAACAAATGAACCTCAAGGGTACATATAGCTTCAGGCCAATAATGTCAACAATAGAATACAAAGTAGGTCATCTTTGATATACATAATGCTCCCACCAAATAAGTCACAATATTTGTGTAATTCATAACATGAAATTGAAGCTTCATGGTAAATATAAATGCTTACAAAGTCAGCCCCAATGGTACTGATATAGCTGTCAAGGTATGAATCATCCTGCTCAAAAAAAAATACAATATGAACAAGTATTTCTTTCAATTCTCCACATGTGTGTAAAAAAGAGTTTAAAAATTAGATTATTATACGGCAACCTACACCAATGCATAAGAGCTATCACAGCTTTCAGCACTTAGAAGTAGAACATTGACTCCAAGACTCAAAAGAAATAATATATTATGGTTATCATTTTCACCATTTGCAAACCTTTCATTCTCTAATTCTTGAGCAGAGTTCAGCCTTTATAATACACAAAGGTCTTGGTCCCTGATTTTCTTCAGCCTTTCCACATCATCTCTCAACTTCATGTCCAAAGCATTTGTCAAATTAAACATGAATTAAACACAGCCAAGCAAAATTGTAGATCATAGTCTTGAAAAAAAACTGCAGAACCTAAAATATTCATAGCCAAACATGAATTAAACACAGCCAAGCAACAACCATTCACACCAACAAAAGTTCACAACATCAACTACAAAAGTTCAGTACAGAAATTAAAGAAGAACAACAATGTTACAAGAAGCAATAAAATATGAGTGCTTTGTCCTTGCTCTTCAAGAAACACAGCCAAGCAACAACCATTCACACCAACAAAATGACGTTCACGACTTTAGTCCATGCTCTTCAGCTACAAAATTGAAAAGAAAAAAATGGAAAGAAATGAATAATTATTATTAAGAAACTAAAGAAGACAAATGAATTAAATAAAACAAAGATTATGATATTACCAATTAAAGCTGCTAGTACTTCCTCATTTTCATTGAAGTTATCAACATCAAGTGATTCAAGTCCGGTTGGGATGGATGTGGATGGAAAGAGCCAATTTTGTGCACAAATAAGTGCTTCAACCATCCTGGGTGATAATGAACTTCTATATGAATCAATGACACGGCCCCTTGTGCTAAAAGCTGATTCTGAAGAAACGGTTGAAACAGGCACTGCCAACACATCACGTGCCATCATGGAAAGGACTTTGAACTTTCCACCATTAATTTTCCACCAATCCAAGATAAGAAAATCAGCATCACGACCTTCAGCCAACTCAGATTGAAGATATTTGTCCAACTCTGCATACTTATCTGTCTGAGTCTCAATCTGATTATCAGCCCTAAATCTTCTCTCTGCTTCAGTCTCTTCCATATCAATATCAAAACTATCTTGTTCAACATTTGTTACAGTGCTACAAGTACTTTCAGTTTCTATTTGTGCCTGACTATGAATAACACTCTCAGATGTGTCAAGAACACTTGAATAATGATCGAACAAATGATAAATTACATTTGAAACTCTTTGTATCATGTCTACACGCCTATCAGGATCATTAGGATACATATCATCAAAGGCATACTTCAAAAACTTCATTTTATACCTGGGGTCAAGCACCACTGCAACTACCAACAAAGGATTAAAGTTTTCAAAGTGGACCCAATACTTATCATACTTGCTCTTCATACTCTTAGCCATGCCATACATAAGAGAACCATGATTATATGAAGCTTTGTTGAGAACCAAAGCAAGATTTGATACTTGTCGGAAGGCCAAATTTGAGATCACATAAAGTGATCTTGAAAGTTTCAGAGTGACTGTGTAGAACAACTTCAAAAACTTAGTAAACTCAGTAGCTTGTTTGAATGAGTCAACCGTAGGAGGTTCAATTAAACCTTTATCAGAGAAGTGTTTTTTGTAGTCCTCGTCTGACTCCATCATCCTCTCAAACACGCTACTAGATTGGTTGGCACTATCTAACATTATATAAGTTGAATTCCACCTAGTGGGACAATCCATGCTTAGTAAGCCCTTTGATTCAACTTTCATTTTTTTCACAAGTGCCTTAAACCTCCGAAACCTTGCAGGAGAAGATCTTACATATTTAATGGCATTCCGAATGGCTTCAATTGACTCGTTCATATCCTTGACACCATCAGAAACAATCAAATTCAAGATGTGTGCATAACACCTCAAGTGCATGAACTCCCCGTCACATACTAAACCATTCCAATGCTTGAAAACATATTTCAACCTTGACAATGCATTATCATTGGAAGTAGCATTATCAACAGTGAAAGTAAACACCTTATCAATGCTCCAAGACAACAAGCATCTCTCAATTTCATCTGCAATTGTTTCACCCTTATGGTTTTCAACTACACAGAAATTCAAGATACGCTTTTGGTATGTCCAACTCTCATCAATCCAATGTGCAGTCAAGCACATATAATTGGCATTCTGCTTTGAGGTCCAAGTATCTGTAGTAAATGATACTTGAACTTTTGAAGTCTCAAAATACCTTTTCAATTTCTCTGCCTCTTCAAGATACAAGTTGTAGCAATCTCTGGTAATTGTTGATCGGGAGGGAACCTTGAAGCGGGGTTCTACATCAGCCATCATCGCTCTGAACCCAAAACTTTCAACAATTCGAAAAGGCCTCTCCTCCAATATAATGTATTTTGCAACACCTCGTCTGCATCGCTCTTGACTAAATAAATGAGAAGTCACAGTATTACATGACCCTATCTGAGATTGAGAGATTGCAAACAAAGATTGGTTCTGCTTATTTGCTTTGTTCGGATTTTGTTTACAAGTCCTAAAATGCCTCCACAATCTAGTAGTCCCTTGCTTGGTATGATGGCAAAGAATTTGTTTTGGGCAGTACTTACACTTGGCTTTATGCTCTCCAGTACTTTTGTCTATTTGCATATGTTCATAATGGTCCCAAACACTAGATTTTGTCCTTTTCGCTGGTCTTTCATCTCCCTCTAAATCTACTTCAATATTTGTTTCTTCTTCCCTAGCTTCCTGTTCTACATTAATTGGAGTTGATTGGGTGGTTCCTTCATTGGTGGGTGTCGTTGTCATGTTTCTGAATATTTACAGAACAATGGTAAAAAGACCAGAACAATGAATCACACAAGCCACAACAATGCAAGCCAATTGTTCGGACAATGCAAGCCAAAGAAACAATATCACTCGTTCATATCTGCTGCCTAAGAACCTCATAAAAAGGTTAATATCAAATCAGGACAATCAAACAGATTTCTATTGAAATTCAATATTCATTTTTCTATAAAGGCAACTGATTATGAGTCCCTAATTATATATTACTCATCGTTTTTTTTTACTTTTGAATAGTCCAATATTGTATAAATTTCTATTGAAATTACATAATCAAACAATCTGAATCTGTCATCGGTATAAATTTCTATTAATGAGATCTAAGTGAAATTAGAGATTTGAGGGGATTTAGCAATACCTCTCAGCCATGACCGAGAAGGAGAAGCAGAGACCGATAAGGAAAAGCCGAGACTGACAATGTGAGAGGCTAAGACCGACAACGGAGAAGCCGAGACTGAGAACGTCGAGGCCGAGAGTGACAACGGAGAAGCCGAGAGTGAGAACGCCCGACGCCGAGAGTAAGAACGGAGAAGCTGAGAGTGAGAACGCCCGACGCCGAGAGTGAGAATGCAAGAGGTTGATAGCGAGAATGGAGAAGCCGAGACCGAGACTGAGAATCGGAGATGGAGAGGCCGAGAGAGAGAGAATCGGAGAACCCTAGCAGCTAGCTCATCGTGATTGACCGTCGAGAGTGTGAGATCATGAGTGTGACTGTGGATTACTGGATTGTGGTGACTGGTGACTCGAGAGTGATCGACTCAACACCTCAAGGTTCTTTTTTTTTTTTTTTTGTCACAACCGTTTTCAATCACTCAATTGGATTCTTTTTTTTTTTGTTACAATTACGTTTTTATTAGTTTGGGCCAAGTTTAACCCATTAGAAGAAGAACCCATTAAACATTAACAATTTAACATAACAAAAAAAAAAATGTATGTATAAGATACCGGAACCGGGACCAGGAATCCCGAAGCCTTGACCGGATCCCGTCCCGGTCCCGGTAAGGCCGGGATTTTTCAGTCCTTGTCTTACCGGGACCAGGTCGGGATTGCCGGGAGCGGGATCATATGGACACCCCTAGGTCAGGGGACAAAAATACTCAGACCACTAACCGGCATAATTTCACCCATAAACTAAAAATTGCGAGAAAATTTCCAAGCTATAATAGAAGTACACATTTAGCTGGCAAAAAAAAAATAATAATAAGAAGAAGAAGAAGAAAACATTTGCAAACATTAACTATGACTATTGACTAACTGCTTGAAATTTTATTTGACATGAAGGGCTAATACGAAAATACATGTTTGACTGTGAAGTATGATAAAATAAAATATTGTACCTAAGATTTTTATCACTTAGAATAAATTTGAACGCATATATTTTCACATCTGTACTTCAAGTTAAATAAAATTTCGATCTTTTTGTCATTTATTATTGTTATTAAACCCAGATCGGACCGGCTAGTCTAACCTGGGAACCAGCGACTTAGTCAGATAACCGGTCTTGTTCGTGAACCGGACCGGTTCAATTTTTTTAAAAAAAAACCTTTTTATGCGTTCGGTTTGAAATCTTAATAAGTCTGAAATCTTCACTCTCCCACCGATTTAATCCTTGGTTAGCTTCAGTTTGACTCCAATTTAACCCACTAACCCTTGACCCAATATCCCAACCAATTCACTGACCAATCCCGATTTAATAACCTTGACATTTACGGTTAGTTTGCCAACATATACCTCTTTTATTGATTGAAGGTTCTTTTTTTCGCCCTTTTAATTTTTGTGGTTCATGGGCAAAATTGTGCAATTGTGGGTTATTGTTTTATGGGTCTTAATGTGTGTTTGGATTAATTTTTGAAAAATAGTTTTTATAATTTATAAGATAAGTATGTGAGATGAATTTTATCTCGATTTACAAAAAAATACTTTTGAAATTATAGTTTTAGGGCAGGTGAACACACACTTATGTCCCTAACCCATTTACATGTGACACAAAACGTGGGACTCACATCCCTTGCTCAATGGAAGTCAGCGACTTGTTACATATTGAAAATTTTTCCACTATTTTTTAAAGTTAATAGATAAACTTCCATCTTATTTGAGTTTAGGATACAAGTAGCTCCTCACAAAATACTTCATACTTCTTCTGGTCTTTAATATAAGACATATTTATTTAATTTAATTAGATTAAGAAAATTAATTTAGTTAGTTAACATGCTATGTATTTTCTAAAATGCCCTAATCATTTTCCTTAATCTCTTCATCTCTTTCATTCTTGATTATTGTTGAGTAAGCTTCAATAGGAGGTAAATTAAAAAAAAAAAGGATATATTGACAAAAATGAAAAATATATCTTATATTTAGGACCAATATCAACTTTTTTTTTTTGATAGAACCAATATCAACTTTATAAATATATTTTATACTAAGGGCCGAAAAATTAAGTATTTGTTTTTCACCTTAACCCTGTGAATCAGCATGCACACATATCCTTTTGCTCCACTCCAACACACAAACAAATCTAATTATATTTCTTTGTTATTTTCTCCATCAAATATATAACCATGTAATTAAAAAAATTGTAAAAGGTGAATAAAAAACATGTGACATACACATGTTTATAATTTAAAAAATTATTATGGAAAAAATTATGGTAGACATTTTAGTTTGGGTATTTTATACTCCTTCGGTCCTAAATTAGGATCTTGTTTTAGGGTAGCTTTTGGTTTTAAATATAAGACATTTTTTTTCATTTTATCTCTTATATTTATCATTTTTTTTATTTTATCTCTTGTTTTTATCATTTTTCTCAAATTAATTTGTTTAATTTCTAAACTGATATATAATTTAATGTGCACAAAATTTTTTTAGAGAGACTGCATCTACATGTTATAATTAAATAATTTATTTAACTTCATTAATATTCATAAATTAGATAAAATGGTCTTACATTAAGAATTAAAGTAATATATATTTTTTATTACAGTATTTTATTATAGGAAAAGAGGCAGGCTTCTGTATTTTTGGATAAAGGGGCAATTTTGCCCTACCATTAGCATATTTAATTTTGACAATTAATTGACTAAATATGCTGAGTTTGTTGTCCACATGTCATCGATGTCATTTTTGTTAAGATGAAAATTTGCACCGAAAGTTATAAATCTAACTTTGAAAAAAAATTTGATGTAAATGTCATATGGACTTTTGGGGCAAATTTGTATATTAGCAAAAATAGCATGAATGGCATGCAAACTGTTATCTCATCATATTTGGTTAACTAATGATTAAAATTAATTGGAATAACGGTCAGGAAAAAATTGGTTTCTTTTTTGCACTTCCGCAGCAAAATTACCCCCTAAAAATTTCGCAGATAAAACTGCCTCTTGGTAACAACTTTCTGAATGAAATTATCCCCCTATGCTTTATTCTTTACATAAAAGGAGTGGAGAGGGACTAGTTCAGGACTTCTTAGTTTGACAGTGAAATTATAGATGAAAATGTCTTGATTTTTCTCTTTCTTGGGCACAAAGACAGGATACCAAAGTCCATTGCATGGATTTGCAAGGAAGTTTCCTTCAGACTTGTTTTTAGGTCTCCCCGAAAATCATTAGCCATTAGCCATCCTTATTTAAAGTCCAACCACTGCATGATTAGTTCACTTGGCCGATTTTATGGTTGAAAACTCCTTCTCGCTCGTATCATATCATTTACTTTAAGAATAAGGCAAGCGACCGGCCAATAAATCGGTCTAATTAGTAGTTTAAATTCAAAATTGATTCAGGATGAAACCGGACTTAATTTAAATAACATTTAAATAAAAAATATTAATCTACAAGTATGGGTGTGTTTGTTTGACCGTTTGAACACCCAATCGACCGATTGAGTGTGCCAATCGGCCTTATACAGTGATTTTGCATGAAGTTGGTGTTTGTTTCGGCGATAGATTGGCAGAAAAAAGTTAGAAAAAGCCCCGATGGAAATAAGCTAGGAATTGAAGCTTATGAGAGCGTTGACTTCTGTTTGGAGGAGTATTTTTATATTTTTGGGATCAATGAGGTACTCAAAATCACTTCTAATCATAAAAGCTTCTTTTATAAAAAATGTTCTAAATAATTTTCTCTTTCTTTAGATAGTAATCTTCTGCTAATTAGAGAATACTTTGGGATAAAAGTTTAGACAAGTTTTGAGTTTTGTCAATATATGACTGTAGAAATGTAGAAAATAATTAATAATTAATTTTAATCAGTTTAGATTTATTATTCAGTTGTTTTATGATTTTATAATCAATTTATTTTTATAAAAATGTCATAAATTAGTTTCTATATAGTGTTTTTACCCATTAAATTTAGTTTAAATAATTTATTTGGATTATTGGAGGTATTATTGAGGTTTTAATCGGTTTATTTTGTTAGATTTTGAGCTATGTGAAAATATGAGTTAAGATTTAATATTTAAATTAGAGTTTGATATAATTTATAAAATTTAAGCCTGAGGTGCACAATAGAAAAAACTTTTAGAGTGTACCAATTTAAATTAGAGTTTGATATAATTTTATTTAAAATTTTACCATTGACAAATTTTCAAAGTTAATTTTTGAGAAAATTGTGAAAAAATCCCTTCATGTGTAGATATCTCCCAGATCCCATTTAGCAATTAAGTTGCCAATGAGGTCTTTTTTCACGATTATCTTTTCATTTTTTCATTTTTCATAATTTTTACAATTTTTTCTCTTAAATAATACAAAAGTTACTTATGCAAAAGTCAAACCAAACATCATAACTTTTACATAAGTTACTTTAAGTTATTTATCCAATCGCCAATCCAAACACTCATCATTTTACTCAATTTAACTTTTCTCCAATTTTAAGATTCCATAAGTTTAAGTAAAAATAAGTTACTTATCCAATCACCAATCTAAATACACCCTATATATAATATTTATGTGTAAACGGTAAACCACGTATAATTCAATAACATAGAGATGCTAAAACACAAAGACGATGTTCTCCCATTTTTTCTGACTTCAAAAGGATGTCACTGCAAACTCAATAAAAAAGGGGGGGGGGGGAAATTAACCGAAAAAACTTAAAAGTTTAATGTCAAATCAAATTTATTATAAAACTTTTAGTGTAAGAAAATGAGTGCTGGATTTAGGAACTTCAATTATATTAAAATATAATGTTGTCGTTTGGCCAAAAAAAAAAAATGATGCTGCTGCGATTTGAGATTATCCAAGGTTCTGAAATTCGGATGAGTTATTGGATTGATCAGGTATTGGATTAAGGATCAGTGGATCAGACTGGAATCAAACAAGAATTAACCTGAGGCAAAACCGGTGAGAAATTGAATATTTTAGACTTATTAATATGAAATTCTAAAAAAAAATATATAACAAATTTGATTTTTTTTTTTTAAAAAAAATCCTGAATCGGACCAGACCGGATCAGTTTACCCGTTGGTTGGCCGGTTCCCTATCCAAACCGTCTAGTCCGGTCTAGATTTAAGAACTTGACCCGATCCAATACAGGTTTAAGAACCTGGATATTAAACCCATATGAGTTCCATAAATGGTAATTCTCCGGAGTAATTATCAGTCATAAATAAGAAAGTTGTGCTGTATGACCATTTTTATATGTATTTGATAAAAAATATTGTTAATATGTAATATAAATTTCAACGAATTGAAGGAAAAAAACTTCAACGAATTAAATATGAAAAAACTTTTACCGGATAACGATGCGTTTGCAAACTAATTAAATTAAACAGAACTCTAACAACATTAAATAATAATTAAATATGTCACAACAAAATAATGTGTAAATAACTCTATGAATTTTATTAATTTGATAAGGGGAGCTCCTAACTTTTATATTTATATAATTGATAACTCATTTTCACCATTTATTTGTTATCAATAAAATGTGACATGCAATTGACCATATATTCTTTTTAAAGTTTACATTTTTCTGTAGAAATTATCATAGTAAATTTTGAGTTATGTGCAGACAACTGCAACAAATTTTAAGTTGTGTTTATATCAAAGAGATTACGACACATAAGTTAAAAAAATCGAAAAAGTTATGCATTTAGCCTCATCTTGAATTCTTAATTATGCACACCCAATGTTGGGTTATACTTAATTTTCAATTTTTTGTTAATATTGTTTTTTTAGATTTGGTAATTAATGAATTTGGTTTGAGTTTGTTGGAGAAAATAATAATAACATAAATTTTGTATGAGTTGCTTTCAAAACATTCATCATTTTTCACGAGCTATCAAAAGTTCAAAACGTAATTTTGAGCATTAATTAGCACATATAGCTTGCGTTACACTTACATATCCCAAGTTCATTTCAAACAAAAAGATATATGAATGCAGGTGTTGGAAGATATCCCAATTCGGAATTACATACAACAACGATAAAACAAAAAGATATATGAGTTAAATTATTATCTTATGGTCGAGTCTTATGATGTTTTTTTTCCCCTTTTGATACACCGAGTCTTACGACGTTATTCTATCATTGATTTGGTTTTTCTGGTTGGATTTATTATAGTTTTAAATATTTTTAATTTATTTTGATAGTATATATATAATAATAATCCAAGTCAACTGATCATATCCGCTCAAATTAATTTGCATGTCATAACATGCTGCTGAGCAAAATTTTATGACAAAACTATTTGGGAAACACTCAAACCGTAGTTTCAGAAGTTATTTTTTGTAAGTTGAGATCAAACTATTCTTATATACTTATATCATAAATATCGTAAAAACTATTCTCAAAAGTTAATTCAAACACACACCTACATACTTTTCTTTATCTTCAGTTCAATTGGTTTGCCAATCATCAAACGAATTGACCATATGCCTGCATCCAAGCTATAATTTTTGGTCTAACTAAGTCTCATTAACCGTCAACATTTTAAGAACTAACAAAATTGTTATTTTTGTCTTTATTTATAATATTTATGGATATTTTTATACATCTAAAAAATATATAATGTCAGGTGTAACTTGAGTAAAACCTTAGGAGCATATTTTCACTTTTACCCTATAATCAATATTTTGTATAAATAATTAAGGGCTATTTTATTTTATTATTATCCATTTAATAATAAGAAAAAATAGCATGATAGGAATGCCTAACTAATTTCTATTGATTATAGTTAGAGACATACACGAACGGATTCTAGAAAGGATTTGCTCATAGCAAATATATTTTGATCCACTTTTTAAGTTTTGACATTTTTAAATTTAAATTCGTGATTGAAGGTTCATTCACAAAAATTCTCTATTTAAATAAAATAAACATTTTCAGATAATTCTCCTGATAAATTTCCTGGATTAACGGGTTAAAATTGAACATATTAACCTGGAATCTTCAACTTCCTTAACCTCTGTGTGAGTGTCTGTGCGTTCTTTCTCTCTGGTTTGCGACTGCGACATCCTCCGGTATTGCTTTGTTGGTCTTCTTACCGTTCCATTTCCATCACCACCAACAGTGTGACAGCGTAATCTGGGCCCCACAGAATCTCAGATCGGACGGTTCCCATCGGCCTTGCGGGATTGTGTTCGCTAGGGTTTACGCTTTCTTGCATTTTCCTATATACCTCTCTTCCTTGCGTTTCACGCCCTCTCTCTCTGTCTCAGTGCAGTTTAACCTGCCCTCTGGTGCACACCTTCTTTGTCCCTTTTTTAACCAGTTCTTTATCCTCACACGCCGCCGCCACCGGTGGCCACTCCTTTTTATCGTCGGGCCTCCGACTATATCTATCCTTCACTCCCTTCCCTCTCCTCCGCGGTCTTTTCTATTTTTCATAAAAAAATCCCAAAGAAAAATATCCGCTGTAGCTATCGGCTTCGTGCCCTTTTATTCTTCTCGTTCACTGTGAGTTATCTAGGTTTCTGTTCTTCCTTGGCTGTATTGTTTTGAATAACTAGAGGAGAGGGAAGAGAACTATAAGGAAAAAAAAGGAAAAAAGGGAAAATTTTGATAAAAAAAACAAAGAAAGGATCAATTAAGTCCATCGGTCTAGTTGTTGTTGGTTGAGATGGCTCAGGTTCAGGTTCCGCCTCAAAATGTGATACCGGGAGCTAACGGTGCTCCTGCAACTGGAGGGGCAAACCAGTTCGGGACGACGTCGCTCTATGTTGGAGATCTTGATGGGAACGTTACAGAATCGCAGCTCTACGATGTGTTTAGTCAAGCTGGTCAGGTTGTGTCCGTTAGGGTTTGTAGGGATTTGACCAGCCGGCGATCACTTGGTTACGGTTATGTCAATTTTAACTCGGCACCAGAAGGTTAGTCGTTTGACATGCTTGTCGCCCCGAAAGTCATCATCTTTTGTTGGAAGCCTCTTCAAATTCTTTTGGTTTATCGATAGATTTGGTGAATTTTTTTAATGCATAAATGGGTGATATTTCTGGGATAGATTAGTTGGATCATGGGAACATTCCTGGTTGAACAGTTGGGATTTGGCCTCCCGGTTTTGGAATTCCTTTTGTTAATAAATGACATTTGCCGAAAAGTAAATTAATTTTATGAATTAGCTTATTCAGGCATCCTTCTATATAATTGAGGGCTTTATAATTCTTAGCAACTTGCACCTGAATTTTTCGTCTAAACTATGGTTAGTTGGATTTCTATTGCTGGTGAGTACACCATGTTGTTTTAGTGAAGTTTGGAACCTAAATAGGAATTTGAAGAATGAAATGGATAGAGGGGAAAAGACACATTCTTGTACTACTTGACGAGCAAAAATGTGCCGGTATGATTTGTTTGCTCACTATACATGCAGTTATGGAATAAATTTCGTGCATATTACTTTTAGTCTTTGCAAGTAATGATTGGATTGCACATTTACACTCGTCAATTGATCTTCTTTCATTTGTCCTAATTCATTGGCCCAACAAAAAAAACATTTGTCATATTAAAGATTAAAAATAATTGATATTTAATATTCAATACATGTTTATTTCTAAGGAACTGTGAATTCTCTCAAGGATAGTTGCTTCCTTACCATTTGTCAAACAATCCTTGTTTCATTAAATATAATGTGATAGGATAAAGTTTTATTACTGCATATTCAGTTGTTGGTCTTGAGAAGTTCAGGATTTGTTCTGCGTATTCTTTGATCTGAAAAGATGGTCATGAAAGACACTTGACAGTTGGATGGCTTTGTTGAGACGTTCGCATGATTGAATGTCTGCATATTGTAATGCATGAACCAGAGGCAATACTGCAATTTTTTTTGTACGAAACAAGATCCTGTAATAATTGCAGTATAGACATGGTTGCTGTGACCTTAGAAGAATGGCATATCAGACATTCTTAATGCAGTATAGTTCTTCATCATGTGGTTGTTGATAGCGTGGCTTTTAATCTAGGCATGTAGGGAAAGCTAGACAGGCAAATTTTGTTACGTTGCAGAGGTCATGAATGCCTAAGGTATCTCCAGGAGACTTGGACCAACGCAAGTTCTCCCAACTCAGTTTCTAGGTGTCTCGTGGACATCTAAGCATGCCGCTAACTGCATTATTTATGATCCAGGAATGAATTTGAGTATATTTATTTATTTTTTCGGCCTCATGAAGTAGGGTTAGTGCTTTTCAATTGTAGATTCTTTTCATGAACATTTATTCTCTTCTATATCTAAAACCTAAGACGAGTCTATCAGTGTGTATTATAGAGCATTGGATACATGGCTGCTGTATTGTATTTAGTAAACTCATGATGTATGACTGGTTCATGTGTTATGAGTATTGTGCAGTTTAATTTACGATTTGGGTGTGATTTTATAAGTTGCCAACATTCCCTGGATAGCCCTTGAGATTCTTATCTACCTTTTAGAAGTTTCCTTGATCTTATTTTAGACCAGTTCATTATGGTTGTTGTTTTTTAAATTGTGGTACAATCTAATTTTGACTCCCGTGTGATGTTTAACTCAGTTTAATCCTGCTGCGAAGCTGTTTATAATTTTTAAATAAACATTTCTTTGACATCACTTGTCTACAGCTGCCAGAGCAATTGATGCGCTGAACTTCGCTCTTCTGAATAACAAGCCCATCCGTATTATGTATTCACATCGTGATCCTAGCATTCGAAGAAGTGGGGCTGGAAATATATTTATTAAGGTATGCATGTTTTGCCTTCTTTTCCCCCACTTTTCTCCGTTCTTAGAATCTTGAAGTGGTAATTTGTCTAATGATGTCATGCTGGGGTCTGACTTTGTCAATGCTTTTGTCTGTTTTTGCTGGGTCACTGCAGAATCTGGACAAGGCAATTGACCACAAAGCTTTGCTTGATACCTTTTCTGCATTTGGGAATATCCTTTCCTGCAAAGTAGCTACAGATCCATCTGGCCAGTCAAAGGGATATGGCTTTGTGCAATTTGATAATGAGGAATCTGCTCAAAAGGCCATAGAGAAGCTGAACGGCATGCTGCTGAATGATAAACAGGTGTATGTGGGACCCTTTCTTCGCAAGCAAGAGAGAGAGAGTGCTGTTGACAAAACAAAATTTAACAACGTTTTTGTAAAGAATTTATCTGAGACAACCACCGATGAAGATTTAAAGACAATTTTTGGTGAATTCGGAACAATCACAAGTGCTGTAGTTATGAGAGATGCGGATGGGAAATCAAAGTGCTTTGGATTTGTGAACTTTGAGAATGCTGATGATGCTGCTAGGGCTGTTGATTCTCTTAATGGGAAGAAAATTGATGACAAGGAATGGTATGTAGGAAAGGCTCAGAAGAAATCGGAGAGGGAGCTTGAATTGAAACTTCGATTTGAGCAGACCATGAAAGAAGCCGCTGATAAATATCAAGGGGCTAACTTGTATGTTAAAAATTTAGATGATAGCATTGGTGATGATAAGCTTAGGGAGCTCTTCTCTCCATTTGGTAACATTACCTCATGCAAGGTATGCAAAGTCTGTTTTGGTTTCACACTAAGGGCTTGTTTGGTATGAGGGAAGGGGAGGGAAAGTGGGAGGAGGGAAAAAATTTTTGAGTTAGATTTAAAAAAGAGAGATGTGGGGTATAAAGTTTTTAATTAAATTTTCTTACTCTTTTATATTACATATCCTCCATATTAACATTTTTTAACCCCATTTCTCTGATTTTCTTAAATCTAACTCTAAAAATTTTCCCTCTCCTCCCCTCCCTTCCAAATCCCTCATACCAAACAGACCCTAACTGTTGACCTGTAGAGTCACTAAAAGTTCTCTTTTTGTCTTGATAGGTTATGAGAGACCCCAATGGTGTAAGCCGAGGATCAGGGTTTGTGGCATTCACGACTCCTGAAGAGGCTTCAAGAGCTGTAAGTCAAGAGAATATTTTCTGTATTGAAGGTGATTTCCTTGGTGGTTAGAAAATGGCTGTTAATTTTCCCCCATTTTGTAGCTTTTGGAGATGAATGGGAAAATGGTAATAAGCAAGCCTCTATATGTTGCTTTAGCTCAACGTAAAGAAGATAGAAGAGCTAGATTGCAGGTATGTGTTGTGTAAAGTTAGGTTATTTTTCATGTCATTCATCCTTAGTATGCAATATTGAATCTTCCATATTCATTTGAAATGTGCTGAAATGCATTCTTAGCTACCTAAGTTAGGTTCTGTCACTTTCAGTCAATCCCAACGCTACCGCCTACCATAGTACTTGTCTTATTTTTTGGCCCAACCATAGGATTTGTGCATAGATTAGAAGAAATGGTGGTTTTTCTTACCTGCCTCGTGTATATTCCTGATGGAAAATCTATCTGGGAAAAGAAACTTGACTTATGGTGGGTTGGATCTTATTGCATGATCAATGTCGAGGTTTGGTATTGTGCTTGGATACTGAATGTATGCCTGTGACTACTGACTATTAATTTTATATATTCTGTTCAGGCTCAGTTTGCGCAAATGCGGCCTGTTGCAATGGCACCATCTGTAGCTCCCCGGGTGCCTATGTACCCCCCTGGTGGTCCAGGTATGGGACAACAAATATTTTATGGTCAAGGCCCTCCTGCTATCATTCCTTCCCAGGTAATTTATTTTTAACTGTTTCTCTACCTACACTTCAACATGGTCACAACTCATCTTTGGGATTTCCTACTCCTACTATTCATCTTATTTTTATTTGATATCACTCTTCTTATTGTTTTCTAATTGCTGCTATTCATCTTATTTATCATTGTTTTGAACCTGTCTTGCCTGGCTATTGGATCAGCCTGGATTTGGGTATCAACAACAACTCGTACCTGGAATGAGGCCTGGAGGAGGTCCTATGCCAAATTTCTTTGTGCCAATGGTTCAGCAAGGGCAGCAGGGCCAGCGTCCAGGTGGAAGACGTGCAGGGGCAGTCCAGCAGAACCAGCAGCCTGTTCCACTAATGCAGCAGCAGGTCAGGATATTAGTATAGTTTCATCATGTATTTGTATTCGTGCGTGCGAAACAACTGTCCAGTTACTGTTAGAGACGTTGCCTCATAGTTTTTGGGAATGACAGATGCTTCCAAGGGGGCGTGTGTACCGATATCCTCCCGGTAGGGGTCTGCCCGATGCTCCCATGCCTGGGGTTGCTGGAGGCATGTTTTCTGTCCCCTATGATGTCGGTGGAATGCCAATTCGTGATGCAGCTCTGCCCCAGCAAATTCCTATAGGGACTCTAGCTTCTGCCCTGGCAAATGCTTCTCCAGAGCAACAGAGGACGGTAGGCATTCTCCTTTGAGTTATTCTTTATGATATTACTGTATATTTAGGTGTGCCCCAGATTGATTAGTTACTGTTTGCAGATGCTGGGCGAGAGCCTCTACCCTCTTGTGGAACAGTTGGAGCCTGAAAATGCGGCAAAAGTGACAGGCATGCTTTTGGAGATGGACCAGCCTGAGGTTCTGCACTTGCTTGAATCACCCGAGGCTTTGAAATCAAAGGTGGCTGAGGCAATTGATGTTCTGAGGAATGTTGCTCAGCAGCAGCAAGCTGGTGGAGCCGTGGATCAATTGGCCTCATTATCACTTAATGACAATCTTGTTTCTTGAGAGTTTCGTGTTTTTGATAAAACTCTGCAACGATTGGATTGTTATTGTTGGTCTGGCGTTGACTCTGTTTTCAGATTGAGTTTGTTTCATTGTAGTGGGTACTGCTTGCTTTGGATCTTTTATCCATCATCTCCCTTGGGTTGAATGATCACTCAATTTCATTTATGCCTTGTAATGTTATGCTTTATGATTGCTTGGACTCATGATTGCGGTCCGTTTCGCCTATTAAGTATATTAGTAAGTTAATATTTTTGGCGAGTTAAACTTTGTAGGTGTGAGCGTAGCAGTCATTAAAACAGAGGCAACGCCGTCGGGCATCGGTTGGGAATGGTGTTGTCTCTTTCTAACAATCCATTTTTAGTTGTATTTATGTGGGGGAAAAGATTTGGATAGTTAGACTTAGTATTTGTTTGGAATAATGATTGGGGTTTTTAAAAATAACTTTTTAATTGTGATTTACAATATATATGTGAGATGAGTTTTGTCTCGATTTATGTGAAGAAGCATTTTTTGGAGTCTAAAAAACAAGCTTTTAGTCTCTATTTCAAAATCAGTGAATATCTAATTATAAAATGACTGTTTTTCGTTATCTGTGAAGAAGGATATTTCTAATGTAATGCCTTGTGAAGATGAAATAGAATTCTCTTGAGCGTGAAAGAATTTACACCTGACAAAACGAGCATTATAATGGTTTCTTTTCCCTAAAGCATATTTTACAAAGAAATGAAATTGTAGACGCGACTATAGGCCTTTAGCGCCATTTATGCACACGTATCAAGGGACTGGCGCGCACGCATGCAAAATCATTTATGCTTAAACCATTAACATGTGAAGAGTTAAACGGTGTCATGGAAAGTGTATACGTCTATCAAGCCCAGCAGAATGAGTTTAAGGGCCTGTTTGGTTTAGGTAGGGGATGGGTGGGAGGGGATGGAAGGGGAGGATGGAGGATCATCTTGTTTGATTTGGTTGGAGGGGGAAAAAGGGAAATGTTTTTTAATAATCCTTTGTTTGGTTTAAGGTGGGAGGGGATGGGAGATAATATCTAATTTACCATTTTATCCTTAGACTTAGTTTATATATTGTTCTTTATTATAAATGATTTAAATTAATTTACATCTCGATATAAATTATATAATTTATAAAAAAAATATGAAGATATAAAATGAAAATAGTTTTCAATTCCCCCCAACTTAATTTCTCGTTATATGAATATTTCAGCAATTATCATGTCAAATTAAATGGAAAATTCCTTCTATTGAAAAAAAAATGTAGAGGACTTGAAAAAAAATGGTAGAAAAACTTAAAAAAACTGTTTCTAAATGGCAATGTTTAATTAGGTGTAAAATGACAACGAAAAAAATGAGCATGTGTCTCTACCCTGCACTAGAGAAGCATGCACTAATCAAGAATAAACACGCTAAAACAACATAATAGCCCAAGAGAAAAAAAAATATTTTTTCTGAAGCAGATAAATCACCTATCACCAGGAAAATCTGAGTATGTATATTTCCGCTAATAAGAAAGAAGTTATATTTTTATTGAAGACTCATAGGATATAATTAAGAATATGAAAAGACTATGGGGGCAAAATAGTCCCAAATTTTGGGCTCCCTCCAAAACCCCCAAAATTGGAGGGAATCAATTTGAGGGAGTGGGAGAGATTTAGAGCCCCTTTTTTGGGGCCCCCTCCCCTCCTATTTTTCATACCACTCTGGTCCCTATTATAAGTCCCTTTTACCTAAATCCCACATATCAAGAAAAAGTAGTTAACCCAATGATTATAGGGTAAATTTCCAACTATACCCTCATTTATGATTGTGTACTTTTCAATTTTTTCTTCTTTATCTCTCTTCAAATTATTTCTTTATGGGTACAATAAATAGGGGCAAAGTTGTCATAAGCTCATTTATGTACTGAAAGTGGACTTATAAATAGGACCAAATTTTTTGATCAAGAAGGACTTATAATAGGGACCAGAGTGGTACTAAACAAGGGGAGGGGGTCATTTTTCATCCCTTCCCATCCCCTCCCCTCCAACCAAACAGGCCCTAAGGGCCTATTTGATGTGAGGGATTTGGAGGGGAAGGAAGGGGAGGAAAAATTTTTATGAGTTGAATTTTAAAAGATTAAAGAAGTGTGGTAATAAAATTTTAATAAAAAGAATATATAAGATAAAAGAGTAAGAAAAATTAATTAAAAATTTTTAACCCCAATTCTCTAATTTTTTTAAAGTCAACATAAAAATTTTTTCCCTCCGCCCACTTTCCATCCCCTCCCTTCATACCAAACAAACCCTAATAGTTCATGTCAATGATGGCCGTTGAGAGAGCTTGTCGTCACGATAAATTTTACACAATTCAAGTAGGATTTCAACTGCGGTTTGAAAATTTTCAACTAATAGTTTTAAACAAATAATTATTTTTTGAAAAACTAGCAGTTTAGATGTTATCTTAATTTTACATTTTATACACATTAAAATATTTTTTTTTTTGAAAAAAAGGTAAAAGTAAAAATTGAATCCGAACCATCCAAATTACATGTAAACGGTTTGCAGTGGTGATGAGCACTGAAATTCATTCCCCTCTCCGATTTACATACTGCAGACGTAGTCCAACATCTGCTCCACGATCAAGTGCTATCAAAACAATGCTGACTGAATTAGCAGTCTCTATAACTGTGGAAGTTGTGGCTTCATTTGCCTTTTCAACTTCTTTCCCATTGTTATGCAGCTAACAATCAATCAAATAATGATCATCACGTATTGAGTTATGGAAGTTTGATGAAACGTAACAGACATCCTACAAGGAAATGATGGCCAAACCATGTACAAAACGATGTTATAAACTGTATCCGAGATTAGTTGCATGGATAATACATTGTTATTATGTTCTATCAACAATTAACTCTCTAAATATTATACTTCTCATGGTTCTTCATTATAAATCACTAATAATTGCTTCACCTGAAAGGGAGATTGTTAAGTCATTAACTTTAGTTGTAAATGGCAACAAAATTTCAAATTTGCCCCTACTTAAAGCCATAATTAAAAGGTCAAGCATGCTCAATTAATTTCTCTATTTAAATTAAATAAAATATTCCAAATGATTTACCTAATAAATTTACTAGATTAACGGGGTTAGTCCAATATATTAATTAATAGTTAAGGTATATTTTTAGTCCTTTAAATTTAGACAAGTTCCATTTTAGTCCTTTAACTATAAAAAGTGTATTTTAATTCTTTAAAGTTAACACCATTAGTTTCATTAATAAAAAAAAAATACTGAATCAACAAATTTAAAATGAATGTAACAAATTTAAAATGTTGAATTCTCTGACGTATCTTTTCAATAGATTGAATTTAAAATTAATGTAAAATTAAATATATTAAATAATAAAATTTAGTCATATCAGCATTTTAAATTTGCTGACCTATCATTTTCCACTAACAAGGTTAATGGTGTTGCCTAAAAATACACTTTTTTAAATTAAATGATTAAAATAAAATCTTGTCTAAACGCCCATATCAACCTGTAATCTTCATCTTTCTTAACCTGTGTCTCTCTCCCCCTGTTTACTTTCCCACTCGTCTGCAAGATGCTCCGGTTTTGCCTTATTTGTTTTCTTACTTATCCATCGCCGCCAACAGGGTGACATCGTCATCTGGACCCCACAGCATTGCAGATCGGACGGTTGCCATCGGCCTTGCTAGATTGTGCTCGCTAGGGTTTGCTTTCTTCCATTTTCTTATATACCTCTCTCTTACATTTCACACCCTCTCTCAGTGCAGTTTAATCTGCCATCTGGCGCCCACCTTCTTTGTCCTCTTTTTTTTTACCGGTTCGTTATCCTCACGCGCCGCCGCCCCCGGCGGCCACTCCATTTTATCGTCGGGCCTCCGACTATATCTATCCCTCACTCCCTTCCCTCTCCTCCGCGCTCGTTTCGATTTTTCATAAAAAAATCCCAAAGAAAAATATCCTCTGTAGCTATCGGCTTCGTGCCCTTTTATTCTTCTCGTTCACTGTGAGTTATCTAGGTTTCTGTTCTTCCTTGGCTGTATTGTTTTGAATAACTAGAGGAGAGGGAAGAGAACTATAAGAAAAAAAAAAGGAAAAAAGGGAAAATTTTGGTAAAAAAACAAAGAAAGGATCAATTAAGTCCATCGGTCTAGTTGTTGTTGGTTGAGATGGCTCAGGTTCAGGTTCCGCCTCAAAATGTGATACCGGGAGCTAACGGTGCTCCTGCAACTGGAGGGGCAAACCAGTTCGGGACGACGTCGCTCTATGTTGGAGATCTTGATGGGAACGTTACAGAATCGCAGCTCTACGATGTGTTTAGTCAAGCTGGTCAGGTCGTGTCCGTTAGGGTTTGTAGGGATTTGACTAGCCGGCGATCACTTGGTTACGGTTATGTCAATTTTAACTCGGCACCAGAAGGTTAGTTGTTTGACGTGCTTGTTGCTCGGAAAGTCATCATCTTTTGTTGGAAGTCTCTTAAAAAATCTTTCTTTTGGTTTGTCGATAGATTTGGTGAAATTTTTTATGCATAAATAGGTGATATTTCTGGGATAGATTAGCTGGACCATGCGAACATTCCTGGTTGAACATTTGGGATTTGGCCTGCCGGTTTTGGAAATCGTTTTCTTAATAAATGACATTTGCCGAAGAGTAAATTGATTTTATTAATTAGCTTATTCAAGCATCCTACTGTATAATTGAGGGCTTCATAATTCGTAGCACCTTGCTCCTGAATTTTTCGTCTAAATTGTGGTTAGTTATATTGATTTCAATTGCTGGTGAGTACACCATGTTGCTTTAGTGAAGTTTGAAACCTAAATAGGAAATTGAAGAATGGAATCGATAGAGGGGAAAAGACATATTCTCGTACTCCTTGATGAGCAAATATGTGCCAGTGTCATTTGTTTGGTCACTCTTAATGCAGTTATGCTGTAAAAATGTCATGCATATTAGTTTTAATCTTTGCAAGTAGTGATGGGATTGCACATTGACACTTCTCAATTGATCTTTGTTCATTTGTACTAATTCATTGGCCCCAGAGAAAATCGTTTGTCATATTAAAAATCCTTGTGAATTCTCTCAAGGATAGTTGCTTCCTTACCATTTGTCAAAAAATCCTTGTTTCATCTAATATAATGTGATAGAATAAAGTTCTATTACTGCATATCCAGTTGTTGGTCTTGATAAGTTCTGGATTTGTTTTGCATATCCAGTTGTTCTGCGCTTTCTATGATCTGAAAAGATGATCATGAAAGACACTTGCCAGTTGGATGGCTTTGTTGTGACCCTGCCATGAGTTAATGTGTGCTTATTGTGATTCATGAACTAGAGGCAATGCTATGCAATTTATTTATTTTTTTTGTTGTGAAACTGATATCTAATTTATTATGAATGTTGTAGAATTGGGAATTTGGGTATAGGAGAAAGAAGGTTAGAGGATTGAAGAAGAAGTAGAAGAGAGTAGAGAGAGAGAGAGAGTAATCCGAATATGCTCTTAGCTTTCATTGACATTGTAAAACTGTCAAATACAATGGGATTAGGCCCTTATTTATAGACTAGAGTGACTTAATGACCAAGCTAAGATATAACTAACTATGAACTAACTAACTAACGGATGTATTCCCCAACAACCCCTAACTAACTTTTAACTTTTATTATATTTACATATTAGAAAAATGATCCTATAGTAATTGCGCTATAGATGTGGGAGCCGTGACTTTAGAAGAATGGCATAGCTGACATTCTTAATGCAATATAATTCTTCCTCATGTGGTTGTTGATAGCATGGCTTTTAGTCTAGGCATATAGGGAAAGCTAGACAGGAAAATTTTGTTAGGTTGTAGAGGTCATGAATGTCTAAGGTATCTCCAGGAGTCTTGGACCAACACTAAGTACTCCTAACTTAGTTTCTTACTGTCTTATGGACATCTAAGCATGCTGCTAACTGCTCCATTATTTATGATCCAGGAATGGGTTTAGCAGTATATTTATTTATTTTTGCAGTCTGGTGAAGTAGGGTCAGTGCTTTTCTATTGTAGATTCTTTTCATGAACATACGCTCTTCTATCCCGAAATGAATCCATCATTGTGTATCATAGTGCATTAGATACATGGCTGCTGTTTTGTATTCTGTAAACTCATAAAGTAGGACTGGTGCATGTGTTATGATTATTGTGTAGTTTAATTTTCCATTTGGGTTTGATCTTATTGGTCGCCAACATTCCCCGGATAACCCTTGAGATTGTTATCTACTTATTAGCAGTTTGCTTGATCTTAGTTTAGACAAGTTAATTATGGTTGCTGTTTAAATTATGATAAACTCAAATTCTGAATGTTTATTTATGTTTAATTTTGCTGTGAGGCTGTATATAAATTTTAAATAAACATTTCTTTTAAAAGTTTGATAAAATCTAATTTTGATGTTTAACTCAGTTTAATCCTGCTGCGAAGCTGTTCATAATTTTTAAATAAACATTTCTTTGACATCACTTGTCTACAGCTGCCAGAGCAATTGATGCGCTGAACTTCGCCCCTCTGAATAACAAGCCCATCCGTATTATGTATTCACATCGTGATCCTAGCATTCGAAGAAGTGGGGCTGGAAATATATTTATTAAGGTATGCATGTTTTGCCTTCTTTTTCCCCACTTTTTTCCGTTCTTAGAATCTTGAAGTGGTAATTTGTCTAATGATGTCATTCTGGGTTCTGACTTTGTCAATGCTTTTGTCTGTTTTTGCTGGGTCACTGCAGAATCTGGACAAGGCAATCGACCACAAAGCTTTGCTTGATACCTTTTCTGCATTTGGGAATATCCTTTCCTGCAAAGTAGCTACAGATCCATCTGGCCAGTCAAAGGGATATGGCTTTGTGCAATTTGATAATGAGGAATCTGCTCAGAAGGCCATAGAGAAGCTGAACGGCATGCTGCTGAATGATAAACAGGTGTATGTGGGACCCTTTCTTCGCAAGCAAGAGAGAGAGAGTGCTGTTGACAAAACAAAATTTAACAACGTTTTTGTAAAGAATTTATCTGAGACAACCACCGACGAAGATTTAAAGACAATTTTTGGTGAATTTGGAACAATCACAAGTGCTGTAGTTATGAGAGATGCGGATGGGAAATCAAAGTGCTTTGGGTTTGTGAACTTTGAGAATGCTGATGATGCTGCTAGGGCTGTTGATTCTCTTAATGGGAAGAAAATTGATGACAAGGAATGGTATGTAGGAAAGGCTCAGAAGAAATCGGAGAGGGAGCTTGAATTGAAACTTCGATTTGAGCAGACCATGAAAGAAGCCGCTGATAAATATCAAGGGGCTAACTTGTATGTTAAAAATTTAGATGATAGCATTGTTGACGATAAGCTTAGGGAGCTCTTCTCTCCATTTGGTAACATTACCTCATGCAAGGTATGCAAAGTCTGTTTTGGTTTCACACCAACTGTTGACCTGTAGAGTCACTAAAAGTTCCCCTTTTGTCTTGATAGGTTATGAGAGACCCCAATGGGGTAAGCCGAGGATCAGGGTTTGTGGCATTCACGACTCCTGAAGAGGCTTCAAGAGCTGTAAGTCAAGATAATATTTTCTGTATTGAAGGTGATTTCCTTGGTGGTTAGAAAATGGCTGTTAATTTTCCCCCATTTTGTAGCTTTTGGAGATGAATGGGAAAATGGTAATAAGCAAGCCTCTATATGTTGCTTTAGCTCAACGTAAAGAAGATAGAAGAGCTAGACTGCAGGTATGTGTTGTGTGAATTTTAAGTTATTTTTCATGTCATTCATCCTTAGGTATGAAATGTTGAATCTTCTATATTCATTTGAAATGTGCAGAAATGCATTCTTAACTTCCTAAGTTAGGTTCTGTCACTATCTCAGTTAATCCCATCGCTTTCATAGTACAAATGTTATTTTTTCCAGCTTAACCATAGGATTTGTGTATAGATTAGAAGAATGGTGGTTTGTTGGGTTTTTCTTACCTGCCTCATGTATATTCCTGATGGAAAATCCTTGTAGTCTATGATCTGGGATAAGAAACTTGAATTATGATGGGTTAGATCTTATTGCATGATCAATGTGATGATATAGATGTATTGAGGTTTGGTATCGTACATGGTTACTGAATATGCCACCCGTGACTGACTATCAATTTATATATTCTGGTCTCATCTTGTTTGTTCAGGCTCAGTTTGCGCAAATGCGGCCTGTTGCAATGGCACCATCTGTAGCTCCCCGGGTGCCTATGTACCCCTCTGGTGGTCCAGGTATGGGACAACAAATATTTTATGGTCAAGGCCCTCCTGCTATCATTCCTTCCCAGGTAATTTATTTTTAACTGTTTCTCTACCTACACTTCAACATGGTCACAACTCATCTTTGGGATTTTCTACTCCTATTATTCATCTTATTTTTATTTGATATCACTCTTATTGTTTTCTAATTGCTGCTATTCATCTTATTTATCATTGTTTTGAACCTGTCTTGCCTGGCTATTGGATCAGCCTGGATTTGGGTATCAACAACAACTCGTACCTGGAATGAGGCCTGGAGGAGGTCCTATGCCAAATTTCTTTGTGCCAATGGTTCAGCAAGGGCAGCAGGGCCAGCGTCCAGGTGGAAGACGTGCAGGGGCAGTCCAGCAGAACCAGCAGCCTGTTCCACTAATGCAACAGCAGGTCAGTATATTAGTATAGTTTCATCATGTATTTGTATTCGTGCAAAACAACTGTCCAGTTACTGTTAGAGACGTTGTCTCATAGTTTTTGGGAATGACAGATGCTTCCAAGGGGGCGTGTGTACCGATATCCTCCCGGTAGGGGTCTGCCCGATGCTCCCATGCCTGGGGTTGCTGGAGGCATGTTTTCTGTCCCCTATGATGTCGGTGGAATGCCAATTCGTGATGCAGCTCTGCCCCAGCAAATTCCTATAGGGACTCTGGCTTCTGCCCTGGCAAATGCTTCTCCTGAGCAACAGAGGACGGTAGGCATTCTCCTTTGAGTTATTCTTTATGATATTACTGTATATTTAGGTGTGGCCCAGATTGATTAGTTAGAGTTAAGCCCTGACCCACTTATGCCATTGACTGTTTGCAGATGCTGGGCGAGAGCCTCTACCCTCTTGTGGAACAGTTGGAGCCTGAAAATGCGGCAAAAGTGACAGGCATGCTTCTGGAAATGGACCAGCCTGAGGTTCTGCACTTGCTTGAATCACCTGAGGCTTTGAAATCAAAGGTGGCTGAGGCAATGGATGTTCTGAGGAATGTTGCTCAGCAGCAGCAAGCTGGTGGAGCCGTGGATCAATTGGCCGCATTATCACTTAATGACAATCTTGTTTCTTGAGAGAGTTTCGTGTTTTTGATAAAACTCTGCAACAATTGGATTGTTATTGTCGGTCTGGCGTTGACTCTGTTTTCAGGTTGAGTTTGTTTGATTGTAGTGGATACTGCTTGCTTTCGTTCTGTTATCATATCCACCATCTTCCTTGGGTTGAATGATCACTCTTAACCATTTCATTTATGCTTTATAATGTTATGCCTTATGATTGCTTGGACTCATGATTACGGTCCGTTTGGCCTATTAAGTTGATATTTTTGGCGAGCTAGGCTTTGTAGATAAGAATGCAGCAGTCATCGAAACAAGAGGCAACGCAACTTGGTTGGGAATGGCGTTGTCTTCTAACAATTCTGATGGATATGTAGGCTCGATTTCAAGTCAGTGAATGTATAATTGTAAAATGATTGTGTATTCATTATTGGATTAAGATGCTTCAGCATTTTAAAATATTTTGAGGTGTAATCAGCATTCTTAAATGTTTTAGGGTGCAAATTTGTCCGTAATATGTTAAAAATAGGTCAACGTCACCGCACAACTAACAGCTCTCAACTGCCATTTGCCTTCCTGAGAGAGAGCTTTCATCAACCACAAAATTAGCCTCTCCGTTCCCTCCCTCGGACCCATCCAAAAAGTTGATTCACCGAGCAAGCAGCCTCTAGGCATACAAACACCCTCCTCTTTACTACTGATTTCATGCCTGTTTGAGTTAGCGTCTAAGTATGTTTACATAAGTTGAAACTAAACTCCCACGTATTTATCTCATACATCTAATCTTTCTCTTGCTTTTGTATTTGTGATGATAATTCCTTTCTCTCGATTTCTTTCTTGCGGTTCCCCCCAGCAATGCTTTCAGCCTTTCAACTTTCTTTCATGGGGCTCTCTCTATCTATCTCTTTTCTTCTCTTGCTTCCAACCCCAACTCTCGTCTTTAGAAAGTGCAGTCAAGAGGCACATAGATGCAATAATCACAAAACTGAGAGTTAATCCGCCGAGCACCCTCCTCCCAAATGGGCCCCAGGTCTGAGAAGAATTTTCCCACAAACGGCTCCGTTGGCGGTGACCTGCACGGTCATGGTGGCTAAGGAGGAGGGTCAGATACTCGGAGGAGGGGAGAGTACTTTTGTTGTTGAGATGGGATGGAAGCTTTACCAAAGGGAGGGGAAACAGAGTTTGTAGGCAGTTAGTTGAGAGTTGATATTGATGCATTTTTAATGTTAGGGGCAAAATAGCACGCAAAATATTTTAGGGTGCCAATTCTCAAAAAACATTTCACATGCTACATGCACCTTAACCCTTTATTATTATTGTTATTTGTGAAAGATGAAATAGAAGTCCAGAAATTTCTTAAGTAGGAAAAAATTCCCCAGATAAAATAGCATTATAATGATTAATTTCCCTAAAACATATTTTACAAAAAAATAAAAATAAAATCTAACTGTAGGCGCCACTCTAGGCCTCTAGCAAGACCATTTATGTACTTTCTGAATATGTGGAGGGACTTTCCTACACAAATGCAAAACCATTTATGTGAAGAGTTAAACGGTGCCATGGATAGTGTATACATCTATCAAGCCCAGATGTCTTACACCACTGATTCTAAAATTAAAACTAAAACAATTGCCCTTGGCCTAAAATACAATTTACTCAGTCACCCTGTCGATTTGGATGCCGCAGACGTAGTCCAACATCTGCTTCACGATCATGTGGTATCAAAACAGTGCCCAGTGAATTAGCGCTCTCTGTAACTGCGCAAGTTGCTGCTTCATTTGCCTTGTCAACTTCTTCCCCATAGTTATGCAGCCGACGACCGATCAAATAACGATCATCACGTATTGAGTTATGGAGGTTTGTGAACCAGACATGGAATCGCTTGGCACAGAAGCACAAAAGGCTGACAGAGAGGCATCCCAACCAAGCAAATCGATATACAGCAGAGTTGACCACCAATGGGTACCCTAACACTGGAAACACTCCTCTGGCTAAAACATATGGCACACATAATGCTGTCAACAGTTTCATTATGATCGGAAGCACAATCTCCCTTAAGACCCATAGCCCTTGCAACCTGGAGAAACCATCCTCCCTCACCCTCTCAAATTTTACTCGCCAGCTTTCATCCACGAGCGGCATCATGTGGTCCAACATGACCTATGTGAAAATCAAGGCACCCCAAAAAAAAGGGAATGGGAAGTCAGTCAACCAGCCCATATATAAAATGTGAAAAAGCCAATTTCACTCCAGACGGGTCAATAAAAAGCAACCAGGATGACATCCTGGAACATATATTCTAAGGAAAAGATTCCATGTAGTCCAACTTTTCATAAGTAGTTTAATGAAACGTAGTTCACATCCTACAAGAAAATGATGGCCAAACAGTAGACATCAAGAAGGTATATCCTACAAGGCGAGATTAGTTACATAGATTGCACAGTCATTCTGTTCTATACCTATACTTCATCCAGTCCTTATTATAAGTCATCTATACCACCTCGCCAAAAGAAGGGAGAGACAGTTAAGTCTTTAACTTTGCCTGTAAATGACAATAAAATTCCAAATTTGCTCCTACTTAAAAGTTAAAACCATAAATTAAATATGTCAAACACTGCATCACACTTTAAATGAATTCTTGGAAAGTTGAATGATGAGGCAATCATTGAATAAACTTAATTAATACTCTAGCTAGTGGCTAACATATAGGACCACCCATTCTGTTTAATGTCCTACTAGTTCGATGGCCAAAAATAGCCACAATCAGATTAACTTACCAAAAGATCTCAAGTTTCTATGAATAGCAAGCAGCAAAGACCCCTTAGCCTCAATTACTTGACTTATTTTGTAAAACCCTCTTACTCTGAATTTATGGGGAGGGGAACTTTCATCTGCCGATAATTCATAGACAACATTTCTAGGAGTTTAAAAGTAAACTGATTTTATTTCTAAAAATAATAAAGCAAATTTTCCCGTACTAGAGAAAAACTTACCAATCTAGTCCATATTTTAAGAAAAATAAGCCCTAAGGCCCAGTCTTGATAGAGGAGGAACACTGGACTTTCATCCACCGGAACTCTCATTGGTACAATAACCAAAAGTTCAAAGAGGAGCCCGATGAGCACTGGAATGACAAATATCTGCAAAAAATAAAAAATTAAAAAACGCAAGCACTGATCATTACATTGACACAAACCTAAGCAGAAGCAATAGAAAGAAATGTTGTAATAGAAATCGTTACCAGAATCATTCTTACCCATATAGACAAAAGAGCAGAACTCTTGATAACAATCGCACACCACTTGGAAATTTGGCTCCATAAAGTTGAAACCCTCCTCTTCCTAATTTGTTCAATTGAGTATCTGGCTCCAGCAACAGCCGTCCATATGACATAGCTTCCCATGATGAAAGCATATAAATCTATCAAAAGGAAATAAAATTACCAACTCATCCAAAGCTGAGCCCAATGAAAAGAAAATCAACCATCTGCATACCATTGCACTTAATGCCATGAGTGATAGGGAGAAGAGGAATGGCATTAAAAAGTGCCCGCCCAAGTGAAATTGGTACAACTATCAGGGCAGAATTGAACACAAGTAAAGTCATCCAAGCAACCACCAGCAACAGTACAATGCGAAGCACAAAACCATAACTGCGAGAGTCACAGTGAGTATATTGAATCACATGGCTACACAAAACAGCCACAATATAAGAACAAAGAAACTTGATGACCAAAACCAGCAACATCCAAAACATAGGAACACAGAAACAGGCAGCAAAAACTAAAGTTTCTACATATTTCAGAATGCACAGGCAAAGGACCATAAGGCACCAACCCCAACCCAAAAAAAAAAAAAAATACAGAGACACACCCACTAAAAAAGGGAAAGGATGAAAGGAAACGAAATAAAGAAACATATCACTCATTCATAAATCAGAATTTTAGGGCTCCAATCACAGGACTCACTCAGAATCAGATTGTTCATCAATTTCAAAGTCATCTCCAACATTCAAGTCTCCCGATCCAAGAAGATCCCTGTTCACTTCATTGCCTGCAAAGGCCACCATTCCCCGGTCAGGTATTCCTCCTTGTACAACCTGTAGCCTGTCCTGCCTAGCTGGCTCCCCATTTATATTTTCTTGAGCACCGTTATCATCAGGTCTAGGAAGTAAATAATCGGTTAAACCAAGTGCCCAACCAACTGCTGTAAACCAGTAGCGCAAAAGAGACTTAATAGTTGTCCTCAGTCTAAAATGCTCAATAGCAAATGGGATACAAATCTGAAAGAGGAGCATGTCGGCTGGAATTTCAGTGAATGGATCAGATACCCTACAATGATACACATTGGACGTTAAAAATTGTGACTAAACTTCAATTTAGTCTACACAATCTATTAAAAAAGCCAAGGAGCCAGCTTACAATATGTCAAGTGGGAAAATGGAAGGAGCCATCCGCATGGCAAGTTTAACAGGTAAAAATACAAGCATCACAATTAAACTTCCGTAAACGGCAACAGATAACAGGACCCTACGAGCATGTTTGTGAACAGGGTCATCAATTAAATCACGGAAAGGATTGTAGTTGGGATCGGCAGGATCTCGAAGGAAGTACAGAACTCCATTGCGCAAAACCTGCCATTAGCGGTGAACAACGTTAAAACAAAAATATAAATGACACCAGGGCTTTGAGAATATTGTCATGCTACAAAAATATGGAAAAAAAAAAGGTACCCCTCTAAGAAGGCTGACGAATATGCTGATTTGTAGCATGTAGGCAATCCCTACAATCCAATGAACCAATGAACTTGCTAGAGGAGAAGCAGAAAAAAAATGAACTCTGTGAGCCATTGTCTTCCCAAACATCCTGATGGTGCATACATCCAGCCACCATCCACACATCAACGGAAATACCCCCAATTCAATAACTAGGAGGAAAGCAACCTTAACCATGGTCATCAGATGCCTCATTGCTGCCAAAAACTGCCTGAGTAGAGATGGAATTGTCTCTGCTACAGAAACAAAACCAGATAACCTTCCCCTTATTAAAGGCTCACCCCTTGTGTATCGAATCAGAGCAACGAAGCCAAAGTAGCAAAAGAGTAGAGTGAGTATGAACATATATCCAATAGCTAGAGTGGTAACATCAGAAAGCCTTGAAGTTCCAAATGACCCCCCTTTCAAGAAATCAGCTGAAACATTGTCACTAATGTTTTTAGACATTTCACTTAATCCACTTGCATTGACTTTCAACATTTCTGCAACCTGGCCTATCAGTCCACTTTCTTGAGCTTCAGATGACAAATTTTTTACTGCAGTTAATGCATTTTTTAAAGTAATATTTGCTAGGGAGAGAGCTGTATCTGTAAGGGGGATGATAGTTGATAATACAGGACCACTAGCAGTTGAAAAGAACCAAGATAGATAATGGAGTACAATGCGGCCCAATGAAAAGGGCACAAAGATCACAGCACCAAGGAAAATCATATTGCTTGCCAGCACCTGCATAGAGAATGGATCATTTAATATTTGAATAAGAAAGAACATAAAAGCAACTTTACAATATTTCCTAACTGCGTTAATAGAATCAAGACACAAATTGTAATATTAAACAAACTGTAGTGTGAATAGAATGAATAATTAAAATAAGGAAAACCAATAGTAGAAAAAGAACTTTTGTAATATTAAAGAAACTGTAGTGTGAATAGAATGAATAATTAAAATAAGGAAAACCAATAGTAGAAAAAGAACTAGTCATGCTTTGCTTCATAATGAAAGCCGAACCCAAAATTGATGTTTAGCAAGATTGAAACCAAAAACCCACAATGGTCTCTTAAAGAAGTCACATTAATGCTATGAACGGCACTAATTAACATGTTAGAATAAAATAACACAATAAGTGGTCAAAGTAGCAATGGAATTGTTGTCATGGCTTGCACCACTTCCATCCACATGAATGAGGATGGTCTTAAACCCACAATGTATTCATTACTCCTGCAAGACCTGCTTCCATCCTAAAGTTGAAAGGGAAGTGAGGAAAACTAGCACCAACTCAGGATCAGTTACACTTTCTAAGAAATGTGGTTGAGCGTGGTAAGGATATAGTATTTTTCTGGGTTTAAATTGTCCAGATCAGCAAGCCCTTTTCATTTAAAGAAAATAATAAACAATAAAATACAAAGGGGAAAAAGACACTTACAGTAAAGGCATTTTCAACCAGATGGAAAACTGGACCCTGCATGCCCACAAGTTCATCAAAGGGCACATCCTCAGCACCATCAGCATCATCCAAACCGTCAAACATTTGCTCCACATGAGCCTCAAGACGCTGTGCTTGCATCTCCCACCGTGCTGCAACATTCTCTGCATTCCTTCTAGGAGCTTGAGCTGCTCCAACAATGCCTTGAACTCCACCAGCATCCTCAACATTTCCATCACCACCAACATTGCGATTAGCTTGTCCAGCAGGCCTTCTGGCAATTCGAGCCCCATTTCTGTCCACTTCATCGTCTCTGTCAACATCCTGCCCCCCAATTTCTCGTAAATGCCTAAAGTAATCCCTCAAAGAAGTGACCCCAAGAAAAATGAACACAATGCTTGCAGAGAGTAGGAAACCATGTAGACAATCAGTCAGGATAACCGCAGTAGATAAATGACTTAAGAATAACCTCTGGGCTTCACCAAAGCTCCTCACAAAAGCTAATCGCCATATCCAAAATGTGATGAAAGGTATAATAAGGAGCCACACGGATAGCACAAAACTCAGGCGCAAAAAGAATTGCAGAACATGGCATGCTTTCATAGCCATTCCAACTATGAATTCTTGAAAAGGTAGCCTAGCTGGAGCATTTGCAGCATAAACAGGAGAGAATGAAAAGGCATGTTTGCAAACCTGCAGCAAATGAGAAGTGCATTCATGAATAATACACGAACAAGAAAAGAAAGGACGATCTCAAATATAGTGCATGCATAAGGATTCGGTTTTAAGAATGTTCGGTGTGGGTGCAACGCAACGCCCACAACCCAGCATAGCACATGTATCATTTTTCCAATTGTATCCTTAGTCAGGCATGTAGGTCTTCAACTTACTCTTTCAGCTCCAGCAGTTGTTCTTCCTTTTTTTTATTATTATTTTGGTTATAATCATTGACATCTTGCGCTGCTTACAAAAATATGTTTGGACTTGGTGACCGACAAGTCTAAGGTAACAAGGTTAAACGTAAATCAGGCTGCTCATAAATATTCATCACGAGACGACAGACATGATTTCAAGGGGAAGGTTTAACTTCGTTCATCACATATAGGCCAAACGCCACACACACACAATATTGCTAGCAAAAGAACTGCTACCCTAATAAATAAGCACCAGCTCTGTAAGGAAACGCCCACACCAGCTAAATAAAACATGGATCAGAAATTCAATAACACGGCATGATAAAACCAACAGATTCAATTGATGCGTACGTTGATCTATGCTCAAAATCCCAACAAACAACCTAATCAGCAACCCATGGATAAATTGCAATAAAAGTTGAATAATCTACAAAGGAGACGGGTTGGGACAAACCTCGCATTGACGAGCGTTGCTATGATTAAGCCACTGAAGGAGACAATCTTGATGCACAAACTTGATGCTCCCGCTACAGGCGCACGGGTATCTAAGAGGATTTTCAGTATCACCAGGGTTCCGGCATATCCGACAGACGTCCTCTTCCTCCTCGTCTTCATCGTCGTACTTGGCTGACGTAGACGCGTTCGCTTCGTTCTCCTTTTCCTTCAAACCATGTGGTGACGAGGAAGAGGAGCGAGAAGAAGATAATGAAGAAGGAGAGCAGTTTACAGGGCTATCGGCAGCTTTTGCGCTATCATCGTTGGAAGGCGGCGGTTCATGATCGATCTCCATGGTTGGGAGTACTACTAGGTAGCGCGTTAAACCCTACCTGCCGGTGACCGGCGGAGACTCGCCGAATCAAGGACGGAGTCCTGGTGAATGGCTGAATGCCGAGGAAGGGAGATAGAGAAGATATATGTTTGCTGGTCGGAAATGGCGTCACAATTAAGGCTCCGAGTTTGCCCTTATCATGTGATTAATATATCCAGTATACCCTTTGTGGTCGGTGATGTTCGTGGATAAATCGGCTGCACGGAACCGTGTAGGAAACAAACAACATGGACGTTATTGATAATTATATTGCTGGCAAAAAAAAAAATATATATATATATATATGTATATTATATTATAAAGTAAAATTCATAACAAATGACATTGTTGTGTTTTTTAATGAGACTTTCTAAGTTTTCAGCAGTCGGGTTTGACTCAGTTACCAATTTAGCTGTTAAAATATATTTCCTCTTAATTATAAAATAAAGTTGATTTTTTTGGAGAAATTAAGGAAACCAATTAAATCACTTTAGAATATTTATATTTATATTTTTTTTCTTCAAACTAAGTAATTTGATTAATAAATTAATATATAATCCAAAGATACTAAAAATATAAATACTCTAAAGTGATTTAATTGGCTTCCTTAATTTCTCAAAAAAAGTTAACTTTATCTTATAATTAGGACCGGAGGGAGTAATTTTTATCAATTAACTTCCTAAGGTTTAATTTATACACAATTTTATATTCTTATTTATTTTTAATAAATCAACAATTTTTTCCATAATTCATGAAAATGTTGTCATATTTACGTTAATGGTTAGAATACATGTGCTTTTATGATTATACATATTCAAACCAAAAGGATCAATTGTGTGTGGATATAAAACTTTAGGAATTTAATCGATAAAAATTAAACACTAGACTGTAAATTGATATAATTGAGACAAATTTGAGCAACTAATGGTTTTATTTTTAATAAAAAAAATAAAAAAATACCACTTGAACTCCAAAATTTTAAATCAATGAATTCCTACTAAAATGAGTTGTCAATTGATATACTCTTATAGTTAATAACTTTATTCTTGTAGTTAGTGTGTGTTCGGCAATATATTCAAAACCTAGGTTTAGTTAACGAACGTTTAAAATTTTTCCAAGAGGTTTGAGATCAAAACCGTTTTGATCTCAAATCTAGGTTTTGAGATCAAAACCTAAGTTTTGAGAAATGCTATTTTTTTATGTTTTTTTTTTCTTTTGTGGGCCCCGCCCTCTCTCTCTCTCTATTGATCCTTTTTCCCTTATATGGGCCCCCTCTCTCATTAGTCATTTCTTGTTATATGGGCCCCACACAATAAAAAAAACTATTCTAACAACAATACTCAAATACTCTCATTTCCTCAAAATCACTATTCTTCTCAAAATCTATTATCTATAAACTATTTTTCACTTTTTTCTCTAGAAGTTATTCTCCCAAAACAAATCCAAACACACTCTTAAAAAGGCTGATTTGGTATTTTGAAGATCAAGTAGCATTTTCTTATCTTTTTTCCTTCATTTTTTTCTTTCACTCGGTAATATTTTGTTGAATTTATTGTTTTAAATATTTTTGCAAGTGTATAATCAATACATCATGTGAAACTTTTAAGTATGTTTCATACCTTACTAAAAAAAAGAATTTATAGAACGTACACTAGTTATATGAAAAATTAAATCCATTGTACTAGCTTTATTTATCTTTTTATAAAATGTGGCTTATTATAATTATAGGCTCTCTGATACATGGGATGGATTGGGAGTGAGATTGGAATTGAGAGTAGGACCGGGGCTATTACATTATGTTTGGTAGCAAATAATATTTTATGGGAATACTCTCATTAATTTTATTTTATATCTATCATAAATTATGAAAGTACAATAATATCCTTATCTAACCCTAAAACTCGTCACCCCATCTAGTTGTTCCATCATTTGAGTAGTTTAGTATTATTTTTAGATATTTTTTAAACTTTATTGTTAGATTTTGGTTTTTTTAATTAACTTGCAAAATGATGGATTGATGGTGTCATAAAAAAAAAAATGCAGGGAATCCAAAATTTGCATAGAAAAACAAAAATACTTTTATATTTGATGATATTTGGTATAGATATTATCTAATCCTATATATTCAAGTATAGTCATAATATCTTATATTTGTATTTCTAGTATAGATATGATATGAGTAAATATTAATATATGATATGTCCATATCATATATCAACAATATTTGATAGGCAACTTTGAGGTTTCAAATACGTGAAAATTGAATATTGAGAAAAGCCTATTGAGTAAGAATAAAAAAAACATATTTCTTAATTTACAGAGAATCAAATACGTGGATGAGATTCTTAAGGATTATTCAACAAACTAAATGAGAAAAGGTTGGTTCAATTGGAAAAAGGGTTAATTCAATTATAAGGTTGTGGATTCAAACCTCATCGACATGAAGACCGTATTGGTGGCTGATATGTAAATACATGTGCAAGCACTCACTAAACCGGAGGCATGCCTTGGCCCTGATGATCCCCAGAACCCAACTCACCTAAACTTTTTTCTTATAAAAAAAGGCAAATTCATCAAAAACGAAGATTGTAAACTGCAATCTACACTGCAAAAATTGCATGTCAACTTAGATGAAGAAAATATTAGAAAGAGGGGGAGAGATAGGTGGTAGTGGTTGCTGTTGGCAAAAACTGGAGATTGGGAAGGAAACAGAAGATGACTAGAGACGGAGAAGGCGAGAGGAGATGGGAAAGAAGCCAAGCATGGAGAAGTGGGAGAGATTGAGTAGTAATGCGAGAAATATAATTAGGGTACTTCGGTTTAAAAATTATTATAAGTAGTGACAATTTTATCCCAAAATATTCCAATCCCAGCACTACCTCACCAATACTACTTCTTGTATCTAATATAAGAGCTAGTATAAGGTTGGATTTGATCCCCAATAAAAGACCTCAATCCAGTTTATTCTCCCATATTTATTACTACCTCCAATTCTTAATATAAGAGCTAATTTGTAGTTGGATTTAGTCATACATAATACATCAATCCACTTTATCTCGCATATTTATCATTTTTACTCTAAGGGTCTGTTTGGTTGGAGGGGAGGGGAAGGGAGGGGATGAAAAATGAACCCCTCCCCTTGTTTGGTATGAAAAGTAAGAGGGGAGGGGCCCCAAAAAAGGGGCTCCAAATCCCTCCCACTCCCTCAAATTGGCTCCCTCCAAATTGGGGGGTTTTGGAGGGAGCCAAAAATTTGAGACTATTTTACCCCCATAATCTTTTCATATTTTTAATTATATCCTATGAGTCTTCAATAAAAATATAACTTCTTTTATCATCTCCAGTATTTCACGCTTGTGTGTGTTTTTTTTCCAACCTTGTAGTTCAACCAAATCATGAGTATGAATATCTCCAGCGGAATGAATGGCGATTAAAATATAATTTTGGTGATGATATTTTCGCAGGTGAATTCGACTGTAAAATGTTATCCATAAATATATATATTTTTTTTTACCAGAGTTATCCATAAATCCATAATACAAGTGTGAGCGCATGACATCTATTTTTTTTTTTTTTTTTTGCAACTCCTCTGCATTATTTTTCAATAGAAGGAATTTTTCATTTAATTTAATATGATAATTATTGGAATATTCATATAATAAGAAATTAAGTTGAGGGAAATTGAAAAATATTTCTATTTTATATCTTCATCTTTTTTTTTTATAAATTATATAATTCATATTGAGATGTAAACTAATTTAAATAATTTATATAAGGAAAAACATATAAACTAATGTTTAAGGATAAAATGGTAAATTAAATATTATCTTCCCTCCCCTCCTCTCTTAAACCAAACAAAGGATCATTAAAAAACCTTTCCCTTCCTCCCCCTCCAACCAAACAAAACAAGGTGATTCTCCCTCCTCCCATCCATCCCCTCCCATCCCATCCCCTCCCTTTAAACCAAGCAAGCCCTAAAGCATGTCTATTGATTTGCATATGTTAAGGGGGTTTACATCAATAAGTAGCACAAATGATTTAAGATGGTATTTAGGAAAAACCAATACATATTTTTGACAAGTAATTTAACTAGTTTCTTTAATTTACTCAAATTAGTTAAGCAGATAGTATATTAAATATTGTAGGTAGTAATATTTTTTTACATTGTCCCCATTAATTGCACATAGTAATACCCCGTTTGGTATACTAAAAGTGGATGTGGAGAATTAGAAGTGGATTCCACAAGTTGTGTTGTTTGGTTGGTGGGAACCCACTTTCAATTGGAAGTCACTTCTCTAAAAAAATGATGGAATTGAGTTCCATACCCCACCCCTGCCCCCTAGGAATTGATCATACTTCCATGGAACTCATTTTATTTTCCTCTTTTACCCTCAAAGCTTTCAACCCCACAATCTTCCAACTTCTAGTTTCTCTGGCGACCTTCATCATCTACGACATCAACCGCGTACCCCCTGAACCCACTTCAAGCGTAACATTCAAGTTTATAGGTTCTTCGATTTCGATTTCGATTCAATTTCGTATCAAGTAGACTTCAAGCCCCCAAGTTCAATCTTCAGATGAAACGGCCCCCCTCCCCCCTCATGCGACAGTACTGGCGATCCTCCCCTCCTCTCTCCTGAATCTCACTTTCACCCTATACTTCATCACCACTCTTCCTCAACCTCTTTGGCTTCCTTTCTCTCCTCAAGTGCACCGAAAACGATTCCTAAAGCTCTTCACACGATCTTAGCTCTGTTCCATTCATCAATCTGCTTCGTTTTTGCTATTTATCGCTCCATCTTTGCATCATTGATAGATTGGGGTTGAAGACGATAGTTACGATAGTTTAATCTCTGTTTTGAGTTTGATTTTTCTTAGATTAATTGTTGTTAGGTTTATTTTGTGATTTAGATTCTGGATGAATTTATAATTCATGGTGGAAGTTCAATCCTGGAGGTGTGGGATGTTGAATAAGGCATGAATAGAGGAAGAGGCTGACGTCTTTTAAGATTGGGTATTTTAGTATTATATAAAACTCACTTTTACCCATGCTGTTGAAATCCGGATCAGATCGGCCAGTCCGGTTTAGGAACTGGCGAATCAGACATGAAATCGATTCGGTTCATGATTCAGTAATTTTTTTATTTTTTATTTTTAAAAATCAGTTTTTTAAATATTTCTTTATAATTTCATATTAATAAACCAAAAATATTCAATTTCTCACCAGTTTGGTCTAAGGTTAGCTTCAGTTTGACTCTGATCTAACCCACTGACTATTGACCTAGTACCCCAATCGATCCTATGACTGGTCCGGATTTCAGAACCTTGCTTCAACCCAGTTCCACTTCCAATTTCATCAAAAACTCTATTAAGATACCCAATAGTTTTAATGTAAATGATTTAAGAGGATATTTCAAGAAAACCAATAAATATTTTTGACAAATAATTGATTTTCTTAATTAAGAACCTGATGAAGGGCCCCACGTCCCTGTTTTGAGTCTTCCTCTATTTTTAGATTGGGCTCGGGTTTATGGGCATATTCAGAGATTTCAAAAACACGCTCTAGTAATGGGACTGCTTTTGGGTTGTCCAAGTTAGCTTGTTCTTGCCTGGGTCTTTTTTATTATAATCATTGATTTCTTGCACCAAAAATAATGTAATCATTGGTTTCAACTCACCCTTACAAAAATTCTTCTCCTCCAAATAAAAAAAAGCAAACAAAGAAGTTCTCATCCATTTCCATATAATAAAGGCAAACAAAAATTCTCCTCTCTCAGATAATATGCATAGAACAATCGTACATCATTTGAAAATGCCAGTCTATTAGTAAAGAGGGTCCATTTAATTTGAAAAACCTTGCTTCTCTTTTCATTTTTGAAGTCTCCATAGTATACTCTTGTCTAGCATCTTCGTTTTGATTCTTGCTTATTGCATGGTAAAGCTTATGTACCGAGCGATTAATTTAGGAAAAATCACTCCTAGGTCTTAAACAAGCAAGATATTATCAGAAAGGTACCTAAAAGTTGTAAAACACACTCAACAAGTTGTGAATACATGCTTTTAGGGTTGTAACTATGGACCTTTCTGATAATATCTTGCTTGCTTGAGACCTAGGAGTGATTTTCCCATTAATTTATGGGTAAAGGTGCAAAAATAGGCATGAACTTTGTTCAAAAATGCCAAAATAACCATGAACTTTTTTTGGTAGCAAAAGTAACCATGAACTATGTAAAATGGGGCAAAACCGTTAAATATGACCGTTGACCGTGCGTTGACCGTTAACATATTTAACAGTTTTGCCCCATTTTACATAGTTCATGGTTACTTTTACTACTAAAAAAAGTTCATGGTTATTTTTCCACTTTTAAACAAAGTTCATGGCTATTTTTACACCTTTACCCTTAATTTATTGATGAAGATCTTTTCAATAATAGATTGGTAATTAAGGAGGAAACTAATCACAGGTTTTCCAAAGTCAAAAGTATCATTTCATTATGGTCTCTCATCATTTTAATAAAGCTGATTTCTAGCAAGGTGATGGTGTGGGGTCACATTTCCGGAATAAACGTTAGAAAGAAAGATCTTAACATGAATATCATTGTATGGAAAAATCATTATATATGTCCTTGATGAGTGGTTTAAAATGTTTTTTTCCCCATTTACTTTAATTTTGTTCCTCCAAATATATTATCCCTCTCTTTCTTTTCCTCTTTTTTATTTTTAATCTCTTGAGTGTGCTAGCTTTCGGTCACACTCACCAAGAAAAAGAAGGGAAAGGTAAAGCACTTCTGCACTTGTGACAATCTTTAGTGTTCCGTAAGATCTGTAACGATTAAAGGTGAGATGCTGATTAACATTATATGATTAAAAGCTAAAGAAACGTTGCAACGTGTAACTATCAGCTCCTTGCAATTCTAATTCTTTTCTTTTCTTTTCTTCTTTAGCCAAAATGCTACTAATTCTTCCAAGTATTGTGATTATATGAATCCTTAGACCAATATATATCATATTGGGTAAATGATCAACTTGTGGTTTAGACCAAACAAAAAGGAAATTTTCTGTCCAATAAGCAAAGAAACTCCTTTATTTACCATCAGGACAAAATATTAGACTCACGTTGGAAAGTACAATTACACAAACCATCATTAATTCTTAGCTTATAACGCAATCCATGCTTCATCATCTTGTCCCCCAGGGAGAGCATTAAAGTAGCTTTTCTTGAGCCATGCTTGGGAAATCTTGCATTATATATATAATGCATATATGTATATGAAGAGAGTGTACAGGAATGCTCAATCTTTGTGGTTTTTGAATAGTCACAAATACTTGGTATGCATGATTGCTATGCTATGCTGAAACCCCACTTTTTGATGCTATTATCTCCTATTGCTAAGTAAATAAGCAACCGGTTAATTCAGTTTAGAGTTTGTAGCTGTTTCTTCCAATATAAATATTTTCTCTAAGACTCGAATTTGATATCTAAAGAAATCTAACAAAATCTTATACCAGATCAACTTTGTGTTAGTGCCTGCCAAAAAAAAATCATGAGGCCACCTGCACTTTAGCGTGAGATTTTCCTGTCCTTTGTGACCTTCTCTTCCATTTCTTTTAATGGGACAGTTCATTATATCTATGCGTACCCACATCAGGATTTTAGGTTGTCGGTGGAGGGTAAGCAAAAACAAGCATCCTATGACATTTTCCGTTGGGGCCCTCCTCCTAATTTCTTCTTATCTGATTCCCTTTCTCACTTTTCCTTCACCCTCCAACGTTACTTTCTTCACTCATTCCCACTCTTCCTTCTTCACACCAGAAATAATGGCAGGTTCGTGAACCTTGAAACTTCCTCTTTGATTCACTTGAAAGCTGACGCTGTTCAGGTACGAGCTCCTAACTGTAATGGGTTCTCCTAAATATCCTCATCTGTTACTCTGAATAAGAAAAAGCCTTCTGTTTAAGAATTATAACTTCTGTATCTGAGGGTTGTGATAGTTTAAATAGTCACTTATGCGTTAGCGTATGAAGTTCGTGTTACTTCTTCTAGTTTTATATATTCTTGTGCCAACCACTATACCTGATATGTGTTTCTAGCTTACTTCATACTGTTACAAGTGCAAGTTATGAAGGCTGAACTTGTAAGATGTTTCAAATGGTTGATAAGAATCACTTTGAGTAACTATTGATGAATTGAAGCATTTTTCAGTTTTTGTTCTTGGATAGTACTGGAAAAACATGAATAAAAAATCATGGCTTTGGAAGAACAAATCTATGGAGAAGACAATCTTTGCAGCGGACAAAGTTTCCAATTCTTCAAGCACCATAGAAGCAGAGGTACGAAAAATCCTTAACTTATGAATGGTTTTAAAACTGATTATTGTAAGGTTCACTTGTCGAAGAACCTGGTACACTCAGTATCATTTTTTTGAGTTTTGTAAAAGTCTTGCTCCTTTTGAATTCCTTAATACCATCATTTAAGAACAGGGAAACTTCACTTCAATATAGAGATCTTAGATCTGATTTGTAATAATCATATTTTATTAGGTACATGATATTCCAACTGGCAAAAATTCTGGAGTGGAGAGACCATCAAAAAGTCTGAATGAGAAGTTGGCATCAGTCCTCCTTGATCCTCATGATGCAGAGGGTTTCCCTCCAAAACATGAACAGATGTCCCAAGGGAAAATCAGAGGTAGCTCATTGTTATGTGTTCTTTTTTTTTTCCACTCTTTTAATGATTCTACTGGAGGCCATGAAGCATGGACTCACAACAAGAAACAAACTAGGATGTGTTAAATTCAAGAACATATAAAACGTAACACACAAACACACGCATCTATTTATATATATCTTGCCAGTATTATCCCATAGTTTAAGTACCTTGTACAGTCAGTTTCCAGAAGAAAATCCACTAAATAAAAATGGAAAAATTGGTTAAAAGTAACTGTTTATAAATCTTATTAGCTAGAAGGACCTGAATTTGAACGAGTGCAACTCTTTTTCAGCTGTGCGCAACATAGTTATGTGCAAATGACTTGTACCAAGTCCCTTTGGCCAATACAATTTCCAACCGGTTACTTTTAACCGACTTTCCCAATAAAAATATATTAAATTGTATTATTCAAATTATTTGTGCATATCAAAAGATCTTAAAATATTTTTAGTGACATCACCATCAAGATGGGATTTGCAGTTTCTCAGTCTATTTGTATTTATGGGGATTTTCTCTTCTTTTAGGGACATCAACATTTCAATGTCCATTTTTTATAGTTGGGATATTTTTTCCTTCTGATATGCTTTTTGCACATGCTAGTGTTTCTGTATTCTGGACATCCAATCTGGTTTGTGGTTTTGGCTGATCAAATCAATTAATTTCTAATCAAATTATAGGTGAAGATAAAGCAACAGAAGAAATGGAACCCTGTGAAGAGGAAGCAGATGAAGATTTGACTAAAGAAACATCAGCTGAAAGTATGTGTGGCGCTGTACCAGATTTATTGAAAGAGCGTGAGAAGATTCAAAAAGAGTTGGAAGAAAAGTTGCAGGAAAATTGTAAAAAGTTAGATGACTTAACCGTCGAGAATACTAGTCTAACCAATGCTCTTCTAGCCAAAGAGAAATCCATTGGAGACCTGCTAAATCGTAAACGTCAGATTGATGCAGAATACAGTACACTAGTTGATAGATTAGATTCCACAGTGAAGGAAAATGCTTTCCTCAAATATGAATTTCACATGCTTGAGAAGGAACTTGAGATTCGAAAAGAAGGGATGGAATATAGTCGTCAGTATGCAGAAGATTCTCATAAACAATATCAAGAAACCATTCAGAAAGTCTCCAAGTTAGAAGTTGAGTGTCAGAGGCTTCGTCTTCTGCTGCAGAAAAGGTCACCCCAGCATGTGATGGCGAATACGAAGAATGAAATTGGAACTATGGGAGGAGATAAAGACATGAGAAGAAGAATAAATCCTACCAGAGATTTGGTTTACAACAAAACTACTAGAGGAAAAAACTCCCCTGAAGTATCCAACAAGAGCTTCAACTTGATGATCAAACGTTTGCAAGATCTGGATGAGGAAAACAAGGCTCTCAAAAGGATTCAGACTAAGAAGAACTCTGAACTGGAATGTTCAAGAAATATGTATGCTCAAACAGCTACCAAATTATCACAGGCTGAGATTCTACTCAGAAAGCTATCTCAAGATCACAAGTCCATGGAGCTAGCAAGGTGTTATCCTGTATCAAATGACCTTCCTGTTATATCAAAGTTTGATATTGCTAATGATGATGATGGGGTTAGCTCTTCAGGATCCTGGGCCAATGCACTTATTTCTGAACTGGAACATTTAAGAACTGGAGAGACTAAAGACTGGAAGAACCGTAAAGGAATTGAAGTTTCAGAGATGAATTTGCTGGATGATCTCATTGAGATGGAGAAGCGAGCTATAGTTTCGGTTAATACACCTAAAAGAGAATATTGCTCTGATTTAACTAGTAGAGAACTAGTGCCACTTGAACAGGAATATGGCTTCAGTGAGGGGAAACAGGAGACCCAATTCAAATTTGCAACTAATGAGAATTCATTTGACTGGCTTCAGATTGTTTTGAAAGCCACCTTACAGCAGCAGCGTATATCGAAACGAAGTCTCCATGAACTCATCGAGGACATAAGAATTGCTTTGGGTTGTATAACTCCCCCAACTTCATGTAAATCTGATACTGCTCAAAAGTCCAGGGATTCTAATAGTTTCAACAGTGGTACAGAGGAAAAAAGCAACCAATACCTCAATTCTAATTTGAGAAATTCAATCAGTAAAATTATCAAACTGATTGAAGACATTTCACCTGTGTCATTAATCAGCAACAATTGTCCAGATGATTGCTTGAAGAACCAGAATTCCAGAATACCTCAATCACCAACATCCAAAGAATACTTTGTTCACGTTTTCCAGTGGAAGCTTGCTGACTTGAGTCCACTTCTACATCAACTTGTTCATACCTGTAAGGATTTATTAACTGGAAAAGCTGATCTTGAAGAGTTTGCACAGGAAGTAGCATTTGCTTTGGACTGGAGCATGAATAATTGTGTCAGCCCTAGAAATTCTTCACTTGCAAGGGATAAGATCAAGAGGCATTTTAGTTGTCATGAATCACAAAATGGAAATGAAAATCAGATAGCTGAAGATAAGATGCCTTTCTGTTCAACTTTAGTTGCTTCCCCAGATGATCAGTGTGTGTTCACTAACAAGAAGGATGATCAGAATGATCTCCTTGAAGAAAACAGAAAATTGAAAGATGAGCTGAGGAATACAGGAACTGCAAAAGATAACTTGGAAGCAAAGCTTCAGTTGGTGACTGAGGAGAGTCAGGGTCTGAAGAAACAACTCCAGGAAGCACAAAATACCATTAAAGGACTACAATTGGAATTGGAGACACATAAGGAATCCAATGAAATAATTGTAGATCAGATTGAAAACCAGAAGCTTATAAATGAAGATCTTGATACTCAGTTAACAATATCACATGCCAAGTTAAATGACATCTTTCAGAAATTGTCATCTTTAGAAGTTGAATTGGAGGATAAGAAAAACTCCTGTGAAGAATTGGAAGCAACATGTCTAGAGCTTCAACTCCAGCTAGAAAGGTAAGGCATTTTCTGTTCTTATCCCAATCTTTTGTAATTATCTTCTCTTTTCTTTTTTGGATAACAATTCTGATTTTGAGAATATGAAAATTGAACAGTATAGCAAAGAAAGAATCTCCAAAACATGACGGACATGAAGTGGAAAAGATGCATCAAACTGTAAGTTCATTACATCTTGGCGACTACAGGATACAATGCTACATTGCCAATGCAATGTTTGATACTCCTTTGGCCCTTAATATGAGACCTAATTAACTAATTTGAGTATGTTAAGGATGTTAGTTGAGTTAGTTAATATGGTATATTTTTTCTAAAACACCCTAATCATATTTATTAACTCCCTCCCTCCCTCTCCTACTTGATTATTGTTAAGGGAATATCAATAGAATTAATTTGGGAAGAAATTGATAAACATGCGCAATAAGTCTTATATTTAGGACCAACATCAACTCCCCAATTAGGTCCTACATTAAGGACCGGAGGAGTATATTGTAATGGGCTCATAGAATAGAACATGGTCAGTGGTAATAGCAATCTCTTGTTTAGCATGCTCCAATGGCTTATCATTTGTTGACATTTTCAATATTACTTCTCAGCTCACCTATGAAGTCAAAACCTTTTTTTTAACCGATGTAGTAAGAACGTATTTAATAAAATCCGACATCCTAGTGGAAATAATTAGAAAAACAAAATTTCAGGGCTTGGAGATCACAGCAGCTTCATCAAAGTTGGCAGAGTGCCAAGAAACCATATTAAACCTCGGAAAACAACTGAAGGCCCTTGCTTCGTCAAGTGACAGTGCACTTCTTGATAATGTGTTCTTGAAAACCAGTGCTATGGCCAACCCGACTCATGAGAAGAATTTGTTCAAACGGTCCTCTTTGCGCAGTAAAATGCAAGCCGAGGATGATACTAAATCAGGAATCCTTCTGTCTTTCCATACTGAAGAAAATAAAACTACTAGCGGTGTCCAGAAGCCAACTCTCCCTCTTCAGTCTGATAACGGCAATGTTCTCCAAGTTCCCAATGCTCAGGAAACAAATCTAACTTCGGAGCAAAATGATAGAAGCAATATTGCTGCAGTTGCTCTGGCTGTGGTGCCGGTTAAAAAACAAGGAGGATTTGGTTTACTGAGAAAGTTGCTGCTAAGAAGGAAGAGAGAGAGAAGTAAAGGAACCCAGTCCTTAGCCAAAGCATGACTCTCTGAAAAGGCAAGAGAATCTGGAGTGATTCTTAGCTATGCTCCTTGCACTTAAGATAGAGACAAGAAGGGAATAAGAACGTACCAAATTGAGTTAGTGGATTTCACCATACAAATGGTCACTTGGGCGAGTTCTTATTACTTCTTGCATCAATCTTTAACCAAGGAGTGTTTCTAAGAATATTTCCCTAGGACTAGGCCCAAGATTTGTGTTTAAAATAATACTTGCCTCTCTGCAATCAATTATTCTGTTTGCATGCGGGGATTGATTGATTTCAGTATGACGTGAGTTTCACGTTTATAGGCTGGTGTCTTTGATGATTGGGTTTGGAGATTATTGAAGTTTCTCCCGAGTGAGAGTCATTTGACTGTGTAAATATTGCTGGTGTACATACAAGTTGTATTAAAGATATTTGAGATTAAACTTTGGAATAGGTTATATATATGCATTTCTCTATAACATTTTCAGGACTGATGAGTTACACGCACAAAATACATGCACTGATGAATACACACACAATTTTCTGTAAATATGCAAAGAACATCCTTCTGCAGAAAAGTACACAAGTAGTTGCTGATGAATTGCTGTAATTGGTAGTACACATATTTCTTCATCATCTTACCTTTTCAACAAATCGTGAGTCTACAGAAACAATTAACATGAACTTGAGAGAACTCTCAACAAAGAAACACAGCACTCGAATATTGATTCCTCCATTCCATCTCATAAGAAATTATTAACCATATCACGTTCAAAAAATTGGTGAAATTTAGTTAAAGACGATAAAGATGCAAAAAAAAAAAAAAAAAAAGAGTAACTTTTTTTCCAAAAATAACCACATTTATGTGGTGGAAAGAATGTGTGGGAATCAAATAAAATGATATAGGTAATTAAATGGAGGTAAAATGGGAAGTCAACAAAAAAAAAAATTTAAGACAATCTCTAATGTTGTGTTTGGTTGGCGGTTTTTTTCCTAAGTTATATGAGGGTAAAGGAGGGTTGAAGATAAAATATACTCCCTCTAGTCCTTATTATAAGGCACTAATTATCAATTCTTACAAATCAATACAGGTAGTTAAAAGCATTAAAGTTGTCCTAAAATTCAAATAATTTCCAATATTACCCTTACCAACTACACTAAACTCAAATATCTATTAATTATTACTCTCTTCCACTACCCTTATTAAATATGGATATACATGGAAAAACAAATTAAATGCTCCTTGAAAACTTACAAATGTTTTATAAAAAGTGTTAGTCAAGAATGACGTCTGTCGACACACACGAATCCACACACGAATTGATGAAAATGTACATGATTAGAAATAGGTTTCATATTACGTTGATTGTATATAAATATGTAGTTTTGCATTTCATAAATAAGATTCAAGTTTCAGTTTATAACATGGTATCAGAGACTCTGTAACTTCAGAAATTATTTCTGTTTTTCGGCGAAGAACTCCATTTTTTCCGGCCAACGAGTTTCTGTTCAAGGTTTAGATCTGTCTTCGCCAGCACCTCCGCTGCAGAAACGCGCCAGATCCCTAGGTTCCCTGTGTCCAGATCGGCCGGCCACCAAAATTTGAGGCCATTCCGACACACGCGCCACCTGAAGCTTGGCTGTCAGCTACATGCGCCGGCGCGTGAAGCTTCCTCCGGTGGCCGTTTGCGACGCCGTTTGCGGCGTTCTGATCGTCTCTTCAACCTTTACCTCCCTCTGAAGTTTCGTGGTCATCCGAAACGTTTGAAATTTTGAGCTATTGTTCTTCGCTTTCGTTTCCACATTCGTAAGTTGCAATTTGTCACTACATTCAGCATTTTTTGAGTTAATGTCTTAAGTCTCTGCGGGTCCCTTGTCTTGTTTGGAGTACTTTATCTCTTTGATATGCTCATTTGATTGAATCTCTGCAGGTCCCGTTGGTTGCAACTTGATTAAGTTGATATTGTGGCCCTATCTTCTTGATTGTTCGTGACTCTTACTATTTTGAGAAGGTTGTTCGTATACTACTACGTTGATTGTTCAAAATGGCTAATTCTAAAAACTCTGATATGTTACCTATGTCTGCTAAAATTACTGCTTCACAGTTGAATTGGACAAATTACAATGATTGGAATAAAACTGTTAGAGTTTATATTCTGGGAATTGAGATGGACACCCATTTAATTGAGGATCCTCCCTCTAGTGATGAAACTAAACTTTTGACTTGGAAAAAAGCAGATGCTCGTCTTTTGTTTCAAATTCGAAATTCCATTGAACCACGAATTTTGTCTTCTGTTAGTCATTGTAACTCTGTCAAAGAAATCATGAATTATCTTGAATTTATGTTTTCTAGAAAAGGAAATATTACTCGGGTTCATGAAATCTGTAAAGGTTTTTATCACTCTCAACAGCAAGATCGTCCATTGAAAGATTTCTTTCTGGACTTCAAAAGAATGTATGAGGAAATGAAAGTACTTATGTCTCCGCAAGCAGATCTCTCAACTCGAATTAAGAACTTGGAACTTTAGGCTATCATGAGTTTTCTTGAGGCTCTTAACCCATCCTATAAGACTATTCGTTCTCAGATTCTGTCTAGTCAAGAGCTTCCTTCTCTTGAAGATGTTTTCTCACGGGTTCTTCGTGCTGATAGCTTGATTCACTCTTCTGTTGATCCAACTACAAGTGCTCTAGCTGGACGTGGTCTCTTTGAGAACAAGAATTATGGGTACAAACAAAATAACAATTCTGGCAGTATTATCTGCAATTATTGCAAGGAACCTGGACACATTAAGAAATATTGTCGAAAATTACAAAATAAACAGCAGCGTGATCAACAGCGCGGACTTGCTCATATTGCCCAGACCTTTGGTCCTCTTGATTCAGGATCTGGATCTTCCTCTACATGAGCTTTAGCAACAGGTACTCTGTCCTCTGGCCTTACTACTGCTTCAACTAAATAGGTCATCGATTCTGGGGCCACCGACCACATGACAGGTAATCATTACTTATTCTCTTCATATGCCCTATATCCAAACCCGTCATCCATATTTGTCGCCAATGGTTCTCCAGTAAGCGTTATTGGCTCAGGCACTATAAACCCAACTCCATCCCTCGCATTATCCACTATTCTTAACGTTCCTGATCTCACCTTTAACCTTTTATCTCCAAGTAAACTCACTCGTCATTTAAACTGTTTTATTTCACTTTTCCCTGACTATTGTTTAATTCAGGATCTATCGACGAAGCAGATTATTGGTAAAGGCTATGAATCTGGTGGACATTACATCCTTGATAATCAGGTGCCACGTTCTGTTGCTTGTTCTGGTGGGTCGTCTTTATTTGACATTCATTGTCGTCTAGGTCATATGTCGTTATCATCTCTCCGAAAATTGTATCCTCAGTTTTCTTCTATGTCCACTTTAGATTGTGAGTCATGTCAGTTTGCCAAACACCATCGTGTTCATTTGGCACCTCGCGTCAATAAAAGGGCTGCGACCCCCTTTGAGTTAATACATTCTGATGTTTGGGGTCCTTGTTCAGTTATGTCCCATACAGGTTATCGTTATTTTGTAACTTTTGTTGATGATTTTTCCCGAACAACTTGGCTTTACTTAATGAAACAGCGTTCTGAATTGTTTACTCATTTTTGTAATTTCTGTGATAAAATTCAAACCCAGTTTAACACTCCTGTAAAAATCTTACGAAGTGATAATGCAAAAGAATATTTTTCTGCCCTTTTCACTGATTACATGCAAAGTTATGGTATTCTTCACCAATGTTCTTGTGTTGATACCCCTGCTCAAAATGGTGTTGCTGAAAGAAAAAACCGACATCTTTTAGAAACTGATCGAGCCCTCATGTTTCATTCTTCAGTACCTAAAATTTTTTGGGCTGATGCTGTGTCTACTGCATGTTTTCTCATCAATCACATGCCTTCGGCCATTCTTGGTAGGGATATTCCGTATTTAGTTCTGTTTCCTACCACTAAGTTGTTTCCTGTTGATCCTAAAATCTTCGGTTGTGTCTGTTTTGTTCGGGATGTCCGTCCTAGTGTTAGTAAACTTGATTCTAAGTCCCTAAGATGTGTTTTTCTTGGCTATTCTCGAGTTCAAAAAGGTTATCGGTGTTACTCTCCTGATCTTCATCGTTACCTTGTGTCCACTGATGTGTACTTTCATGAGTCTTCTCCTTTCTTCGCATCATCAACCTCCTTTGAGTCTCCATCTGTCATTACTGAGTCTGATGATGTCCTGGTTTATCATGTCCCTCTCTCACCAGTACAAGCTACTGTTCCAGAACATGCTATCATCAATGACATCGATGCCACCAATGTTTTGCCTTCTCTGATCGCTGCTTCACCGACGGATTCTGGTCATGATTCCATTGAAGTTCCTGATACAGTTGCCCATAATCCTGAAATAACTCCCTCTCCTGACCTACCCATTGCCCTCCAGAAAGGTACCCGTTCTCGTTATCCTCCCAGAAGATATGCTGAATGTACCTATCCTATATCATCCTTTGTCTCTTACCAAAATTTGTCCTCTTCTTCTTCTTCTCTTGTGGCCACCCTAGATTCTATCTCCATCCCTACTACTCTTCATCAAGCCTTGACTCATCCTGGTTGGCGTACCGCAATGGCCGAAGAACTTATGGCCCTTGAAACAGCTAGTACCTGGACCCTTGTTGATCTCCCTCCTGGGAAGAAAGCCATTGGATGTAAATGGGTGTTTGTTGTTAAAACCAAGGCAGATGGTTCTTTGGAACGATTAAAAGCTCGACTTGTTGCCAAAGGATATGCACAAACTTATGGTATTGATTACTCAGAGACTTTCTCTCCTGTGGCTAAGCTCACCTCTGTCCGTCTTCTGATCTCTTTGGCTGCCACAAATCATTGGTCTTTGCATCAATTGGATGTTAAGAATGCATTTTTGAATGGTGATCTCCTTGAAGAAGTTTATATGGAGCAACCACCTGGGTTCGTTGCTCAGGGGGAGAATAGGAAAGTATACTACCTTAAGAAGTCACTGTATGGTCTAAAGCAAAGCCCTCGTGCTTGGTTTGAGTGATTCTGTGATGTAGTCAAGAAGTTTGGATTAAGTCAAAGCAAGTGTGATCACTCTGTATTCTATCAGCAATCTAAAGCAGGAATGATTCTTCTAGTAGTGTACGTTTATGATATTGTGATTACAGGGAGTAACATTTCTGGAATCTTAGAACTTAAAATCTTCCTAAATTCTCACTTCCAGATAAAAGATTTGGGGTCATTAAAGTACTTTCTTGGTATTGAAGTTTTAAGAAGCAACAAAGGTATTCTTTTGAGTCAAAGGAAGTATATTCTCGATCTCTTAAAGGAGACTGGAAAGCTTGGAGTGGCACCAAGCAACATTCCTATGATTTTGAATCCCTTCTTAGATCTTGATGCTAGTATGTTTGATAAGCTTCCTGATGATTTAAAGAAGAAGATTGATCCAGAGAAATTGAAGCCGTTTCCATTTCCTGAGAGATATAGAAGACTTATTGATAAGCTGAATTATCTAACAGTAACTCGTCCTGATATAACCTTTTCAGTCAGTAGGCTCAGTCAATTCATGACATCACCAATAGTGGCACAATGGGAAGCTTTAGAACATATCTTGTATTATTTGAAAGGTTCTCTGGGTCTTGGTATTCTTTATACAGATTATGGACACTTTAAAGTAGAGTGTTTTTGTGATGCGGATCATGCAGGATTTAAGGCCACAAGACGATCTACTATGGGTTACTGTGTGTTTGTTGGTGGAAATTTGATATCTTGGAGAAGTAAGAAGCAAGGAGTCGTGTCAAAATCAAGTGCAGAAGCGGAATACAGAGCCATGTCACAATCAGTACAAGAAATTGTGTGGGTATTTCAACTCTTGAAAGAAATTGGCATCACTACTACATTGCCTGCAAAACTATGGTGTGACAATAAAGCAGCACTTCATATAGCATCGAACTCTGTGTTTCATGAAAAAACAAAACATATTGAGATTGATTGTCATTTTATTCGTGATAAGATTAAAGAAAATATTGTGTCTACAGGGCACATACGGTCTGACGATCAACTGGCAGATCTTCTAACAAAAGCCTTAAATGGAACACGGGTTCAATATCTTTATAACAAGTTGGGCATGATTAATATATATGCTCCAACTTGAGGGGGAGTGTTAGTCAAGAATGACGTCTGTCGACACACACGAATTGATGAAAATGTACAGGATTAGAAATAGGTTTTATATTACGTTGATTGTATATAAATATGTAGTTTTGCATTTCATAAATAAGATTCAAGTTTCAGTTTATAACAAAAAGGACCAAAAGTATTTGTTAGTTGGTATCTTATAATAAAAATCAGAGAAAATATGTGTTTGATAGAAAGGATGGAAGGTGAAGGTAAGGTGAATTTTTTATTATCTAATGGTCACCACCCACTTTATTAAACCCCGGGGTTTTTTGAGAGGAGAGAAAATTTATGCCCATTAAATTACCCATTACAATTTTTTAATATTTCAACGCCACCTTCGCCACTATAAACCCTTTTTCCCTCTCCCATTTGTCCATTTCTGCCGTCTCCTTCGCGCGTTCCGTATATCAGCATCGTCTCCGGCCGCTCCTCCAGCTGCCGCCGCCGCCGCCTGATCCTGAAGCCTCCGTCGGAATCCACATTGCACCGACTGTTGCTTTCTTCATTGAATATTGTCAAGGTATGCTGTGGTGGGTTTCCTGAATTGGGTGTTTGATCAAACTTTTGGGATTTGGGATATTTGCAGGGTTCAATCTATTATTTTAAAGATGGTGTATTGATAACAAACCTTCTAATGGACTTCGAATCCGTTTAAAACTTATGCTGAGTCCTCTATGCTTAAGTTCTTCTCGCCCTCTGGCAAAGGCTTTGAAACATTTGTCTCTTTGTGGGCTTTTGTTTGTGTGATTTTCTGCCGTTATAGAAACAACAGGATTTAGAACATGAGAACGCTGGAAGCATTAAGTGAGAAACGAACTTTACAAGATTAATATCCATGGTGGAAGAATATATTTTTGTGGTCCTGCGCTGTTAAAACTGTTTTTATCAGTAGAATGGGTGGGTGTAGGAATGGGAAATAGCAATTTGAATGCGCTTCTTATCCATTATAGTCTTCTCGGTTTTTCTTATTTGTTTGTATCTGAAAGGTCTCTTTCATATATCCTAATTTTAAAGGCATGTTTGTTTTAGCGATTCGATTGCTTATAAGTTGTTTTTTAATAGTGATTTACGGCATACGAAGTAAGTATGTGAGAGGAGTTGTGTCTCGATTTACATAAAAAGCAACTTATAAGCAATCATAACGCCTAAACAAACATGCCCAAGTCTTCACTTGCCTTAAAACACCGTGTGCTGCTTCTATGGCTTTATAGTTGTCAGATATTTCTCATGTTCTAACTACATTTCTTTTCTTTTCATCTATAGGCCAGCAATTCACAAGGGTCCGTATGTTTTGAATTCTGAAGCAAATCTTCATCCAATTCTTGCCTATCTCAGAGTTTTGGGATTTCATCAGTATTCTTGTTTTGCTTCAGCTCCTTTAAATTTGTTGCTTCTGTTGCCTTCACTTTATACTAGCGCTTACTGCTATCCAGCATATCAGGCTCATCCCCACCCGTTATTTAGCAGACCACCAAAGTTATCTTGTAATGTTTTTTTTTGCACTTTTGTATCTATTCTTGTAAAAGTAAGTTGTTGCTTTCTCTTTCCAGAAAGTGTTTTCTATAGAATCACAAGATCATGTGCTAAATTATGATATTTATCTTTGTGTAATTATTAGACACATATTAGAATGGGCGCCAAGGAAAAGAAACACATGTTGGTCCTTCTTGCCCATACCCTTTCAACGGATATTGTCGAAATGAAGAATGATGTGGACCACTAAACATGATGTATAAATAATAATTATAAATAAATATATTATAAAAGAAGAAGGAAAATATGTAGAAGGGTACATTTGTACACTTATAATTAGCTCCCATCACCTCCCCTCCCATCTTCTTGAACCAAACAAAGTTATAACTTCCCGTAACCTAACTTTAATGAATCTTACCTCCGTTGAATCAAACATACCTTAAAAGCTTGTTTGGTCTGAGGGGAGGGCAGGGAAAGTGGGCGGAGGGAAATTTTTTTTGAGTTGAATTTAAAAAAAATTAGAAAAGTGGGGTTAAAAATTTTTAATTGATTTTTCTTACTCTTTTACCTTATATATTCTCTTTATTAAAATTTTATTACCCCACTTCTTCAATCTTTTAAAATTCAACTCATAAGAATTTTCCCTCCCCTCCCTTCCCCTCCAAATCCCTCACACCAAACAAACCTTAAAAGATTGAAGAATTCTCTTAAAAGGGTTTGTTTGGTGTGAGGGATTTGGAGGGGAAGGGAGGGGAGGGAAAATTCTTATGAGTTGAATTTTAAAAGATTGAAGAAGTGGGGTAATAAAATTTTAATAAAGTGAATATATAAGGTAAAAGAGTAAGAAAAATTAATTAAAAATTTTTAACCCCATTTCTCTAATTTTTTTAAATTCAACTCAAAGAAATTTTCCCTCCGCCCACTTTTCCTCCCCTCCCCTCATACCAAACAAGCCCTAAGTGTTTCTTATAAAGGGGGAACACATCGTACTAAAAAAATTCCCTCTCATGAGAAGGGACAGGAGGAGTAATTGCTTTAGACTGGAACTAGATGATTGAAGCAAATATTGGACAATCCATAAAACTGTCATCATTACACACTACAATCATAAAACTATGTTTTGGGATAATACAGCAGCACATCACTTTTGCTGATAGCAAAATAAACAGTCGAATTTTTTATGGTTTGACAGTAAAAATGTTTTGGTAATTACATTGCTATAGTGATCTTAATTAGATGCTCTATAACTATGCCCCGACTCTTGACGTTTTTGCCCATATTCCTACAACATTTTTTGTGAAAGAATGTATCATTTTCTAGCTTCGATGGAAACATCCATAGCAATATTCACACATGCAAAAGGTCTACAATGTTGTTCATAAAAGTTTAAACCAACTCAATAAAAAGATCAGAGGAAAAAAAATACTGAAATTACGGTTAAAAATATTCCATTGAAATGAATATTGTGTATATATGATCAAATGCATTGGAATGATTGGTTACAATTCAATTTTCTTAATATTGTACATTCAACAAAAACAAATTATACAGAAGTCAGCTCTTTGCCAATGCATGATCCTTCATTTCTAGCAATGCATCTTCAAAGCACTTAGCAAGGAACTTTGGGTCAGGAATGATGTCTTTAGCTACCTGGATTTGCATGTCAGCCCTTCCAGCATAGCTCAGCATGTTCAAAGTAAGTGCCTGAATTATATAAACCAACGGTAATTAACTTCAAGAGCATAAAGCCATAAACCTAATATTTTATCTGAAAAGGTATGAATGATGCAAAGAGGATGAATTAATTGGGTTTAGGGACTGTACATGAGGCAAGGCAGAATTATTTGCCCTCAAGAAAGTTACAGGGTTGCCTGCAAGCATAATCTCCTCTTGCGGACCAACCACATTTGAGATTGTAAATGTAGTGTTGCAAACAATCCTGTAATTTAGCATGCAAGCAACCTGCAGGATTCAGATGGTAGTTATAAATTTAATGCACTAAAGATACCGGCAATCATCGCCTTGGCTCTTATCGTTGAGTTTTAAAAAGGTCAAGATGATTATTTGTGCATGGTCCAAAGTTCAGAAGAGTTTTGTGTACTTGGTAGGAATAAAACATACCTTTGATCCGAGAGTTGACATTACAAAATCTCCAACTGTGTAAGAGAAGTGGGCTTCCAAAGATTGTTTTTTTCTATCAATCATTGCCTTAGCTCTTCTCAAATATTCTAAAGGATCAGGACAGTTACTTCCAATATATGATACTGGCAGCAAAATCATGCCAAATTTATTACCCCACCTTGCTCCCGAATTGCTTCTCATCATATTTTTTATATCCTGCTCAGTATCAATCATATGTTTATCCAACCTCAACGTTATATTCTAAGTGAGACCTGAATAATAAATACAGTACAAAGCATGCACAAAAAAGGATATTATATTTGGGAAGAGTGAGTAGACCTGCAAGCCTTGTTGCGGTCTCAAATTGACCATAGCTAAACCTGTTATCTGAACCCCATTTTTCAGCCCTGATGAGAGGTAAAAAGAAATATATGTTGTTAATTTGTGAATGTGTGAGAGCACAAACCTTTGCCTGCACAAATGACTTACCATTTGATTCGTGAAAATCCAGGTATCTTGATAGTCCAGACGATATGATTGCAAATAAAACATCATTTATGGTCTGCAGAATAATATATATAGATCAACGAATCACACAGGAATGAAGAAATGTATTCAGAGGTATGCTTACTGACATGTCTAACTTTTACTGTACAGCAGGGAAGGCGAAATCTCTTTATTATCACATATCTCAGTGCCTTTTCTTTTATACATCTTAGTACCCTTTATTTCAAAGTTCAAACAAGTAAAGAAGGAAGAGTTTTCTTCCCCTTATTATTACATGCTTTAAACTATGGTTAAGGGGGCGTTATGGTCATTAACACCTAAATACAAAGTCATGCTACATGCGCCACTATTTTTCTTGACTACATGAATGACAGTCCCAGCATGAAAAACAGTTTAAGAACATGAAGTTCTATTTCTATAGGAGAGACGTTTTCCCTCCTTTTCTCTAGGAAAATCAATCACACTTGGGAAAAATAAATCGCACTTTGTATTCAATAGTCTACATATCGTCTATATATATATAACATAAAGTTTATTAAAAAAAGGGTTAATATAACTTTTGGACTCTAAAGTTTGATCCAATTTTGGTTTTGGTCCCTTAAGTTTAAAATCAGTGGTTTTAGTCCCTGGAATTTAACCCTTGGTCCCTCAAGTTTGAAATTTTTAGTTGTGGTCCCTCAACTTTATTCCGTTTATAACTGTTGGTCCCTCAAGTTTGAGAAGGACTTAGTGGAAAACCGAACCAAACCGGAAAAAACCGAGTCCTTTTCAAACTTGAGGGACCAAAACCAAAAATTTCAAACTTGACGGATCAAGGGTCAAACTTTAGGGATCAAAATCACCGATTTTAAATTTGAGGGACCAAAACCAAAATTGGATCAAACTTTAGGGACCAAAAGTTATATTCAAGAAAACCATTTTTGCAAATAACTTTATCTTTATTTTAATTTGGTGCTTGTGTATTTTTCTTTCTTAATTAAATTATTTAATTTTGCTCTGCTAACCTTTGCAACCTTGCTGCGCTAGCTTATGTACCAAAACTAAATGTATTAACATAGTAAAATTAAGAATTTAAATAAGAGAGAAAAATGCACAGATACCAAATTAAAAATTGAATGAAAGTACAAGTACTTACAAAATGGTTTTCCTATATAAAACAAAGGGTTAATATGTAAATTTGTCTTGAAAGTTTTCACCAAGAAGCAATGTTGCTCCGGAAGTTTTTTTAGGTTTAATATTACCTTGGAAGTGTTAAAATGAAATAATGTTACCTTTTTTGGTTAAAAAGTTAACAATCAACGTCAATTTTTTAACAGACAACATTAGTTTTTCAATAGTCTGGGGCAACATTGCTACGTTTTGGAATTTTCAGAGTGATATTGAGGTTGAAAAAACTTCCAAGGCAACATTGCTTCTTAGTGAAAACTTCCAGAACAAATTTATACATTAACCCTAAAACAAATCATGCCCGGGTTTATATAAAAGAACAGCATTATTATGAGGGTGGTATAATAGAAAACAAAGAATTTTAAAATAAAAAATAGGTAAGAAATCACCATATTTCTCTCTTCTCACCATTTTTGGGCAACGGTTCGGTTGTCTTATTTTTAGGCCCACGCCTTTTTTAATGAAAACAATTATATTATAAATGAAAAGAGAAAGTGTTCAAAAATACAAATTTAGCTGGAGAGTTCAATGGAGAGAACCCTTGGAAAACAAGAAAATATCATTGGAAACTAGAAAGCAAACAGAGTCAGAAATCTCTACCCCACTACCCAGGAGCAGATATTAAAAGCAAGGCCATTCAATGCACTCAATTAATCTTGCTTCTTTGAGCCGACACACAAAACTGCCAGAGAAGGACACTCTGATAAGTGATAACGATACGAAAGAGAATAAGACAATATTTATGAAAGAGCGTGTTTCAGTAGAGAATTCCATGAAGGCAAGGATTGAGGCTTTTTCACAGTAATTCCCAGGCTTACCCGTACACGGCTCTAGAGTCTAGAATTAAAAGAATTGGCCAATTGTTGTGCATATTCAATCATGATATGTGACAATTTGATTATTCATCACCACGGCTTTAGCCCACTCCACTTGCCAAACAAAATGAAATCAACTGCTCAAACAATGACAAAATGCACTGTTTGATGTGCCGGGATTTTTTTAAGGCAAACAAATAAAGTGGTGGACATAGATTAGATGATTCAACATGCGAGTTAAATCTATTTCTATTTCCGATACTTTTCCTGGTAATAAATTATAATTGTTTTATTGAAAAATCGCTTTTTCTAAATCCTTATATCCTCCTATGTATATTTTTTTGAGTTTTTTTTCTTTTATCTGAAGGCTGACACTCAATTTTTCAATTTTATTAGAAAAAAATTAACAAAAAGACTCACACACATAATTTAATAAGAATTTAAGATTTTAAAGTGTAGGTGTTAACAATTTAAATATAGGCAATAAAAATTTAAGAATAGTAATTAATAATTTAGATATATATAATGACAATTTAGGGAGTTAAATTGTCAAACTTTATAGCTAAGTTATAATTCCAATACTCAAATAGTCAACACCCAAATTTTAAAATTTTAAACTCCTATCCAATTACTTATTTATCATTTTGTTAATTTAGTATGTATTTTAGAATTTTTATAATTCAAAATGATATTTTTCCTGTCATTTTTCCATTTTCGTGCTGGAGGAAAAACAAAAATTGCAGCGACTTACAGCGTTGGTCACGGCTTTTTTCACCACCTTCATGTCTTCCAAGCGGAACTTTGCCGTAGCCATCTTCCTCGGCCAATCCTCCACCCCCGCGCCGCCGCTTAACACCGTTCTCCGGTCACGAACCCACAAGCACCTCAATACAAACTCAATCGAAAAAATTACACAAAACCACAGCGTAACCACAAAGCCCCACAGTTTCCTCCAATCCCTCCAACTCCATCCACTGCTCTTCTTCCGATCAAAAGAAACTATCGGCGGCGGCGCCTCCGGGTCGTCCACCTTACGGCAGGTCGCAAGAAACATGGACATCAACGAAATTCCATCGCCTAAAGCGTGGTGGATTCGGACAATCGCGCACTTATGGGCAACTAAAAGGTGTATTTCCCACAAGGGTTTGTCTGTGCTGAGATTTTCGATGCACAACTCCGCCAAGTACTCGTTGATTGCCGATTCATCGTCGCCAGCGGCGGCAGTGGTGGAGACGGGGCCGTCGATGACCTTGATGTGGCGGTCGATGTCGACCTCGGTTCGCCGCCAGTGCTCGAATCCGCGGTGGTCGCGCACCATGAGGCTGGTGAAGCGTGGGTGTTCAAGCATGAGGGAGTCGCGGATTGTGGATTTGACGGAGTCGGCATCAATGGGGTTCTTGACTCCGACGATGCAGTGGATTACCTGACTCGTCTTTGGCTGCAGGAACAGCCGGCCGGCGGGAGTAAGAGGTTCATCGGAGTCGTTCGCAGCCATCAGCAATCCTCTGGAACTTGCAGAAGAACAGTCCTGACCAGCAGAGCGCCGTTTGCGGTATCTCACACCAAATCTTTGCCCCTAAATATAAATAATTGAATTAAATAAATAAAAAATAATTGAAATTAGTAAAGAGAGGGTGGACGCAAAAGGATATGGCAAAATATTGTCTTAGCTTCGGGTTAGTTTTTTGAAAATAGTTTTTACAGTTTATAAGATACATATGTGAGAGAAATTTTATCTTGATTTATAAAAAAGTATTTCTAAAATCATGATTTTAGGGATAGCCGAACACAGGATGAACGAAGGTATAAATGAGGAAACTAAAAGTACAATAATTGCAAAAGAGTACAGTGAATCAATAGTAAAAGAAAGGAAAAAGTATCATTTTTTTTTCCAGAAAGTTTTGCCTTAGGAGCAATAATGGACATCCTGAAGTTTTTTCTGGATCATTTTTACCCCAGAAGTTTACAAAACATAGCATATTTGCCTCGAACTCACGATATCTATCACTGTGGAATCGTGGCTCCTTTGCGTAGGTCATGGAATGAGCAAAACCCAGGGAGAAGATTCTTTGGCTGTCGAAACTATCAACAAGTATGTTAGTGTTTATTTAATTGATAAAAGTTAGTTATTTGCATATTATTAATGGTTATGGATGATGTGGAGCAATGTGTAGGGTAGTGGCTGTTAGTTCTTCTAATGGCATGATGATGAAATGGGTGAGAAGTCAACTGAGGTGATAAACGAGCTTCTTGGCTATGTTGGTAAATTGTATGATGAGAATCTAATGCTGAGGAGAGGAGTAGATGATAAAGTAGATGGACATGTTCAAGCAAAATTTCGGACATATATTTGGTTATGAAGAAGCTTGATGGCAGATGGAGACTTGCAATTTGTGGATTGGTTTTGACCTGAGTGTTGTTTGTTTTTTTCATTTTGTGTTAAATGGTTTTTAAGGTTTGTGGAAGGCTATTGTTAATATAGAATGTAAGTTGTATCCGAATTCAATGTTTTGTATGGGTGTTTGTTTTAATGTATGCGTTAAAGCAAATAAATCGATTTACATTTTCTACCTTTGTAAATCGATTTACAAAAGTTGTCCACGTATACGCCACCTCCGACTCCTTCATGTCAATTTGGAAGCCATTGTGTCATTTAAACGGTCGCCGTTGGTGCTTCTGTGAGGTCAAGGCAAATATGCCACATTTTGTAAACTTCCGAGGCAAAATGATCCAAAAAAAACTTTCGAGTGCCCACTGCTCCAAAGGTAAAACTTTCGGGGCAAAAATAATATTTTTTCCCTAAAAGAAATAGATGAAAAAAATTGTAGGACCTTACATCTTGTCCAATGGGGTAATGACGATAATGAAATGGGAGCTAGTTAGGAATGAATTGATTTTTGCCACAAATTTTTTGTAATGATATAAACTTTTTTTTTTTCTGATTGTAAACCAGCGCAATAGAAACTACATGTTTGTTTGGGACCTTCAAAAGTGCTTATTTATATAAATCGGGACAAAACTCCTCTCACATACTTACTCGATATTGTAACACCCTAAATTTTATTCACCAAGAGTATATTGTGATTATTTTATATATTCAATAAAATGGTGAATATTTAAGGCCAAAGGAATTAAATATTGAAAATTGAAAGTTGAATGATGTTTTCAGTGAAATCGCCTGGAGACAGTGGGTTTGTCATGTGGTTTTGGAAGACCAAATGATAAGAAAAAATTATGAAACTTTACAAAGTGAAATTAGACATCCTAAGCTTTAATTTGATAGGGCATATGAATCATTTGAAGCTATGTACAAAAAGATATGAAATTTTAAAGTTAGCCCAGAAAATCTGAAAAGTTTCTGAAGCAGCGGTCAAAGATTTAAAATCTGGGAATAATATGATCCAAGCTAGTAAAATTCCATATTTTTCCTTAAAACCAGACTCAATAAGGGTTCCATATCCTTTAGAATCACTCCAAAATGATGTCTACAAAATTATTTATAATTTTTCAAAGTTAGAGCAGAAAATTTGTCAAAATTGGTATTATTCCGAAAATTGAAAATAAAATGTGTTAGAAATTGATTAATGGAATTAAAATGCCAAATGTCATGATTATATGAGGAGGGGATTAAATTATAATGGATTTGTATGAGCACATGTCAAATTGTATTAAAATAATGCTACATGGACAAATAATGATGAAATGGTACGCTACCTTGAGTGCAAGTTTGGTTTAATTGGAAGGACACTTGGTTTGGTTAGTTAGACAAGAGGGAGCACCTTTTTTTGGGAGCCAAACCAAGGGAAGAATTAGTCCATCTCCAAAGGGGACTTGAGGGAGCAAGTAAGTCAAATTATGAAGGGAGTATGGGTGAAGGTATGGGTAGAGAGGTATGGTGGAAGACATGTGTTACCATAACAACCCTTGATAAGATCAATGGTGTAGGATCAAGGGAGCATTTTTATGAAGCTTTTCTCTTCCTTTCCCTTCATTCATTTCGTCCAACACTAGAGAAAGAAGAGAGAGAGAGAGAGAGAGAGAGCTTGGAGACCTTTTGAGCTTTAGAGAGAAGGAAGAAGAGAAGCTAAGGTAAGTATTGGTTTCCTAAGTTTTTCTTGAAGCATTTCCCTAGATTCTTCTCTAAACACTTGTTCTTCATGAATCCATGATCTTAAAGACACATTGTTGGCTCAAGGAAAAGAGAGAGAGGACATATAGGGAGAAAGGAATCAAGAAATCTAAGAGGTAACTACACCAAACTCAAATCTATACTTGTATGAAGTTGGTTTTGAAGTTTGTTGATAGTTTGGTGATTTTTGGTTGAGTTATAAAATTGGAAAAGCCATAACTCTAAGGGGTTATGTTGCTCAAATTTCTTTGAATCATTGTTAAGATGTGTTTAAATAAGTTAATAAAGGATTAGAAGTGGAAAAGTACAAGTTTTGGAAGCTAAAACACAAAACTCCATTTTTCTATTTTTTCTTGAATATTTTGGCCAACACTGTTTCAAGGGGCAGGAGCTGGATTTTCATGAAATAAATGGTTCCATTTGGTTCAATGGGCAAAAATATGTGGAGTTACAGTTGGTCACCTTTTCGGAAAAGGTCAAAAAAGCATAATTACGAAAACGCCCCTAAAATCCCTAAATTGGGGTTGTCAAGGGTATTTTCGTAATTTGACTGTGAATTTGGTGATTTCGAGCCTGGAAATGGATTCTTTGGGTGAAAATACGTCAGCATAGCCCTAGTCAAAATTTTGGGAAAATGTGTTATCAGGCCGGGTACGGCGGGGTCAGGTCGGGGTCCCGAGGGCATTTTGGTAATTTTTCACCATGGACTAATATAACCACAAGAAACACTATGGAAGAGTCTAAAATGATACTTGGATAGGTTATGACCTATTTCTTGTACATTTAATAATTTTGGACCATTGGAAACTTAAGTTTAAAAGTCGCAAGTTTTGGTTAGTAAAAACCCTGTGCAGGCAGTCAGTTTGCATGGACATTTTGAATGAGTAAATGGTGGTGAAAAATTCTGAAACTATTCAATCTAATAGAGCACATGCCAAGCTTTAAAATGGACATATAATGTTTGACATTTCGATATGTGTGCTGGGAGATGTGAATTTCCAAAGTTTGGTGTCGAAACTAAACTTAATTCTGGAACAATATGGACATTTATGGAATTATGGATTTTTGTGGTTATAGAAGTTAATGATTCATATTTTTCCTGTAAAGAGGACTTAAAAATATTTAAGTAGGACTTGGGATCACCTCATTTCAATTTTTCTAGAATTAGTTATGATTTTTGGAAATTCAGCCCAGAAACTGAAATTTTCTTGGCCGCGGCCAACACCCAAAAATCAAAACTTTTCTCTATCGTAAGGTGATCTTTGAGATAGTACTTCCCAACCCTTTAGGCATTTGTTTGGGCATCTAGTAGCCACCTAATGGACTTTAATGATAAGCAAATCTAAGTGTTTTTGAAGTCAATTGAGTATTGAAATAAGTGATAACCTGTCGTCCTTAATTATAATTATAGAATTTGATATTTGCCCGTAGCGTAGAAGACATGTGCCTGATCAAGAATGGAAAGAATAAGGTAGTGATACTTTATCCTATATCATGTGTAATGCATTGCTTGTTGGGTATTTATCATTAAATGTATGAGGGGACGTGGCGTGAGCCCAGCCTTAAATATTGTTATGTTGCATTGTAATATATGCTTACTTGCTTTATTAATTATACATCATATACATAAACTGTTGCTATTGGGATTCTTTTGAATCTCACTCTTTCCAAATAACCATTTTAGATAGGGCAAGTGGATCTCGAGGCAAGTAAGTGAGCAAGGACGACTAGGATTGCCAGTGGTAGTCTTAGTTTCTTTTTGGTTTTTGGTTATCATTTGGACAACTGTATATATTGGATTGACCATAGATTTGTAGTTATTGTATAATCCCTTGTATGGGAAACTGAGATGGGCAATGATGCCTTATAAAACTCTTGGATTAATGAAATTATCCTGAGTGAATGTCAGGAATTTTGCTAGTACTCTAATATTATATATGTGACAAACCGAACGAGCCAAATGTTTTTATTTAAAAATGAATGGAGATCGTATTTTACAAGTTTTGTAAAAATTTTTAAATTATCCTCGATCTCTTATTCAATTATAAAATGTGTTTTAAACACCAATTATGGCCTTGATGACGACGGGGGTTACAGATATACTGTGAATCATGATTGAAAAGTTGCTTTTATAAGCTCTAATCGCTATTTCAAACAAGCACGCACGTCATTAGAATTCCTAAGTCCATCCTCAACCGATCTCTCAAAACCTTCAGTGGTGCTGAGAAGAAGACCACACAGTTAGCCTGAAGCCTCCTTTAGGGTTGAACAAGTTGCTCGCAACTCGGTAGGCCCACCTGAACCCATCTCAAATTTGCCCATTTAAGCCTGCCCATAAAAGGCCTATGACGGGTAAGGTTGAAACTTGCCCATTTAAGAATTAAATGGGGGGGCTACGGGCACACCTTCGGGTTGCCCCTACCCACCCATTTAAAAATTTTTAATTTTATTATGATTTATTTTTATTTGTGTATATTTATATTTTATATGCACACTCCATTGCTTTGCCTCCTGTTAGTTTCTTAGTTTCTTGTTTATATGAGTACTATGAATTTTGTGCTTTTTAGTTTCCGAACTCTATCCTGTCTATTTCTAGTTTTCATTATGATAACTGGATTCCAAAGTAGGATTGTGGTTAAAACCAAGGCCTTTAATTTGTCTCAAGTATTTTTTTTAATAACATTGTCTTAAGTATTTTTCTCATTGTTATTTACCAGTAGACCTTCATGTGCAGTTTTTTAGAAGAAAAAATTAGTAAAGGAACTAATTCGTTACTGTTGTTTACATAATGAATTAACAAGGACCAGAATTTCAGGATAATTGTCCATTGGCTTTATGGATTAGGTTTTATTTCATAAGGAGAAGGACAATTCTTTATGGTGCATTTTGAGTTTTTGACAATATCTTTGAAGGTGATTATTTTTGTCATAATTGTATTTTTTGCCAAAGGGTATAAAATAAAAAGATAGTACAGGGGCTGTGCAAGTAACAAATTTGTGTTTGTGTTACTATTAGGTTTATATATAAGGGTATTTTGTTTTGAAATTATATCAACTAGTATTTATTTGGCAGCTGGAACTATATCCCCTTCATCAAGTGAATATGAAAATGATGACGAAGCATGAAGATCTAATGGAAGCATGTAATCTCATAAATCTTTGGGCTTATAATTGTCATGATTTAGTTTGAAAGTTGAAGTTTGAACATTAAAATGATGTTATCATGATATATGTCTAAATTGAAGTTCTTTTGTGCGATATGTGATGTTTGAACTTTAAACATTCAAAATTTAAAATGGTGATTCTTACCTATATTTTTTTAAAAGAATAGTTTAAAATTTAAATGGGTTACCCATAACCCGTTTTAACTTGCTCATTTATGTCATAACCGGTTTAACATGGGTTTAACGGGTTGAGGTACGCATATGGGTTAGTTCGTGCCCTTACAACATTAAATGGGCGGGCTACGAGTTTAGGTACGGGTTGCCCAATCCACTTATTGCTCTACCCCAGCCTCCTTCGCTAGCAGGTTTTGCAGCTTCATTTAATGCATGACAATACTATTCCAGTCAGACCTCCTAGTCCCTCTTCAACAAGCCTCGGATTTCTTCAAGTAAAGCCTTATCTGGGTATGAGTCGCTCCACCTCGTATGTACTAAATCAACAAGCTCCCAACGATCAGACTTAATATATACTTTCGTCCACCTCATGTCCCACGTCATCTTTAGCCCCCACAACACCTCCCAAACTTTTGAGTGAAATGAATCACCTATCCAATATTGAACATAAAACCATTAAGCATGTCTCCTTCATGGTTCCAAGCAATCCCAGTTGGGTACAAGCTCCATCGAAGTTAAGTTTAACCTACCCTAGGAACGGAGGTATCCATTTCGTTGATACTTTTCCATCCCTCACATGCTCCCCCATCTTGAAATCTGCCCACTTAACCATAACAGCCACCTGCCTTACCAAACTTCATGACCCCATAGCTTTATCCTAAAACACTCTCACATTTCAATTCAACCAAATTTGGTAGCACATAACCATAAACCAAACACCCCACTTCTTACTCAAAATTGTAGCAGTCTGAATGAAGTTCCATTCCACCAATCTGGTTACAGAAGTGTAAGAGTAGAACATACCATGAAGCTCAATAGGTAAGGTCAAGCACCAACATTCCTTCACTCAACACAATCACGCAACACATGAAAAAAATCCTCCCAAACCCCCATGCAGAGACCACACTCAGTTGTCCTGTGCATTCCTCGTTCCAAAGAATACTATCAATAAGCAATCTCACTTGTATGACTAGCCACAAAAATGTCTTGAAACGTTGAGGAACATTAACTTTCTACACCTTACTGCATACACCTTGACGTACCATATTGCCACCATCACATAGCAATCAATACGCAGACCTTACCGAAAATTCACCATTATGAGAACCACGTCACATCAAGATATTTTAGGAAACACTACAGCTATTCGAATAACATCGGGCTATAGCAACAAGGATGTTTCAAGGAAGAAACAAAGCCTCTCCCAATCCTAGCCTCCTAAAACTATAGTATATGCAGCAACCTTGAACTCCTATGCATATACTGGAACTGATATTAAAGCATGTTAAGCAACTTGTCATAATTCGTTAACCAAAGATCCTTCTAAAATTTAACCTTGGATCCATCTCCCACCATCCACCCCATACCAAGAGTGGTTTTATTCCACACACTCCTATTTCCTTTCCAAGCTTAAGATTCAACCCTTTTAGCTTCTATCTTTAGTAAAATATCATCATTGTAACTATACTTCTCTCATGAATTTATATCTTTAGTAAAATATCATCATTGTAACTATACTTCTCTCTCATGAATTTGACCTATAGAATGTCCATTATACTCACCAACCCTCACCTTAACTTCATCATGAATGCAGAATTCTACTTATAAGCATCCCTCAATTCTAACCTACCATCCTCTCTTCGACGACAAACATTGTCCCATACAATTAAATGAGCTTTCCTTTAATCTCTCATCAAGCCCCATAAGAACTTACGACACCTTTTATTAATATCTTCGTAAGTACCTCGAGGGACCCACGTTGATTGCATGGTATATTGAGGAATAACAGCTACAACAAAAGAAATTAAAGTATTCGGTGCAACCAAAGATAGAGAATTAATTTTCTAACTAACTAAACGACGATCCATCTTATCTAGCACATATTGATATGTACGTTTTGACACCCTGGTGTAATGTATTGGCACCCTCAAGTAATTCCCCAAATTTGGCGTTATAGTAAATCCCAAAAACCCACTAATCTCCTGGAGACCAACATGATTCACATTTGTCGGGAAGAAAATTAGAGACTTCGACTCACTCACTTTTTCATTAGAAGTATAGCAAAATCATCTAAGCAAGCTTTGATAATTGCTGCTTGGTCAGAAGATGCCTCAGCAAACAGAATAAGATCATTAGCAAAAAAGATATGGGAAATAGCAATGCCGTTTCATTTCAACTTAAAAGGTAACCAATTACCTTATAGAACTTCATTCTAAATGATATGTGCCAACGTCTCCATAACCAAAACAAACAAATATGGTGAAATAGGATTGCCCTGCCTAATACCAGGTTAGGGCATGAAACAGGGACCACTGGTACGATTCCATAAAAATTGTATCTTTACCGTCGACATGCAATACCACATTAACTCAATAAACTTCAGCGAAGCACCCAACTCTTGTAAACACTCCTGCACAAAATGCCAATGAACCCTATCATATGCTTTTTCCATATCAATCTTAATAGCCATGAAACCTTTCTCCCACTTTTTCATTCTCATTGAATGAATAATCTCCTATACTAAAATAATATTATCTGAGCTCTGCCGACCAAGGACAAAACTACATTACTTTGGAGACACTACTTTTGGCATAATACTTTTCAAATGATTGGCCAAAATCTTGGTCACTAGCTTATAAACAACATTATGTAAACTAATAGGACGAAAATGTTGAAAACTCTACGACATGTCTACTTTAAAAATAAGAGCAATATTAGTCCCATTAACGCGTTTAACTTGCTCAGGGGAGGAAATAATATCCTGTACCATTTTGACAACAAAATCTCCAATCACTTCCCACTGGCTTTGAAAAAATAGATGATTCAAACCATCAGGACCCGAGGCTTTCAATGCTCCTATACTAAACAACACTTTTTTGGCCTTTTTGTTTGTTGCCATAGCTGCTAGATCCTCTAACCCATCAGAAACCGCTAGGTAAGACCCCCCAAAACAAACTAAAGCACCCACATGTTCCTCCCTATAAAGATTATGAAAGAAACATGTACCTACCTCTTTTAGATCAACCTAATAATAAACCTAGTTACTCGAATTATCCTGCAAAGCTTAAATGATTTTCCTTCGCCTTCGATTATTAGTCACGTTATGAAAATAACTCATATTTTTATCCCTTTGCCAGTACCATTGACACATGACCTTTGAATCCACGCAAGCTTGTCCTAAACCATACATTGCTCTAGTTCCTCCCATAACGTCACATGCTCGTCTTAATTCTAAGAACCCCTCATCATTATTAAGATGTTCAAGTCTACATCATAAATCAACCTTATGTCTGTTAATATTCCCAAACATATACTTATTCGAGTAAGCCACGACAATTTGAAAGTCTTGAACATTCTTCTCCCAATTATTCGAGTACCGCCAACTATTACGTACCACCTACAAGAAATCCTCATGCGTCACCTACGGAGCAAAATATCAGCACGAAAACTTATCTCTAGTATCACACTTACACCGAAGACTCAACAATAGAGAACAATGGCCTGATTTAAAACGAGGAAAATGTGGTACTAATGCTCTAATGAAACTTTGAATCCATTGAGAATTGGCCAAGAAACAATCAAGACGACTTCGTGACCTACCCCTGCACCATGTGTACAAAGGCCCTTGGAAATCCACCTCTATAACCCCACTCTCCAACGCACCGATCAGGACGAACTAGTGTGTTGGCCGTGGAGACAAATTCATTCTCGTTTAGAATAGCGTTAAAATCCTCCCATACACCATTGACCAATACCCCACTGCTCAACTTCTCTAAGCTGACCCCACAGGTTCCTCCATAGCATCAGATTAGGACTTCCATACACTATAGAGAGATTCCAAAAGCTAACTTCATCCTTAAAAAAAGAACCATGAAGCACTTGAGTTGCTTTAAATGTGACCGAAAAGTTCACAGAGTCATCCCAAAAACACCAAATGCCTCCACTAAATCCTATCATATGAACAACTTCAAATTTTGAAAAGTTAAGCCAACGAGCAACACGCAACGCCTTCTGACTACCCTATTTTGGTTCTAGTAAAGAAAGAAGGTCAAACAGATATTTCTTCCTCAAGTCCAACAATAAACCAACAAAAGCCTTTCTTCCAACACCCCTGGAATTCCAAACTAAAACTTTTGTATCCATAAGACACATTAAATAATTAAATAAAAACCCATTATTGACCAAAAGGGTTTGAGGTCCCTATATCAACCATACATTTCATCCACTAAGTCTGATGACAAAGAATTTAAGTAAGTTAAAACTCCTTCTTCCCTCCCTCACCTGGATCCTTTGGATTATCAGCACTAGTCTTCTTTACTAGAACCGAACCTAACAACTCTTTTGAGGTTACTACATTTGGCCCAAACTTCCCTAACCCACCTTCTGTAACACCCCAAATTTATATTCACCAAATATATTGTAACTATTTGAGAAATTCAATAAAATGGTAAATATTCATGAATTTGGAATTTATGAATTTTATAAATGTTCATTTTCATGAGAAAATGGGCAAAATAATTATAGAATTAATTTGGGTAATTTCAAAATCCCAATATTAAGGTCCAAAAATGGAGAAAAATTAGAGAAAATATGTGGTCCAAAAATTGATGGAAATTGGCCAAATAAAAATAAGAAAAGAAATTGGAATAAAAAGGTAATGGCAAAATCGTAATTTTACCAATTTATCACAAAATTAATTATTTTCAGATTAATTGAAGTTAATTTCAATTAATTAAGAAAAATAAAAAATAAAAATATATTTAGAATATTTTGGTCAATTTAATATGAATTTATGGAAAATTTGAGCAAAAAGTGTAATTTTGACCAAAATTGAAACTTTACGTGTATACGTAGCTTGACCAAGTTGTGAAGCCAATTGAGACCATAGGGAGGGACCCCTAGGTGCCTCCTACATGTTGTAAGAGGAAGAAAATATTGGTTGGGCTTAATGAGCTTGATTACATGTACATAAAGTTTATGTGCATAAAAATTGATTTTGGAATTTTTGGAAATTGGTTAAATAAATGAAATAATATATGATATATTATAACATACCATTACCTCCTTCTTCCTTCAGCCCATTTCGTGCAAAACATATCTGAAACAAGAGAGAGAAAGTTGAGATGGTTTAGAGAGAGAAAGGGAAGAAATATTGCAATGTAAACCGATTTCTCCGACAATTTAGCTCCTAATAATGCGTATAACTCCGACCCTAAGCTACTCTTCTTTGTTCTTTAAGGTTTGGAGGCTCAAAAATATATTGTTTAAAGGTTAGGGTCTTTGCCATATTGGAGAAAAGTTAGTAGGAGCTTGAGGTAACTTCTAAACCTTCGTATATTAACTATTATGGCTGCTGTGGGCAATTTAATCAGTGAAATTTTGTTGGATTGCCATTGGTTTTAAATTTTGGAAATGTGTGTGCCTAAGGGTTATGCTACCCAATTTTAGTTTAAATGGTTGTTACAACTCAATTAGATGGTTAATAAAGTAGTTAGGAATAGAAAGGAACGCGTTTACGGAGCCGAAATCGCAAAACCCCGATTTTTTCCAGAGGATCCCATAATTTCAGTCAGGGCTAGATCTAGGGGTAGGAGTTGAATTTTTAATGATTTGATGATTTCATTGAATTCAAGAGGTAAAATTAGGTGGGTTTATCATTGGTCCCTTTTTCGGAAAAGGCCGAAAAAGCATAATTACGGAAACGCCCCTAAAACCCTAAGAGTAGGGTTGTCAAGGGAAATTTCATAATTTGACATTGAATTTGATAATTTCAAGCCAAAAAATGGATTCATTGGGTGAAAAAATGTCGGGATAGCTAATGTCAAAATTTTGGAAGAAAAGTACAATCGAGCCGGTTACAGCGGGGCCAGGCTGGGGTCCCGGGGGTATTTTGGTAAATTCTAACCATAGGCTAATATAACCATAAGAAACACTATGGTAGTACCTAAAATGATACATGGATAGGTTATAATCTATTTCTTGTATATTTAATATTTTAGGACCGAGTTGGAAGCCGGAAGCGACACGTTTTTCGAGGCACACAAAAAAAGTGGTCTTTGAAATAGTACTACCCAACCCTTTAGGCATTTGTTTGGGCTTCTAGTAGCCATCTAAGGGACTTTAATGATAACCAAATTTAAGTGTTTTGAAGTCATTTGAGTATTGGAATAAGTGTTAACCTATCGTCCTTAATTATGATTATAGGATTTGATATTTGCCCGGAACGTAGAAGGTCTGTGCCTGAACAAGAATGGAAAGAACAAGGTGGTGACACTTTATCCTATATCATGTTTAATACATTTCTTATTTGTATTTATCATTGAATGAGCGAGGGGACGTGGCGATTAGGCCGGCCTTGAATATTGTTATTGCTGCATTGTGATATATGCTTACTTGCTTTGTTTAATTATGCATCGTATACATAAAATGTTGCTACTGGGATTGTAACCCCTATCCGTAATTATATCCAAAATACGCGATTAAAATGAAATAGAGACCAATAATTATTAAAACTCATTCACAATCCCATCCTTGAGATAGGGTTTTCACAAATACTTTTCAAAAGCTAATTGACCTGGTCTCATTCACATTTCAAATACAATCCCTTCACGCGGATAATCACATTCAATACAAATATCATAGTGTATAACAATATCATCCCGGCAACTCTCGGGTTCTTATCTTTACTAAATATACACATGGCACATTTGCCCATTTCAATTTCCACATGGGGATTACACAAGTCCTCTAAATTACATCTACAAATATCGTATCCAAACACATTCCAACCCATACATATCTAAATCTGAATCCAAATATACATAATACTCCCAACTATGATAACTAACCCCCATATCAAATACTGAAGAAGCCCTTGTTGCCCTTGGATGCTTACTCCCTCATCGAGCCTCTTGCCCTGTCTACATGGTTAGTAGGGGAGGGTGAGATTCGAGAGAATCTCAGTAGGAAAACAATATCAATATGCATGTATGATAAATGTTTAATGCATGACATGCTTGCATCACATAGCTCATGCTAACACAATGACAATTTGTAAGCTTAATGCTTCAAACAACATACTAATGGCCATAACATTAATTGAAACATAGCTTCAAATAACACATAATCATACAAAGCGAAGACATGCACCAACACACTAACACAAATATCAAATACATGCAGAAGAGATATGTTCCCTACACTCTTTTCATGTGTGCTCCAGCACCGGCTACTCACGATCTGATGAATATTGCACCACGATCAAGGCGAATATCCAACCCTATAACCAAAATCATGAACATAGGGTCAATCCCTTTTCCAATTCCTCAACATACAAATACTTAATGTTGGTTATCATTCATGACCTTTAGGTGACTACTTAAAGCTCAAACACATGCCTAAAGGGTTGGGTAACACTTGACCAAAGATCACCTTTTAAAAGTCCAAAATGCTGATTTTTAGGGGTTGGCCGCGGCCCACAAATCCACTTGCAATGGCCAAAAATAGCCCAGAAACATTTGGGTCGCGGCCAAGAAAATTCTATTTCTTGGCTGAACTTCCAAAAATCATAACTAATTCCAAAAAATCAAAATGAGGTGTTTCCAAAGCCAAATGAAAGATATTTAAGTCCTCTTCATAGGAAAAATATGGGTCATTACTGGAAGTCACCATAAAAATACAGAATTCCCCAAAATTCAAGATTGTCCCCAAACAAAGTTCATTTTCGACCTCAAACTTTGGACAGCCATATCTTCCAGTTCCCAAAACAAAATGGCACAAGTTATATGTCCATTTTGAATCTTGGGATGTGAAATTTAAGACTGGAAAGTTTCATAATTTTCTGACATCATTTGCCCAGTCAAAACGTCCACACGAACAGATTGCTCAAACAGAATTCACACTGGACAGAATTTCCAAACTTTGCACACAATGTTTCCAATCCAATCCAAACCAATTCCAATGACTAAATACCACAACATGACACCATTTTCAACAAAAATCATCATCCAATTCCACCATTCACATTCCACACGAAAATACCATAAAATCAGGACAAAATTCACAATTCACAATACCCAACTATAATTCACAAAACTTAGATCAAAAGGCTTCAAATACTCACATCTTCCTCTTTCCCAAACCAATTTCTTGATTCTTCATCTTTCCACTTTTGCTCAAGAAATCAAACACCTCCTTTCAAAAATCTAAAACTATAGAGATGAAGCTCTCATCAACATGATCAAGATTAGTGAAGAGGATTTAAGCATTAGAGGACATATACAAGGCTAAAACCTCACCTCTTGCTTTCTCTTTCTTCCCTCTCATGGACGACAATGGAGTTGAGACAGAGATGAGTGGATGATGAAGATGAATAGAGTGATTAGTTTTTGGGCAATTAGGCCCCCCAAAAACGTCCAAATAAGGGAGAGAGAAGAGAGGAAGAGTGTTGAATCTTTGACCCAAGATCAAGGGTCCAAAATTTGCCAAATGTTACTCTCTTGTTCCATCAACCATGAGTTCACATAGGCACACCACATGGGATTCCACCCTTTGATCTCAACACAAATCAATCCTAACCATTGATCTTGAAGTTACTAATGAGTTTCCTCTTCGGTAACCGATCAATCGGCGGTAACTTTACCGTTTTGCCCCTGATTATAGCAATTCACACTGAATCACCAACAAATACATTTTCTCATTCATTTACACCATATTATGCGCCCTACCTCTATTTTAAGTCAATTTAGAGGTTAATCTATAATTGAACTCAAATACAGGGTTTCGGCGCTGCTCATAACACAAGCGACTACAATCCACTTTATATTCTCCAAAAGGGTTATTTATCACTAACCACCTCCACTTTTTGAGTCATTATCTCTTAATCACAATTTAGGATCTTACTAAACTGGGGTTTAACAGTCTACTTATCTCAGGCTTATTCTCTAGCCTCAAGTCTCAAAATTCGGGGTATTACAAGGATTCTTTTAAATCTCACTCTTTCCAAATAACAATTTTAGCCAGGGCAAGTGGATCTCGGGACAAGCAAGTGAGCAAGGATGACTAGGATTACCGATAGTAGTCTTAGTTTCTTTTTGGTTTTTGGTTATCATTTGAATAATTGTATATATTGGATTGACCAGTGATTTGTAGTTATTGTGTAATCCTTGGTATGGTAAATTGAGATGGGAAATGATGCCCTGTAAAACTCTTGGGTTAATGATATTATCCTGGGTGAATGTCGGGAATTTTGTTAGCACTCTGATATTGTATATGTGACAAACTGAATAGGCCAACTGTTTTTATTTCAATGGTACCACACTTCACCGAGCGCTCAACTTAAGCCCTAGGTCGAGTGTTCGAGGTGTGGGAAGGCGAAAGGAATTCCCATGGGGGGAAATATTCCTTTGAGTCATACCCTCAACCCCATGGCCAGATGCCACCAGCAGCAGTGGGGGTGTGACAATAAAAAGGCGTAGCTCAATGGTAGCACATCCCACATGGGCTTCGCTTTTATCCCCAGGGGCACGAGTTCGAGGTATGTGAAAGGTAAAAGAAACCACGCATGGGACGTGGGATATTCCAATTAAGTCCACCCTCAACCCCATGATCGAATGCCACCAGCAGCAATGGGGTTCAACAGCAATGGGAGGTGTGACAGATGACTTCACAAAGAATCATCTCAAGACCGTTTGGCACTTATGTAGTGTTCTTCCATTATCTCAAAGTTGGTGAGGCTTTTCACCCTGTGAAACCTCATATACTTACCTAGTTGATTGTTTCTATGAAGCCCTCAAGTTGCTTCATGTAGAGTTCATCATCCAATTTTCAAATTTCCAAATTGGAAAGCAGTCTTCACATAATCTTGATGTAATTTCAAGACTAAGCTTGTTGTCATAGCCAAAGTTCAGAGTTAAAACGCACAACAAATAGCCTTCCATTGTAGTACCCTTTAGCCATTAAAATTTTTGGTTTTACATGCCCCCAACATATTTGAGAACCTACTTGTTCCTAATCGCCTCTTGGCTAGTGACAAATTGCTCAAACATATACCTGGCTAGTTTAAAAAAGAATTCATATCCTCCTACATGACACTTTGTAATTCTTCTTAGCAGGTCCTTCTAGTGTCTTTTCAGACACTTATAGGTAGTCACCATCACCTTCTAAATGATAGAGAGAGCATTTAATCTATTAGGGAATCTATCCCCCCTTATAGTAATTTGCTGAATGAAAATTTACTCTAAGGTGGATTTCATGGGATTCTTTTCCTATGTATGGGTGAGATAATTCTCTCGTAACTTACCTCTTACTTCTTTCGTTGTGAACCCTCCCACTCAAATCAGTGAACTTAGGAACACTTGGTTATTCCTTGTTTCTGTGAACTTCTTAGAGAGATTCAGTATGATTAATGCTCATTTTCTGCTAGGACATTTGAGTTTTATGAACGTTGTGTCCCTCGGTTCTCTCTTACTCACTGAGCCACCCTCAATTTCACTAATAAGTCTTGTCAAATTCTTAGGTCATCTTACAAAGAGATACCTTGTATACTTGGCTCCAATCTTCCTTACTCATAAGAAGAATTATGAATATAAAGTTGTTGACCCTTGCAGTCTTAACAAGCTTGGGCCTATTCTAAAGCCTATCCATGATTCATAGGGTAAGATCATGACTAACTTAGAGGGCATTTGATTAGGTGTGAAGACAATAGCTGTGAGTTTACATGCCAACATATGGCTGTTGGTCTCACTTATGCCATTATTTACTCAACCATGTCAAGCAGAGGTCTATCTCTTTGTTTCAACAACTTTAGTATGTTGAAGGGTTCTAGGTATTGATAGTTACCTAACAATCATTTTCTTGTACACAAAGAAGCTTGAACTAATCACATAGGTGTTCTTAACCCTTATTAGTTTAAAAAAGGTCTTATCCTTTTAGTTTAACCGATTCCTTACTAGATTTAGTCATTATCTAACAGCTTCACACTTGCCTAAAATCAAGTAAACATAACAGTATTTTGAGTAAACGTCCATGAAGTTAATGAAACACCAAGCTCTGTGTTTTGCCCTCACGTTCGTTAGTTCACAAACGTCATAATTTACTAATTGTAGAGGATATTGTCTCAAAATGTTTCCTTGTCTTTCTTGCCAGGTAGACTAAGTTCTCAACTTGCTCACAAGGGTATTAACCCTTTAGCATACATTATTTAGAAAATTCTCTTTTGCTAGTTTGATCATTTCTTTGTATTAATGTGTGTATGTGGCAAGAAATAGAATTGTTATCTCCGAAAGGAAACATCAAAATCCAACAAAGGATTTAAGAATCATAGTCCCATCGATCTTAACTAAAGAGGTAGCAAGGATGTGATTTTGTTAGTTGCAATTGCATGGAGTGAATCAAGGTCATTTATCTATACAGAGTTAACGTGCAAGTTCCAATCCCTTGATTCTTTCTTTTTCTTGCTTTGCATTCGACATGAAGCCATATGCTTCTGTGAAACATCCACTACCCATGTTGAATGTTTCTTCTACAACCCTTAAAGGATTATCAATGTTGCTTTTCATTTTTGTAGAAACCATTGACCTCCTCTAGATCAAGTTTACCTCATAAGCTTCTTGCCCTCAGGCTTTAGAGGATGAATCCTCCTACTCTTTAGCTAAGTTCATCTGACTGATAGATCTTGGATCCTTCAATCTTTCATACTCAAGTTCAATGTGGCGAATCACATTGCTGAAGGTTAAAATATGCAAATCAGGAGCAGTATTAGCTTTCGTATACACCCACTCACTGGAAGACGTGGTTTACTCTCACTCACTAAGAGACATAGCTTACTCCCACTCACTAGGAGACATCTTGTCACAACATATACTTATTGTTTGTTAGAAAGAACTTGGCATTTTATTTATCTCAACTTCTTAGTTTGACATTTGCCTCAAGTGTTGCCTAAACGACATGTTAGGACTTAATACACTATGTTAAAACTTAACTTAGTTTTAACTTTATGGAAGAAGATCATCTATTCCACTATCTTCCAATACTATCCAAATAGCTTGGATAAAGTTACATTGCTCGTATCATCATAAGTCTGAGCAATCTTGTTCTTTCTATGCTTGATGGCATAAACTTTTTGTATCTTTCGGTTGCTTCAGCCTCTAAATGCTGAAGACTAGTTGGTAATATGTCCCTAATATCTCATTCTTCCTGATATGATAGAGATTTGAGAGTTTCTAACTCCATAGATATCTCTATTGAGCTTGTCTTCATAAGCTCAGTCATATAGACTTGGTCATAATTGGTCACTTAGACAATTATGGTATACAAATCATATTTTTTCAAATAAGACAAAGGATAATTAGATAATAAGTTCATTAGTTTCATGTTCAAGAGACAACTATGTTGACTCCCATCCCAATCATGGTAGTTAGCTCATCATCCTTTTAACCATGGCCTTTATTGAACACATCCCCCTTTGGATTTCTAGATACGTTCTAGAAACTCCCATTCAATCAAAGACAGTTAAACTAACAAGATAATAACACAATATCCTCTAATCAAAATGAATGTTCATGAAAAAGGAAGAGAATATGCTTAATTCAATTCCAAAAACAAAGAATTTAATCATAAATTCAATGAAAAGAACATTCAAAAATTTATAAAAACTTTTACTCATATTGTTGTCTCTTAACTGGGTTCTCCCTCTCATGGGCCCTTATGACTATGTGAACTCATGTAGCATCTAGCTACAATGTCAAGCTCCTTTTAGCCATGTTTACATCCACTCACTTGGATGTATTTGCAGCATACCTCCCACTTGATGAGATGATTCCTATATCTCTATCTGTCTTGTCCTTTATCACAATACTAGTGAAAAAAAAGGTTGACTTAGTAGTCACTGCTTTAATCCTAATTTAATCAAAGTGGTTAGAAGCATGGAAAGACTTATTATTATTCAATAATTTCAAGTTGCTGCAAGTTTCAGGTTTTATCTCTAAGAATTTGAGTCAAGGTTGGATAGGGTCTTATGTTCAAAACTTATTTGAACAATTCCTTATTTTGAAGAATCTTTCAACATTAACCTTATATTACAGCTCAAATACTCTTAATAAGTAAACCAACTTAACCCAAAAATAATAGAATCAACATAAACTCAATTTCAACGTTTTTGGGAATCTCTAAGTGCATATAAGCACTTTTTTGACTCAAATTAGATCCAAACGTGCTTCAAACATATGCAAATTATATATCAAACTGAAGCTCTTGAATTTAGGGATTTTGAGGAATAAACTGTGTCTCAATCGAAGGTCCCATTCGCTCTCACGCTCCCCTAAAAGATGCCTGGATCAAAAATTCCTAAAAAATTGGAAAAATCCAATGAAGGCCACTCTCAGCGAAGGCCGATATGCATCATGCGCCGCCTTGCAGCCGTCTACCAGCGACATGAGTTGGCTTCCCCAACTCCACTCGTCATCTTGACGATGCCCACCACATGTCAAACAGTGGCCCCTATGGGCCCCACGCGCCACTTGTCATTTTTCTGGGTTTTTTTTATAGTCAACAGTTAACCGTTGACCAGTCAACAATTGACTGGTCATCCCTTGACTGTGACTTCACTGACGTGGCGTTGACAAGGCAATGACGTGTCTCAGTCAATGTAGCTGGTCAACGGATGATGTGGCCTAACGTTGACCAATGACGTAACCTTGATGACGTGGCACTCCCTCATTGGTGCCATGTGGTTCAGTTGGCGGATTATGTGACCAGTTGACTGCCACGTTATCATATTCAACCTCCAGCCTAGTTATCTCGACCCGGTTGGAGCTCCGACGAGTCATCATGACCCGCCAACTTTGGAAGGTCATATCTCCCTCGTTTTAGCTCCTTTTTTCACGTTCTTGGTGTCGTTGGAATCATAGTTGAACAAACCATAAATTCATGGCTTTTATTTGATCTGAAAATGTCTTTTTCATTGATCAAATTGTGACTCAAATGGCAGCAGTGATAAGTGACCCGCCATCTTCTTTCCTTCGTTTCTCCCTCATCCGAACTCTGTTTGACGCGTTATAAGCGTCGTTGGAATCATCTCTTCGAGCTCTACACATCCATGGCATTTCCTTGGGCAAAAACACTCAGTTTCAAACACCCTATTTTTTCTCAACATTGATAACGCTCCGTAACGTGACTTAGATGTGTGTCCTATATATTTCAAAGGCTTTTCTACCTTTGAGGGGTTAAGTTCTCTTGTTTTTGGTTCCGCATAGGTTCTCAAGAAAACCAACTTCAATTAGGATCAAAGAAGTGAGGAGAAAAAGAAGAATGAATAATACGTATGTGGAGCTTTTAAACCCAGTATCTCACATGCAAACCAGAGTTCATGCATATAAAAATTTCAAGCAACAAATCTAAGGAGGAAAGCTCAAAAAACTGATTGAGAATAACGTATTATACAATCTCATGTAAATGTAAAGAAGACTCGGCACATGTATATTCATGAACAAAGAGTAAAGTCTCGCATAGCTTCAATCTTTTTGCAAAATGAAGAATCTCAATATTACGTGTGTAAGAAGAACAATCAGAGGCATAAAGAATTAGAAGAGAGATTCATATGAGCATAATTTCCATGAATATGTATATATAAAACAACACAGTCACCCGTGCTCGACCAAATATATATTTACATATGCAAAAATCATGTGAGAGAGGGAGTACCGAAGAAGCATGTTTATAATATGTATACATGCAAACATTATCGACTAATGCAACAGTCACATATTGCAAATAATAAAAAAAATTATGCTAAAAGCATATTTCAATTAGCACAGCGGAAATAAAATATAAAGGGGATATAAATAAATTATATCACATGCTTATTCACAAAGAATAATCACAGCCTCAGGATCAATAGGCTCTGATACCAATATAGGAAAAATATAAATAGAGAGGATGGACTAGCGTACTGGGGCGAATCCATGTTTGGATCCGAGTTAAAGCTCCAATGCTCCATAATAGTGCCCACACAATGATTAGACTACTAGAGCCTAATTAGGATTGGCACCGCAAATTACTATAACAAGAAAAATGGTAGGAAAGAAGAGATTGCTAGAAAACTCAATTGCATGGGTGATGAATAACTGAAGGAGGCACCTCTTATTTATAGTGGTTTAGGGTTTGGTTTCGGGTGGTCACTAATTAGGAAACGATGTCCTCGCTTCTTGCCTTCCAAGTTAGTAATCAGGAGAATTAATTCTCAAGTAATATCCTGAATTAAGATTACTTGTTTCTTAATCAACAATATCATAATTAATACTAACTTATTCCCCAATCTACAACTAATGTTGATTTGATTCTTATTTGATTAGATTATTTGTATCATAATCAAATAGTCCGGCCTATTAAGGGCGGACTTGGATCCAAAGTATACACACACACACACACATATAGGGTTAAGGTGCTAAAATGACCATAAACTTTTGTGAAAAGTGCAATTGTAACCATAAACTATTTTTTAGAGCAAAAGTAACCATAAACATTATAAAATAGGGCAAAAGTAACCATGACGTTAACGTCCATTAAGATAAACTTTTTAGCAAAATGTTAAGGTGCTAAAATAACCATTAACTAATACCAAAAATGCAAAAGTAACCATAAACTTTTTCTTAATTGCAAAAATAACTTGTTGAACATTAATTCATAATTTTTTTTTCTTTCGTGTTATTAGTGTTTTATCAATTTAGAGATTAAAATGACAAAACTTATGAATTAATATTCAAGAAGTTGACTTTTTAAATTTTGGCGAGAATAACGAAACGCAAGAAAATTATCACCTAACTCCAAAAGATAAAATTCATGGTAATTAAACCTGGACTTGTCTATCAATGAACCGACTGGGGTACTAGGTTAAGAGTCAGTGAGTTAGACCGGAGCTAAACTGGGACAAAACCGGTGAGAAATAGAAAAGTTTAGGTTTATAGTATGAAATTCTAAAAGAAAAATAAAAAAAATAATTTTTTAAAAAAAATTAAAAACTTGACTCGGATCTACTGACCGGTTGGTCGATTTCCGGTCTGGTTCAGGTCAGATAACCATGATAAAATCCCTAACATTAATTATAAAATAGGTGACTTTTTGAACATTAATTTATAAGTTTTTTTTTTTTTGCTTTTGTCATTTTAATCTCCAAATTGATAAAACACTCATAACACAAAAGTAAAAAAAATTATGAATTAATGTTCAACAAGTTATTTTTGCGATTAAGAAAAAGTTTATGGTTTACTTTTGCACTTTTGGTATTAGTTAATGGTTATTTTAGCACCTTAACATTTTACTGAAAAGTTCATCTTAACGGACGTTAACGTCCGTTAACGTCGTGATTACTTTTGCCCTCTTTTATAATGTTTATGGTTATTTTTGCTCCAAAAAATAGTTTATGGTTACAGTTGCACTTTTTCACAAAAGTTTATGGTCATTTTAACACCTTAACCCATATATATATATATATATATATAATATAGTTCATTAAAAAATGTCAAAGATAAAAAAAGAATCAAAGCTTACACCACTTAACAATATGAAAGCGACAATTAAATTACACTCCCTCCGATCCTAATTATAAGACAAAGTTGACTTTTTTTGGAAAAATTAAGGAAGCTAATTAAATCACTTTAGAATATTTATATTTATATTTTTTTCTTTAAACTAATTAATTAGACTAATAAACTGATATATAATCTAAAAATATTAAAAATATCAATACTCTAAAGTGATTTAATTGGCTTCCTTAATTTCTCCAAAAAAATCAACTCTGTCTTATAATTAGGACCGGAGGGAGTATTAACTTATGTTGTATTGCCGATAAGTTTGAGGAGACTCATTATTTTGTATTTCCGGCCTGTGAGGCAGAACAAGGAAGAGGACAGTTGTATGATATAAAAATGTTTAAAAAAATGAAGGGGGTGAAAGAGTGTTTTTATTCTTAAACTATTTCATAATGAGCTCTAATTAGTTTATGCTGATGAATTTTTTTTGATTGATTAACACGTAGTTGGCAAAAATATGTGACACTTTAAACACTATGTATGCCACAACATGTTTTGATAAAGATAAGTAAAAGTATCGATCACATCATTGGAATTCAAGGTTCTAGTTGTCCTTCCATTAACAGTGTAATTTTATCTTAAGAGTAACCACTTATGAGTATTGGGCATCCCAAAGTAACATCAATGTTGTTTAACCTAAAGTCAATAATTAACCATCTATATCAATTCAAAAGGTGGCATTGCGATAATTTTGATACTACAAGTAATTTTACTCCAAATAGTTAAAGATAACTAATGCTCATTGGGAAATAATTTTTTATATTATCATTCAGTATTTAGTTCGGGGTTCATGATGGCTCCTCCCATCACAAATATGAAAATTAGAGGGAAAAAATTGACAGCTATAAAAATTATATTTTTTATTTAAGATTGATATCTACTTTTTAAATTTATCAAATATTAAAGACAGAAGGAGTGGTAATTTTGGTGCGGAGCATAAATTACCGCCTTCTATCTTTTAATATCCACCTTTAAAAAATATTAAAATATATCATTAAATAATATTTTCATCATTAAATATTAAAAAAATTAACATGAGCCCAACCTATACACTGTATAATATTTTTATCATTAAGGGCCCGTTTGGTTCGATCCCATTACACCCTACGGTGCAGTGCAATGCGATGCAATGGTGATGCAATGGTAATGCAATGCAATATTAATTACAGGGGTAGTGTTTGGTTTGATTTTTAAGTAACGTGCAATGAGTTAATATTTTAACAATTATTTAAAATTAATATATTACACAAAGTCTATTTTACCCCTTAATATAATCTTTATAGAAAAAATAGTTAAAAGTCGGCGATGGCGGGGATGGAAGGGGAGGAGGTAGTGGCGGCGGCAATGATGGGGGTGGCGGGGGAGGAGGAGGTGGTGGTGGTGGTGGTGGGGGTGGGCGGTGAGCGATGGGTCGGTGGAAGGGCTGGGGGTGGCGGGGGAGGGGGAGGTGGTGGCGGCGGTAGGCTGTGTGCCGGTGGCGGGGCCTGGGGTAGTGATCGAAGGGGAGGTGGTGGCGGTGGAGATGGGCGGCGGGGGTGGGATGTGGGCCGGTGGCAGGGCCAAGGGTGGCGGCGGAAGAGGAGGTGGTGGTGGCGGCGATGGGCTGCGGGGTTGGAGGAGGAGGTAGTGGAGATAAGCCAACGGCGGGGGCGGCGACGGCGGTAGGTGGCGGTGGTGGTAGTGGCTGTCGGCGGGTGGCAGCGGCAGAGGAGGAGGTGGTGGCGGTGGGCAGCAACGGGGGTAGAGGAGGAGGAGGTGGCGACGGGTGGAGGTGATGGCGGTGGAGGAGGAGGAGGTTGTGGCGTGATGCGGCAAGTGAAATGAGATAAGTGACACAAAGACAAGGGAAACTAAAGGGTAAATTGGACTTTTTAAACCATGCAATGGGATGGTAATGAAGATTCATGGGGGGGAGGTATGAATGAGGATTACCAATTTTTTGGTAATCATCATTACCATGGTAAACTCTATTACCATGCTAAAGAACAACCAAACACTCTTCTCTTAGTAATGCAATCATGATTACCATTGCAGGTATGCAATGGGATTGAACCAAACAGGCTCTAAATATTAAAAAAATTACCATGAACCCAACGTATATATTGCACAGAATTAAAAAAATTATTATGCACCCAATGTGTACATTATTATATGTGTAGACAGGGTTAATTTTATCCCTTATTATATTATTCTCATATATTCTCATTTTTTATGTAATCCAACCAAACATTTTTATACATATGCATCATCTTTTCCAAATGACGAACCAAACAAATTATGTAATTATCATTACATTACATTCCATTCCATTGCATTATATTCCATTACATTACCTCCAATTCTGTGAACCAAACGGGCACTAGATGTAATGTAATAAAATGCAATGCAATGTAATTGAATGTAATGTAATGATTCTTACATAATTTGTTTGGTTCATCATTGAGGAAAGATGATGCATATGTATAAAAATGTTTGGTTGGATTACATTGAAAATGAGAATAAATGGGAATAATATAATAAAGGACAAAATTACCCCTGTATCACATATAATAATATATATGTTGGGTTCATAATAATTTTTTTAATTCTGTGCAGTTTACACGTTGGGTTCATGATAATTTTTTTATTATATAGTGTATTGGTTGAATTCATGTTAGTTTTTTAATATTTAATAATAAGAATATTATTTAATGAGATATTTTAATATTTTTTTAATGGTGGAATATAATTTTTTATTTTTGTTAATGGGGATTATTTCTTAAATTTCCATATTATTAATTATTTTTTTAATATTTAATGGTGGGCAATTTAGTCAATTTAAAAAATTATAATGCTAATAGTGTCATTTTCACTTGATTAGGATGTCTGCATCCTCATTTATCAGTCCTAATAGTATAATCCTGATTACATCATTTGATGTAATCAGGATTACAAAATGTAATCTTGTTTACATTGCATAAACTCAATCAAACATTGTAATCGCTCTATTATATCAGAATTACATGTAATCCTCTCTCATTTAATCGAAGCAAACGAACTATAAGTGTTGTCAATCACATAAGAATATATTTTCATCCATTTAATTTTTGTAACCAACCTTTTGTCTCTAAACTTTCTTAAGAGTCTCATCGCTGACGATGGGATTGCCAATCACATATTTTGAATACCTTAGTTTTGTTTTTAATTTAGTACTGTAAATCTCAAAAAATTCTGAGGTGAGTCCCATGGATTACACAAGTTATTGATTGAGATAGTGAGCAGCCTCATCCTTATTAAAAAGAGAACACAAGTTTAAATCTCGAAAATCATACATGTTGGGAGAGGTAAAAACACACTCTAAGTCTTAAAAAAAGAAAACCTTTAATCAAATAAAAAAAAACTCTCTTTAGCGGGAAAATTTATTTAGTACAAATTGTGGGATTTAGTTGAGATTTTCCCAATAATAATAAATCTCAGACTTGGCTTCTCTCATTTTCTTTTCTTGTCCATTCCCATCCTTTACCCCCTCATGTTGGATTAAAATTTAATGGTCCACGTTTAATATTTCCTTCCTATCATTCTCTCTATTGTAATAATATTTTGGCTAAATTATACAAAATTCCGTTGAACTTTAGGTTAGTTACATAAAACCCCCTGATATTTCAAAGTTAAAATTTAACCCCTGACCTTTTATTTTTTCTTATTATAAACACCTTGACGTTAATTGATCATTATTTTTTGAACAAAAATTGCCACGTCATGTTAACAAGTGACACATGGCATCCCATGTAAATTGCTAATTTTACAAAACCATTTGAGTTTTGATGAGTTATAAATAATCCCCTTAAACTTTGATCAGCTAGTTGGCTGCAAATAACTCCTAACATTTCAATTTAAATTTAACTCCCTTAAAATTTAATTTATAATACTAAATTACATGTCATTATTTTTATCATTTTAATAGTTTTATTATGAATTTTACTATTATTTGTCAATTAAAATTACTTTTTGTAACAAGAACTAGAAGAAGAATAATTAAAAAAATATAAAAATAAAATGTTGAACCTCTTATTCAAGAAAAAATCTTGAACATTTTATTTTTATATTTTTTAAATATTATTCTTCTAGTTTTTTGACCAATGATAGTAAAAATATTAATAAAATTATTAAGATGATAAAAGTAATTACACATGGTTTAATATTACAGATCATATTTTTAAGGTAGTTAAATTTAAAATTTAAAATATCGAGGGGTTATTTGTAAGAAATCAAAATTCATGGTTTATCCGTAACCGATCAAAGTTCAAGGGAGTTATCTATAACTAATCAAAGCTCAGAGAGTTTGTAAAATTAGTAATTTATATAGGATGCCACACATCACTTATTAATCTAATGTGGTAATTTTCGCTAAAAAAATAATGGTTAGTTAACGACAGGGTGCTTATAATCAAAAAAATAAAAGTTAGGGGGAATTAAATTTAAACTTTAAAATATTAAGGGTTATACACAACTGACCTAAAATTTAAAGGAATTTTATATAATTTAGTTTAATATTTTTTATAAAATATTAAATATGAACCATTAGATTATAAAATCCAACGGGGACAGAAGGCAGGTCTATAAATCTCAGCATCGTTCTCTTTTTGGGGCGGGCTTGAATTGGGCTAGTATTATCACAGCAAACCCAGATGTGTGTTTATGGATCGGGTATCTCAGATTTTAGAAGCCCTAGTCTAAGACTATATAAATCTTTATCTGACAACTCCATAGTTTTACAGCAGCCAACGAATTAGGGTTTTCGCGGCACAACCATGGAGCAATCGCAGAATCAAGCCCTCGAACAAGTTCAGTGCTTCGGCCGCAAGAAGACTGCCGTGGCCGTCACCTACTGCAAGCGTGGCCGTGGCCTCATCAAGATCAATGGCTGCCCGATTGAGTTGGTTCAGCCGGAGATCCTCCGATTCAAGGCATTCGAGCCGATCCTTCTCTTGGGAAAGCACCGATTTGCCGGCGTCGACATGAGAATCCGTGTCAAAGGAGGTGGTCACACCTCGCAGATTTACGCAATCAGACAGAGTATTGCCAAAGCGCTTGTTGCGTTTTACCAGAAATACGTTGACGAGCAGAGCAAGAAGGAGATTAAAGACATCCTTGTTAGGTACGACAGAACCTTGCTGGTTGCTGATCCCAGGCGCTGCGAACCTAAAAAGTTCGGTGGTCGTGGTGCTCGTGCAAGATTCCAGAAGTCGTACCGTTGAAAGCTTCGCATCTGGGGAAAAGGTCTCTTTGTTGATTTACATTTCAATTTTCGGTTCATGTTTCCTGCTGTGGAAGACTTTTGATATCGACTGTTAGGTCTATAATTTTGGGCATTTTATTTTATGGATTGTTGAGATGCTTTTATTATATCAAGCTTTTTATCTAGTTTTCAATATGAGTATCAATGAGCTAGCAGTGTTTATGAATTTAAGCATGCTTTATATGTTTAAGATTTATCATAAACTTGGCTCTTTTGTTGGATAAGAATCGACATTTCGATTCGTTTATCACTGCTCAACACAGTATCAAGTATCATCTAATTCCTGGTTAAAGGTAGAAAATTTGCTTAGCACAATCTTTTCATGTTCAGGTCTAGTGTTTCATCCCTTTTGATTGTCATATTCTTGTTTCTTGGTGGTCTATTCTGATGATATCCATCGGCCTTCGATGATCCTTGTGCAATATAGCCTTAGACTGAATAATAATGATCTCTGTGCTTAGATTTATTATTTCTAAGAGAAGAGGTAGTGATTATTGCTACCTGTTTTGTTAACCCTTGTAGTGTGGTGATGGGATGGTTGTGATGCCGCTTTACCAGTTGTATGAGATTGAAACTTTATGCCTCGTATTATGTTGCCTTTGTTTCTTCATCTATGATTCAGTTTATTTGGCCTAAATTTGTTCAATAGTGATCTTGTTAGGTCATGGTTCTGGTGCACTGTAAAGTTAGAAACATAACTTTCTCTTGCATCAGGGTATATTAAGGTTTTTCTGGATCTAGCGGTTTCTTGTTTCAGTTGGTTTTTTGTTTTTGTTTTTTGGAGTTAAAAGAGATGTATTAATCAACTATTTGCAAAGATATTACCAAGCAAGAGCAACTAAACACCAGTATCAATTTGTTTGAATGAGATCCTCAGCATTTGTGGTGCAATCGAAAGAAGATTTTCAGGGGAGATAGTTTCATTCGAGAAAATTGGTTTGCTTCTATTTTCCCAGAACAGAATTTCCAAACGAGTATAACAAAAAGATTTGCCATGGTAGACCATTGTAGTTATGTGGGTTGAGGTTCCTCCGGAGCCAATCATTGAAATGCTGATATCATTTGGTCATTACTATGGATGAGTTGTTATGTGAAACTCAGGAGGGAAGGCTTTTGTTGTTTTTAGGGTAAATATTGATTTAGTCGCTAACATTTGTTCAATTTTTTGTGGAAGGTCTCAAGGGATAGATCATACTGTTTACTTGTCCATTTGGTTTTTAGCCTTAGAAGAATCTTTCTAAAGTTTCTTTCCATTCTATTTTGCTAAGAAAACCATGGTTTGGGGGAGTGGAACCATTGTTTTTCAGAAACTTTTTTTTCTTTGTTTTTTCATTATGCATTTCTCAAAATATATTCTCTAAAATCACTTTTATCATTTTTGTTTAGAAGATATTTTCCAAAACTTATTCCAAATAGTCAAATACACTCTGAACTTGTTTAAGGCGTTAGGCTGTGCTCGACTGTCTGGAACTTCCTATATACATCGAATATTTAGAAATTTTTTAAACTAAAATGCTTTTGAAAAGGGAGGGTAAAGGACTGTAGAAAAAATATTTTTAAAAGAACTTTAAAAATAGGTAAGAGTAAAATGGTATTTTGAATATTTATAATATTAGGGAGATTTTAGTACTTGTTTTGTCCTTTGAAATTTAAAGGAAATGATATAAATATCTGTATATTTTTTTTTTCTTAAAAATATTACTTCCTATTGGCCGATGTTGGACCTCAGTGGTGGGATCTTCCAGGGTGGGTCTGCGGGTAACGACCACCCCTACTGGTATGAATTTTTTAGCAAAACTTGTGAATCACCTAGTAATGTGACTTTTTCAATTGGTAAACAAAAGTTCTTAAAATCTAATGAAATATCATAAATTTTGTAATAAAACTTGTGAGTAACCTAATACTGATAGTGTGAATTTTTTATTTGGTAAGTAAAAATTGTTAAAATTTAATGACTAGCTTGATATTGTCAGGTTTAGGTTAAAGATTAAGAAATAATATATATATATATATATATTTGCTTGCATGCTATGTCTTAAAAGTCCTTAGGCCACCAATCTTTTGCGCAAATAAAGTGGTGGAGGTTGAAATCCCACCTCCACCTCTTTAAGAATATTTATTTTCGCCACTCCGGATGCCAATAGGGGTAGTCACTGGCCAATGAAGCTTCGGCAAAGGCGGCTGATTGGGGGGTAATATTTTTTATGAAAAAATATTTTTAAGGGCAATTTTATCGTTTTCTTTTGATAGAAAAAAGAACAAATAACTTTGTAATATTATGAATATTTAAAATATTTTTTTATCTTTTAGTATTTTTAAAATTCTTTTATTAGAATTTTTCCAAGATTATATTATGATCTTTAGTGAGTAAGAGTTTCCAAGCACCCGGCGCGTTGGGTGATAAATGATTAGTTGAAACCCATTTATTTAATTTAATAATTAAATAATTAAATAGTACAATATTATAGTCAATAGTTCCCTAAGATAATTGACAAAAAATTAATATAAGATAATTATGAGATCCGGTGTGCACAACGGAAATGAATTTTTATTTGAAATTTAAAAAATGCGTGGAAAGATATAATAACCATTAAGAGAAAATTAGATATTAGATAATATCTATATAAAAATTTGTTTATTCATATTGTTTAAAGAACTAGAGAAGTTAATAACTAAATATATGGGAATTATATTTACCTGAAAATTTATTAAGTTATCATGTGTATGAGATTCAGCGCTTAAATTTTTATAATAGACTACGTATTCAATTTATCAAGTTTAAATTTTCAGTTTTAGATTTTAAAAACAAAGGAGGAAGTTATGATGACATAATCACATAGAGGGGTCACATTTCTTGGGAAGTTATCAGGTATTCCCTCCGGTTCTAGTTGTAAGACAGAGTTGACTTTTTTTAGAAAAATTAAGGAAACTAAAAAGTTATGTAATCATATCATATGCTGTGTATTCTTAGATTATATATCAGTTTATTAGTCAAACTAATTAGTTTTGAGGGGAAAAAATAAAAATATCCTAAAGTAATTTAATTAGTTTCCTTAATCTCCAAAAAAAAATCAATTTTATCTTATATTTAGAACCAGATGAAATACAAAAAGTACATAATAAACTAATAATAGTAAGATTAAATAGTGTAATTTATCTAGACACCAAATGAAACGAGGCCCATCTCAACCGGCAGTTTTTGAAATTGAGAATATATGGGTTTTAATCTCCATATTTTTACTTTGATTGTCATGCGAATAAAAGGTCTGATTATGATTAACACTCATGGCTAATAAATGGAAGAATAAGCTTACCTAATAGCCATTGTCACAGTGATCAGTAAGTGATGGATAAGTAAGAACACAAAATTACAATGAATTAATAGTACACTTTATTTTAAATTTTATGAATAATAGCCATTGTCAAGGATTCCATTATTAAGGATTTGAAGTTTCTTAAACTAATTAGGAGAACTGCTCATAAAGACCTTATTGGAAACTGAACATAAGGCAAAGTTATATAGAGAAGATATATTACACACATGGGAAGATTGTTTGAACATAAAGAAAGATCTTTTGCATATATGAGAAGATTGTTTGCACCCAAAGGTCCCATTTGACAAATAAGTTTTCAATGAGATATTTTTAGACAATTTCTCCAACTAATTATGTGAAAAAAGAAAACGAGAAAGATTGATAAGATGGTGTTTATGGCGATTAAGTATTATATAGTTCTAATAAATAAAATATTTTCTCTTAAAAAGCAAAAGTCACAAACTTGTTCAAAAGGAGAGAAATCAAATTAGTGAATTGTAGAAATCATCGGCCAACTCATGATCCTTATACATCAAATCATTTCCTTCATCTCTCCAGTTATTCATCAAATCATTTCCAAAACATTTCATCATAAACTGAATTCATCAGATTGTCTTCTTCATCCATTTCATCTGCAAATTGTGTAGGAATGTTCAGATGTTGTGTACTATCAAACTAAGAACTTTCATCCAACGGAGCTTTTATAATACGACGCAATGAATTGCTTCTGGAAGGTCTATCTTCTACATCTTCAAACACCTTCATCATCGCCACCAGACGTACGGTGGCCCAAGCCGTCCCTCCCAGCATATGGGTCTTTAATATACTGTATGGCCCTTCCAGTATTATCGGAAACAGAAAACAACTCTCCAGAGGGTTGATAGTGACAGTGCTGAAAAGTGATTGTATCAAGAAGGGTCCAGGGATGGGGCTCTCTTGCCAAAGGGGGATGACGTCGGAAACCACCCCATAGCCACCTGTGAGGGAGAGGGGGAGACTTTGTTGTTGCAATAGAACTGGAAGAGCCAGTGTACTACGTGCCTGTTTGGGATCTAAACAGGTTTTTTTAAAAAAAAAAAATCACAGTGGCTTCTAACTTTTTAAAAACTGTGATGTTTGGGTTAACGTTTTAGCAACTGAGCTTCTTTTCTAAAATCAATTTTTTTAAAAAAATTTAAAAGTCTGGCTTTTTCCCAAAAAAAAACATTTTTACTATCGTCAATCTATACATAAATGACATTTCCAATATGATTTTTATAAAAATCATAATAAAAAAAAGCCACCACTAACTTTAACAGGCCTTCGTCTTTGCCGCCGGGGATATCATTGTACACCTCCATCGACGTGAGAGTTGGTCCTCCCTTGGGTTGACAATCTTTGTCTGGGAAGATGGAATTATCGAAAGATCCGTACATGTGTTTGGGAGATGTAAGGCGCTAACGAAGAAAATGGGTGTGATGATCGTATTAGTAACTTGGCTTTATATTTATAGGAAACAATTTATCATCTAACTCAATAGTTTACCTTATTTGATTATATCTATATTCAATTTAAACTTTAACTTAATTGTAACCGCGGGTTAAATTTTTGGAAAGATAATAAAATTTAGATTAAACTTAAACTAATCAAATATATAAAATATTTGCATATTTATTTTTTATATGGTTTAATACTTGAAGATGAGTATTATCTTATTTTTTTTATTTAAGATATATTCTAAAACAATATAAAATAATCTTAACTTTTCGAAATAGATAATTTGGCTAATCCATCCCATCTATCTTGTAATCATGTTAATGTAACCCAATTGGTTTTAAATAGTATAATTTCATCTTTTAAGATACAAATGCATATATAGACATTAAAGAATTTTTTATATGGTTTAATACTTGAAGATGAGTATTATCTTGTTGTTTTATGTACATTCCTGTTAATATCAAAAGCTTTAAACTTTTAGAAACTAAATCAAAAATAAAATAACTTTATAGTGTACAAAATAATATAAACTACATATTTCAATATTTAATAGGGAAAATTCCAAAAAACCATATTGGAAATTGCAAAAAAACAATTCAGTAAATTGAAAATGGGAAATGACATACCAGTTGGGTGTCAGAAGGGCAGAGGAATCTGGGATTTTGAAATATCAGCCAAATGACGAAAATGCCTTTCAGCCCTCTATTCCCCACTTCAGAATAACAACATGATCCCCGTAATTAACAACTTCGGATTTGACATTAACAACTGCAATTCTTCTTTTACAATTAACAAGTTTTAGGGCCAATATCAACACATATCTCTTAATTAACAACTCCGGATTCGATATTAACAACTCCAATTTCTTCTTTCTCAATTAATAAGTTTTAGGGCCAATAACAACACCCATCTCTTAATTAACAACTCCGGATTTGACATTAACAACTCCAATTTCTTCTTTCACACTTAACAAGTTTCATGGCCAATAACAGCGCCCATCTCTTAATTAACAACTCTGGATTCGAAATTAACAACTCCAATTTCTTCTTTTACAATTAATAAATTTCAGGGTCAATAACAACACCTATCTCTTAATTAACAATTTCGGATTTGCCATTAACAACTTCCATGTCGTTATTTCGACTGAGGGCTGAAGGGCATTTTCGTCATTAGACCGAAATTTCAAAATCCCAGATTCCTCTGCCCGTCTGACACCTGACTGATATGTCTTTTCCCATTTTCAATGTACTGAATTATCTTTTTGCAATTTCTAATGTAGTTTTTTGAAATTTTCCTAATTTAATATAGTCTAAAGAGTAAGAAGGGAAAAATAAATAAAAAGTGATCAAATGAAATGAAAATAATTTGAAAAGAATCAGATAGGATATAACTAATCACGCCTCAGATCCATTATGTCCTGCTATCTAATGGAGGATCCGACACAATTACATAACGAACCAAATCGACCATTATTGTAATGGGAAATTGTTGGAATTAATTAGGTATGAAATTCACATTAACAGCGCCCAATCCGTCCCCACTGCGCTGAAGGAAGTAATGGAGAACGGTGCGTTTGAATCAAGTCGGTGTAGTGCGTGTTTGGATGAGCGGTGAAGAAGGAGCTTTTTTTTAGATGGGTTTTTGGAAAAGTCATATAGAAAAAAAAGTTAGATTTTAGATGTGATTTGTGTTTGGATTGACGGTGGCAGAAGTGACTTTTTTTCTAACTTGAAACCTGTTTGGATTAGCGTTTGAAAAGCCCGTTTAAATGAAAAATGACTAAAAAGGACATGAATTTTATTGAATAATATATATATATATATATATATATATATATATATATATATATATATATATATATATATATATATATATATATATATATATATATATATATTAGTTGTATATATTGTGATGATTGAAATGAATTTTTTTAAAAAAAGCCTAGATAAAATAAAAAAGGTGCAATTATTATGAAAAAAAAATATACGAAAGTATTTAATTAAAAAAGGATAAATTTATATTTAAATTAGAATGCATACATGAAATGTCTCATTATTGGATCATCTACCCCTAACAAATTGGATATATTCTCATTGATGAAATGAAAAAAAAAAATTTGAATAACTTAAAATTAAATATAAAATTTTCTAATGTAATATATTCTCACAAATGAAGATATTTTAGACATTTTGATTATTTGTATTTTTAAACTAATGTGAAAATATATCTCCTTATTTGACCAACAAGTGTAAGCAAACGAACAACTTGAACTATAGCACGTCGCCGTACACAACTATTCTCCATATATATCAAATCACCAAAGGAATACAGGGTCCCACACATCAAGGGGGAGCTTTTTCACCGGTGAGAAGCAGTGGAAATCAACTTCTTTGATAAGCTACTTTTTATTTATAAGTTCAGTGGCAGCTACCGTCATCCCAAACGAAGCTATTTTTTGTCAAATGAGCTTTTGTGGTGATTTGTGAAGCAACTGGGCTTTTTTTATTCCCCGGACGCGTTTCCAAACTAACCCGTAGTGTTGTATGAGACAGATCGAGGGTCCCATGGTTAGCCCCCACGAGTCCGATCGATGGTCATTGGTCTCTCCGCCCATGGCTGACGTAAGGTGTTATTAATTATTTTTGCCGCTAGGATGCCTCAAGGATAATAATGTAAAAAGTAAGCTCATTAAACCTAGACCGGATATTGAACTAAGTAAGGTATTGGATTAATGGTTAGCAGGTCATATAACTTGTCACACAATTAGCTTACTAACGTCTCTCCTATTCTATTTTTACTTATTTGCATGGGTAGGAATTAGATTTTTGAAACGATCAATTTGATGTACATAAATACCTTTTTCACTGGTGTTTTTTCTTTGAAAAAAAACAAGTGGATATATTTTGCATTAGAAAAATTAGATATGAAATCAAATACTACTTTTTTTTTTTACCTTGACAGAACAAATATATTGGGTCATTATGAAATGCAGTTATTTCAAATTGGATAGTGTTAACATGTTTTTCTAGTTTTTGTTAATTAATGAAAGAACTTAATACTCATAGAAGGAGTTGGCCCTCTTGAAATATTTACCATCTTTCTTCGTTGGTTGCCTTCAACTTTTAAGTGTGTGGAACGATCCTATGAAATAAGAAACCTACAAAATATATCTTATAGTTGAAAAAAATATTATAAGACAGAAAACACATTATTCGTTTTATTTATCCCACAATATGTAAACCAAAATAAAACTTACATATAAAGAAAGACAAGGACACGGAGTACCATTATTTAACAACAGAGTAATATTTAAAACCATAAAACAGGCAACAAAGGTGTTGAGGAGGAGAGGACGATATCAATCGTAGGTGGACCTCTCATTTAATCCGACGGCACAGAGTGATTCCATCACCAACAGGGAGCATGCAGATTTCAATCCTAGGGTCCATAGCCAGTGCCTTGTTGAGCTCCAACACAAAGCCCCTATACGACATGACGTAATCATCCATGGGCACATCTGGTGATTCCACGACAGAGCCGTTCCATAGGGTGTTGTCGTAGCCGATCAAGCCCCCAACCTTCACTAGCTCGATCAGCCTCTTGTGGTAATTAAGATAATTGTTCTTGTCAGCATCCACAAATATGAAATCGAAGCTTCCATGATTCTTCTCCTGCATGTATATATAAACACATTTATGCATTTATTTCCCAATTTAATTTTTTTCTTTGTTTTTGAGAGAAATTTATATATAAAAGCTTAATTACATCTTTAAGCAGTTGATCAAGAAGAGGAAGTGCAGGGCCTTCACGAAAGTCAATTTTGTGAGCAACACCAGCTTTCTCTATTATTGGACGACCTATTTCATAGCTTTCCCTGTCAATGTCCATGGCCAATATCTGCATAAAAAACAAATTAGCAAAGATTTTTATGCCTTCAAATAATTTTAGCCTTATTAGAATAATTCAAATTGATGGAATAGCTAAAATTTATTTAAAGTGTCTCATTTTCTATTGGAATTGATATAATGTATACCCTTATTTAATTGTTGACGGCAAGTGGTCCCTAGGATGCTGAATATGTTGATTCTAGAGGAAAGTAAAGTTTGAAAAATTTTCCCATAAAGGTTTACACATTAATATTATTCTTAAAATTACTGTTATTCTAAAATTTTAAAAAATTCATAGCTTATTTTGGAGAAAATTGTTGAGATATTTTATAATTATCTTAGGCAATCTTTAATTAAAATTAATTAAGAGAATCTGTACTCATTTATTTGTGGATGGTAACTGGTCCTTAGGAGATGATGCCACAGGAGAGTAAAGTCAGAAAAAATTAATTACTACATTCACAGGCAGTTTATAAATTAAATATTTAATGTGGCAAAACAAGTTTATACACTAAGCATTATAGTAATTCTTGAGAAGTTATCATTAGTATTTATTCCCTCCGGTCCTTTTTATAAGAGTTCAATAACTATGTTATGCAGCTGAAGAAAACGGTTAAAATTGGTTAAAAACAATAAATATATCTGAAATAAACATTATTTTTCTAAATATGTCCTTATTTATGAGGAGGCAAGTAAGAGAGAGAAAATGGGAAATAAATGAGGGAAAATAAGAAAGAGAAAGTTTTCTCTTTTCTGGAGCTGGTTCTTAATATAAACAAATTTTTTTTGTCCCAAAATTTAAATTATATTTTCCTTTTCTACCCCTATTAAATATATAAATTTATATTAATTAACTATCTCCCATTCACCACTAATTCTCTTTCATTTAATCATTTATTACCTATTCTCTCTTATATTTTCTACTCATTCTCTTTCATATATAAATGGGGGATATTTGAAAAAGACATGGCATTTTTTTACACATTTATTGTTTTTAACTAATCTTAACCGTCAATTCATTTTACTCAATCAGGAAAAAAGTTGCTTATAAAAAAGACCGAAAGGAGTAAGAATATAAAAGGAAAAAAGAAGGGAGAATGAAAAAAGTCCACCTTTTAATTAATGCCATATAAGGATTTATGAGGGGCAAAGATGGAAAAAAAAGATATTAAATGTTGAGCAATTTTTGTCTGGCTCTTATAAAAAAGATCAAGCCAATTTAAATTTTAGATTCTTATAAAAAGATCGGAGGGAGTACTAGATAATAGATATTCTTGCTTCATGAGAGAAGAAAATAGTAATAACTTGTTTGGTGAAGTGACCATAATTTTTTTTGTGGCCAAGAAGTGACCATAAATAATATTAATACAAATGATACATTCTATTTTTATCAATTATAATTAATTCAGCATAACCATATACAACTCATGTATATTGTTCTTTTTTTTTTCCATGTACTTAACAGAAAAAACATCTTCACATCTAGAGGATTGAACTCGCAACCACATACTTAAAAATAGACTTAAAGAAATGCTTAATGTTTGTTTGAGAAATAATAAAATTGTGGTTTCAAATGTCTTTTGTCGTAAGTTGAGATAAAATTTTTCTTATATATTTATTCTGTAAATCATAAAAACACTTCTAAATACTAAAATAAACATGCACATGGTATGCCATATAAGTACCTTGCCATCATAGGGAAGAGCGAGGGCAGTGGCAAGCAAAGAGTAACCAGTAAGCACACCAATTTCCATGGCGTTCTTGACATTCATCAGTTTAAGCAGAAAGTTCAAAAATTGCACTTCATCTGCCGTTGTCGCCATCATGCTCCTATATGTGTGTGTGTGTTTCATTATTTTCTTCAAAATCATCATCAACAACCCGCAAACAAACCCATGCGCGCACACACATCAATACTACCTCCGGTCCTAAATATAGGACAAAGTTTGTAGTGCAAATTGCACTACAAACTTTATCCTATATTTAGGATTTGCACTACAAACTTTGTCCTATATTTAGGACCGGAGGGAGTATTATATATGCGAAGTTGAAAGTGTACATACAAAGGATGCTTTTCTGTGATCTCTCTCAGCTCCTTCATGGATTCTGGTTCTCTCGGATAAACACTGGTTTCCAGAATATACTGCAACATCATCATCATATCAAACGATAAATTCTTATAGTAAGTACGTCCAAAGTAGAGGAAACTAAACGAATGGGATAAGAAATGGGTTTGATTTGTTGGTGCGCGTAGTAGTACCTGGTAAAGGGCATCATTCCTCAAGAGGATCTTGGGGACGACGCCTTTTTGGTGCTTGTCTGCTTGGTGGTCTCCTTTGGATGCCATTGTTGCTATTCAAACAAAAAAAGCTGAGATTCAAAGTTAAGAAGGCAGAGACAGAGAAGATTGGGATGAAAATGAATGAAAAGACAATGGCCATTTATATCCACACAAAAGCAAGGAGCAGACCGGGGGGCTGAACCGGTCAGAGCATAAATGCACTGTTGATTTGTTTTGGCCTTGAGCAGGCTCCCAAACACGGCTGGGTGGTTGGTGATTCCTTAAACATTTACTCAGGGTTATGTACCCGGACCGGACCGGCCGGTTCGGCCCGAAAACCGGTGAACTGGCCGGTAAATCGGTCGGGTCCGGGTTACTATTTAAAAAAAAATTTTAATTTTTCTTTAAAATTTCATACTATAAGTCTAAAATTTTCAATTTCTCACCGGTTTGGTCCCTGTTTAGCTCCGGTTTGGCCCTAGTTTGAGCCATTGACCCTTAACCCAATACCCCGACTGATTCAATACCTGGTCCGGATTTTAATACCTTACATTTACTCCTCTAGTCAAGGAAGGGAGAGAGAGAGAAGGAATTTTGTGGGACTATATTATAGGGATGTAAGAAATTATTTACATGAATACATAATTTATCCCTTAATTTATCACTATATCAATTTTGTTGGCATATGGTATAATATATATTAAACATGAGTAAAATTAAAAAATTGTTGAATTTTATGGTAAAATTAATAAAGTTTAAGATTTTTCTTGGTGGTTGTGAAAGATATTGAAAGTGCTTTATAAATAGAATTAAAAGAGTAAATTTATGAGAAATTTAAATCAAATACACTAACCACGTTCAGATGAACGAAAACATCCTATATAAAAATTTGTTTATTCATATTGTTTAAAGAACTAGAGAAGTTAATAACTAAATATATGGGAATTATATTTACCTGAAAATTTGTTAAGTTATCATGTGTATGAGATTCAGCACTTAAATTTTTATAATAGACTACGTATTCAATTTATCAAGTTTAAAATTTCAGTTTTAGATTTTAAAAACAAAGGAGGAAGTTATGATGACATAATCACGTAGAGGGGTCACATTTCTTGGGAAGTTATCAGGTATTCCCTCCGATTCTAGTTGTAAGACAGAGTTGACTTTTTTTAGAAAAATTAAGGAAACTAAATAAGTTATGTAAACATATCATATGTTGTGTATTCTTAGATTATATATCAGTTTATTAGTCAAACTAATTAGTTTTGAGGGGAAAAAATAAAAATATCCTAAAGTAATTTAATTAGTTTCCTTAATCTCCAAAAAAAAATCAATTTTATCTTATATTTAGAACAGATGGAATACAAAAAGTACATAATAAATTAATAATAGTAAGATTAAATAGTGTAATTTATCTAGACACCAAATGAAACGAGGCCCATCTCAACCGGCAGTTTTTGAAATTGAGAATATATGGGTTTTAATCTCCATATTTTTACTTTGATTGTCATGCGAATAAAAGGTCTGATTATGATTAACACTCATGGCTAATAAATGGAAGAATAAGCTTACCTAATAGCCATTGTCACAGTGATCAGTAAGTGATGGATAAGTAAGAACACAAAATTACAATGAATTAATAGTACACTTTATTTTAAATTTTATGAATAATAGCCATTGTCAAGGATTCCATTATTAAGGATTTGAAGTTTCTTAAACTAAGTAGGAGAACTGCTCATAAAGACCTTACTGGAAATTGAACATAAGGCAAAGTTATATAGAGAAGATATATTGCACATATGGGAAGATTGTTTGAATATAAAAAAAGACCTTTTGCACATATAAGAAGATTGTTTACATTCAAATGTCCCATTTGATGAATAAGTTTTCAATGAGGTGTTTTTGGACAATTTCTCCAACTAATTATGTGAAAAAGGAAAACGAGAAAGATTGATAAGATGGTGTTTATGGCGATTAAGTATTATATAGTTCTAATAGATAAAATATTTTCTCTTAAAAAGCAAAAGTCACAAACTTGTTCAAAAGGAGAGAAATCAAATTAGTGAATTGTAGAAATCATCGGCCAACTCATGATCCTTATACATCAAATCATTTCCTTCATCTCTCCAGTTATTCATGACCACCGTCTCTGATGTCATTTCCCACCCTCTCGGCACGGAAAACATTTCATCATAAACTGAATTCATCAGATTGTCTTCTTCATCCATTTCATCTTCAAATTGTGTAGGAATGTTCAGATGTTGTGTACTATCAAACTAAGAACTTTCATCCAACGGAGCTTTTATAATACGACGCAATAAATTGCTTCTGGAAGGTCTATCTTCTACATCTTCAAACACCTTCATCATCGCCACCAGACGTACGGTGGCCCAAGCCGTCCCTCCCAGCATATGGGTCTTTAATATACTGTATGGCCCTTCCAGTATCATCGGAAACAGAAAACAACTCTCCAGAGGGTTGATAGTGACAGTGCTGAAAAGTGATTGTATCAAGAAGGGTCCAGGGATGGGGCTCTCTTGCCAAAGGGGGATGACGTCGGAAACCACCCCATAGCCACCTGTGAGGGAGAGTGGGAGACTTTGTTGTTGCAATAGAACTGGAAGAGCCAGTGTACTACGTGCCTGTTTGGGATCTAAACAGGTTTTTTTTTAAAAAAAATCACAGTGGCTTCTAGCTTTTTAAAAACTGTGATGTTTGGGTTAACGTTTTAGCAGCTGAGCTTCTTTTCTAAAATCAATTTTTTTAAAAAAGTTTAAAAGTCTGGCTCTTTCCAAAAAAAAAAAACACTTTTACTATCGTCAATCTAAACACAAATGACATTTCTAATATGATTTTTATAAAAATCATATTAAAAAAAAACCACCACTAACTTTAACAGGCCTTCGTCTTTGCCGCCGGGGATATCATTGTACACCTCCATCGACGTGAGAGTTGGTCCTCCCTTGGGTTGACAATCTTTGTCTGGGAAGATGGAATTATCGAAAGATCCGTACATGTGTTTGGGAGATGTAAGGCGCTAACGAAGAAAATGGGTGCGATGATCGTATTAGTAACTTGGCTTTATATTTATAGGAAACAATTTATCATCTAACTCAATAGTTTACCTTATTTGATTATATCTATATTCAATTTAAACTTTAACTTAATTGTAACCGCGGGTTAAATTTTTGGAAAGATAATAAAATTTATATAGAATCTCATAATTATAGGTGTTAGAATATTAGTTGTTAGTGAGTTGTTAGAATGATTATGGGTTGTTAGAGTGGGTCTACAGAATTTTTTCTTTATTAAGTCATTGATTGTAATCCCGTGAATTCCTCCACTAATGTTCCCCTTATGATAGTATAAATAGGGACTTCTTCTCATCTGAATGATATAACAAAATATTTTCTGATAAACATCTTCATGGTATCAGAGCTTTGAAGAAAATTATCAGATTTTTTTTTCTGTCCAGTATCGCCTGTAACTCCCGCTTCTGTCGAGTTCTGGCCTCACAGTTGGCACCTCAGCTGATCAGCTCTTTCTTCCAGAACTGCAACAGCAGTGATTCAGAGAAGAAAAGAGGTTTATCGGCACTGTCAAAGCAGAAGCACTGTCACAGAATCGTCGTTGCCGCTCCACAGACGAGTTCTCGTGCTTCACTGTCTGCTGTTCTCATCGCTGCAACGTCACCGACGGCCTCAAGTCTGGTAACAGCAACAAAACAGAGACACTCCGGCCCCACTTCAGTTCAGGCGACCTCCTTCTTCCTCCTTGACCACTTTGCTCACAGACCCGAAGAGAGAGGGCAGTGAACGAAGGTCGAGAGTTGAGTAGGGGAGAGCGCCGTTGATTGCAATCTCCGGTGCGTCCTTCATAGAGCCGGAGTTAACATCCCTCGGCCAAGCAGTCGCTAGAGAAGAGCCGAGACACAGAGGAGAGCGTATCATCTGGATCTCAAGCTTCGTCTGATCTGTTATTTAAGTCATCGGGGACCAATTTGTCATTCTCAAAATTCGGAGGACTGAACTGGTATTTCTGAAATTTAAAGAACCAATCTATCATTTTCAAAATTCGGAGGACTGAACTGGTATTTCTGAAATTTGAAGAACCAATCCGTCATTTTCAAATTTCGGAGGACTGAACTGGTATTTTTCCAAAATTTCAGTATGTCATCTGAAGGATCTTCCTCTGTTTCACGGTCCAATGATATCTCTACTGTTCTTATTGTTTCTGAAAAACTTACTAGTGATAATTATCGGGAATGGTCTCAATCCATGACTCTCGCTCTAGATGGAAGGGACAAACTCGAATATATCACTGGTGAAGCAAAAAGACCTCCAGAATCAGAAATCAAGGCATTTAGAATTTGGAAGTCTGAAAATGCCTTGGTATCATCCTGGTTGATTAATGCAATGTCTTCATCAATAAAAAAGAGTTTCATGTATCTCTCTTCAGCCCGAGAGATCTGGGAGGCTCTTCAAGAGACATATAGTATTGTGGGGAATCGGTCTCGCCTGTTTGATGTTAAGAAAAAATTGTGGCAGTTGAAACAAGATCTCATGTCACTTGATGACTACTACCTTGAAAAGTCCGCTCTTTGGCAAGAGTTTGATGCCCTAAAAAATATTATTCCCTGTCTGCAATTCAGGGGGAGAGAGATGGTGAATTCCAGCCACAAGAGACACTAGAAGATGACCGAACTTTTACAGTTTATACACCTATCCAAATAGAACCTAATCATATCTCTGATGATCCAATACCTGAGAGAGACACAAACAAATGGGGAAATACCTACGAACGACATCAAAAAGAAGGTAATGAGCCACAAACTATTAGCACTCACCAAGAGTCAGAGCCGGAGGCAGGTCAAGAGGAAATAATGGTAACAGAGAATTCTGACATTGATCTTCCCATTGCAATACGAAAGAAGCTCAGATCATGCACTCGACATCCCATTGAAAGGTTTGTTTCCTATAAGGCCCTTTCATCTAAATACAGGGCATTCATCTCTCATCTTGATAGTATCAAGGTCCCAGACACAATTGATGAGGCCATGGCTATACCTGAATGGAGGCAAGCTGTCTTAGAGGAGATGGAAGCTCTTAAGCGTAATAAGACATGGGATGTAGTGGATCTACCACAAGGAAAGAAGCCTGTTGGGTGTAAATGGGTATTTTCTCCTAAGTATAAAGCAGATGGAGCTCTTGAGAAATACAAAGCTAGGCTGGTTGCAAAAGGATTCACGCAAGTATATGGGGAAGATTACACTGAAACATTTGCACCAGTAGTCAAGTTGAATACAATTAGAATCCTCCTATCCATTGCAGTTAATCTATATTGGAATCTGCACCAACTTGATGTAAAAAATGCATTCCTCAACGGAGAACTCAAGGAAGAGGTATATATGAAATTACCTCCCGGATTCCAAGGGAAGAAAGCTAATCAAGTCTGCAAGCTCAAGAGATCATTGTATGGATTGAAGCAATCTCCGCGTGCTTGGTTTGATAGATTCACTCGAGTTCTTAAGAGACATGGATACACTCAGGGGCAGAGCGATCATACCTTGTTCTTTAAACATCATAAAGACAAGATGGTTGTTCTAGCAGTATATGTTGATGATATAATTCTTACTGGAGATGATGAGGTAGAGATCAATCAAATCAAGGGAGCCCTTACGCGGGAATTCCAAGTCAAAAATCTTGGAGAAATGAAGTACTTTCTTGGGATGGAAGTTGCTCGGTCGAAAAGAGGTATCTATATTTCCCAAAGAAAGTATATACTGGATCTCCTAAAGGAAACAGGGATGACAGGCTGCAGACCTAGTAACACACCTATTCGGGTTGATAAAATAAACGAAGAAGCAGACCTTGGTAAAGCTGTGGACATAGGAAACTATCAACGAATGGTAGGTAAACTAATATACTTGTCCCATACCAGACCCGACATCGCATTGGCAGTTAGTATGGTCAGTCAGCACTCCTGTAATCCTACACAGAAGCATTTGAATGAAGTGTACCGGATTCTTCGTTATTTGAAGGGATCTCCGGGACGTGGCTTGTTGTTCAAAAAGACTGATAAACGAAATGTAGAATTGTTTACAGATGCTGATTGGGCAGGTGATCAAGATGACAGGAAATCCACTTCTGGATACTGTACGTATGTATGGGGTAACTTGGTCACATGGAGAAGTAAAAAGTAGAGCGTAGTTGCAAGAAGCAGTGCTGAGGCTGAATACCGAGCTCTAGCACTTGGGATTTGTGAAGGCATATGGATAAAACGTGTTCTTGAAGATGTAAGGAAATGCATAAATCTGCCAATCAAAGTCTATTGTGATAACATGGCTGCAATCAGTATTGCCCATAATCCAGTTCAACATGACAGAACCAAACATGTTGAGATAGACAGACATTTCATAAGAGAAAAGATTGATGAAGGCATTGTTGATCTACGATATATACCATCTAAGGAACAGACTGCAGATGTTCTTACTAAAGGACTGCCCAATGATAAGTTTGAATATCTTATTGGCAAGTTGAACATGATAGATATCTATAGTCCAACTTGAGGGGGAGTATAGAATCTCATAATTATAGGTGTTAGAATATTAGTTGTTAGTGAGTTGTTAGAATGATTATGGGTTGTTAGAGTGGGTCTACAGAATTTTTTCTTTATTAAGTCATTGATTGTAATCCCGTGAATTCCTCCACTAATGTTCCCCTTATGATAGTATAAATAGGGACTTCTTCTCATCTGAATGATATAACAAAATATTTTCTGATAAACATCTTCAATTTAGATTAAACTTAAACTAATCAAATATATAAAATATTTGCATATTTATTTTTTATATGGTTTAATACTTGAAGATGAGTATTATCTTTTTTTTTTATTTAAGATATATTCTAAAACAATATAAAATAATCTTAACTTTTCGCAATAGATAATTTGGCTAATCCATCCCATCTATCTTGTAATCATGTTAATGTAACCCAATTGGTTTTAAATAGTATAATTTCATCTTTTAAGATACAAATGCATATATAGACATTAAAGAATTTTTTATATGGTTTAATACTTGAAGATGAGTATTATCTTGTTGTTTTATGAACATTCCTGTTAATATCAAAAGCTTTAAACTTTTAGAAACTAAATCAAAAATAAAATAACTTTATAGTGTACAAAATAATATAAACTACATATTTCAATATTTAATAGGGAAAATTCCAAAAAACCATATTGGAAATTGCAAAAAAACAATTCAGTAAATTGAAAATGGGAAATGACATATCAGTTGGGTGTCAGAAGGGCAGAGGAATTTGGGATTTTGAAATATCGGCCAAATGACGAAAATGCCCTTCAGCCCTCTATTCCCCACTTCAGAATAACAACATGATCCCCGTAACTAACAACTTCAGATTTGACATTAACAACTGCAATTCTTTTTTTACAATTAACAAGTTTTAGGGCCAATATCAACACATATCTCTTAATTAACAACTCCGGATTCGATATTAACAACTCCAATTTCTTCTTTCTCAATTAATAAGTTTTAGGGTCAATAACAACACCTATCTCTTAATTAACAACTCCGGATTCGACATTAACAACTCCAATTTCTTCTTTCACACTTAACAAGTTTCATGGCCAATAACAGCGCCCATCTCTTAATTAACAATTCTGGATTCGAAATTAACAACTCCAATTTCTTCTTTTACAATTAATAAGTTTCAGGGCCAATAACAACACCTATCTCTTAATTAACAACTTTGGATTTGCCATTAACAACTTCCATGTCGTTATTTCGACTAAGGGCTGAAGGGCATTTTCGTCATTAGACCGAAATTTCAAAATCCCAGATTCCTCTGCCCGTCTGATACCTGACTGATATGTCTTTTCCCATTTTCAATGTACTGAATTATCCTTTTGCAATTTCTAATGTAATTTTTTGAAATTTTCCTAATTTAATATAGTCTAAAGAGTAAGAAGGGAAAAATAAATAAAAAGTGATCAAATGAAATGAAAATAATTTGAAAAGAATCAGATAGGATATAACTAATCACGCCTCAGATCCATTATGTCCTGCTATCTAATGGAGGATCCGACACAATTACATAACGAACCAAATCGACCATTATTGTAATGGGAAATTGTTGGAATTAATTATGTATGAAATTCACATTAACAGCGCCCAATCCGTCCCCACTGCGCTGAAGGAAGTAATGGAGAACGGTGCGTTTGAATCAAGTCGGTGTAGTGCGTGTTTGGATGAGCGGTGAAGAAGGAGTTTTTTTTCTAGATGGGCTTTTGGAAAACTCATATAGAAAAAAAGTTAGATTTTAGATGTGATTTGTGTTTGGATTGACGGTGACAGAAGTCACTTTTTTTTCTAACTTGAAACCTGTTTGGATTAGCGTTTGAAAAGCCCGTTTAAATGAAAAATGACTGAAAAGGGCATGAATTTTATTGAATAATATATATATATATATTAATTGTATATATTGTGATAATTGAAATGAATTTTTTTTTTTAAAAAAAAACTAGATAAAATAAAAAAGGTGCAATTATTATGAAAAAAAATATACTAAAGTATTTAATTAAAAAAGGATAAATTTATATTTAAATTAGAATGCATACATGAAATGTCTCATTATTGGATCATCTACCCCTAATAAGCTGGATATATTCTCATTGATGAAATGAAAAAAAAAAATTGAATAACTCAAAATTAAATATAAAATTTTCTAATGTAATATATTCTCACAAATGAAGATATTTTAGACATTTTGATTATTTGTATTTTTAAACTAATGTGAAAATATATCTCCTTATTTGACCAATAAGTGTAAGCAAACGAACAACTTGAACTATAGCACGTCGCCGTACACAACTATTCTCCATATATATCAAATCACCAAAGGAATACAGGGTCCCACACATCAAGAGGGAGCTTTTTCACTGGTGAGAAGCAATGGAAATCAACTTCTTTGATACGCTACTTTTTATTTATAAGCTCAGTGGCAGCTACCGTCATCCCAAACGAAGCTATTTTATGTCAAATGAGCTTTTGTGGTGATTTGTGAAGCAAGCTTTTTTTATTCCCCGGACGCATTTCCAAACTGACCCGTAGTGTTGTATGAGACAGATCGAGGGTCCCATGGTTAGCCCCCACGAGTCCGATCGATGGTCATTGGTCTCTCCGCCCATGGCTGACGTAAGGTGTTATTAATTATTTTTGCCGTTAGGATGTCTCAAGGATAATAATGTAAAAAGTAAACTTATTAAATTTGGATAGGATATTGAACCAAATAAAATATTAGATTAATGGTTAGCGGGTCATATAACTTGTCACACAATTAGCTTACTAACGTCTCTCCTATTCTATTTTTACTTATTTGCATGGGTAGGAATTAGATTTTTGAAACGATCAATTTGATGTATATAAATGCCTTTTTCACTGGTGTTTTTTCTTTGAAAAAAAACAAGTGGATATATTTTGCATTAGAAAAATTAGATATGAAATCAAATACTACATTTTTTTTTTTACCTTGACAGAACAAATATATTGGGTCATTATGAAATGCAGTTATTTCAAATTGGATAGTGTTAACATGTTTTTCTAGTTTTTGTTAATTAATGAAAGAACTTAATACTCATAGAAGGAGTTGGCCCTCTTGAAATATTTACCATCTTTCTTCGTTGGTTGCCTTCAACTTTTAAGTGTGTGGAACGATCCTATGAAATAAGAAACCTACAAAATATATCTTATAGTTGAAAAAAATATCATAAGACAGAAAACACATTATTCGTTTTATTTATCCCACAATATGTAAACCAAAATAAAACTTACATATAAAGAAAGACAAGGACACGGAGTACCATTATTTAACAACAGAGTAATATTTAAAACCATAAAACAGGCAACAAAGGTGTTGAGGAGGAGAGGACGATATCAATCGTAGGTGGACCTCTCATTTAATCCGACGGCACAGAGTGATTCCATCACCAACAGGGAGCATGCAGATTTCAATCCTAGGGTCCATAGCCAGTGCCTTGTTGAGCTCCAACACAAAGCCCCTATACGACATGACGTAATCATCCATGGGCACATCTGGTGATTCCACGACAGAGCCGTTCCATAGGGTGTTGTCGTAGCCGATCAAGCCCCCAACCTTCACTAGCTCGATCAGCCTCTTGTGGTAATTAAGATAATTGTTCTTGTCAGCATCCACAAATATGAAATCGAAGCTTCCATGATTCTTCTCCTGCATGTATATATAAACACATTTATGCATTTATTTCCCAATTTAATTTTTTTCTTTGTTTTTGAGAGAAATTTATATATAAAAGCTTAATTACATCTTTAAGCAGTTGATCAAGAAGAGGAAGTGCAGGGCCTTCACGAAAGTCAATTTTGTGAGCAACACCAGCTTTCTCTATTATTGGACGACCTATTTCATAGCTTTCCCTGTCAATGTCCATGGCCAATATCTGCATAAAAAACAAATTAGCAAAGATTTTTATGCCTTCAAATAATTTTAGCCTTATTAGAATAATTCAAATTGATGGAATAGCTAAAATTTATTTAAAGTGTTTCATTTTCTATTGGAATTGATATAATGTATACCCTTATTTAATTGTTGACGGCAAGTGGTCCCTAGGATGCTGAATATGTTGATTCTAGAGGAAAGTAAAGTTTGAAAAGTTTTCCCATAAAGGTTTACACATTAATATTATTCTTAAAATTACTGTTATTCTAAAATTTTAAAAAATTCATAGCTTATTTTGGAGAAAATTGTTGAGATATTTTATAATTATCTTAGGCAATCTTTAATTAAAATTAATTAAGAGAATCTGTACTCATTTATTTGTGGATGGTAACTGGTCCTTAGGAGATGATGCCACAGGAGAGTAAAGTCAGAAAAAATTAATTACTACATTCACAGGCAGTTTATAAATTAAATATTTAATGTGGCAAAACAAGTTTATACACTAAGCATTATAGTAATTCTTGAGAAGTTATCATTAGTATTTATTCCCTCCGGTCCTTTTTATAAGAGCTCAATAACTATGTTATGCAGCTGAAGAAAACGGTTAAAATTGATTAAAAACAATAAATATATCTGAAATAAACATTATTTTTCTAAATATGTCCTTATTTATGAGGAGGCAAGTAAGAGAGAGAAAATGGGAAATAAATGAGGGAAAATAAGAAAGAGAAAGTTTTCTCTTTTTCAGTTTTTCTGGAGCTGGTTCTTAATATAAACAAATTTTTTTTGTCCCAAAATTTAAATTATATTTTCCTTTTCTACCCCTATTAAATATATAAATTTATATTAATTAACTATCTCCCATTCACCACTAATTCTCTTTCATTTAATCATTTATTACATATTCTCTCTTATATTTTCTACTCATTCTCTTTCATATATAAATGGGGGATATTTGAAAAAGACATGGCATTTTTTTACATATTTATTGTTTTTAACTAATCTTAACCGTCAATTCATTTTACTCAATCAGGAAAAAAGTTGCTTATAAAAAAGACCGAAAGGAGTAAGAATATAAAAGGAAACAAGAAAGGAGAATGAAAAAAGTCCACCTTTTAATTAATGCCATATAAGGATTTATGAGGGGCAAAGATGGAAAAAAAGATATTAAATGTTGAGCAATTTTTGTCTGGCTCTTATAAAAAAGATCAAGCCAATTTAAATTTTAGATTCTTATAAAAGGATCGGAGGGAGTACTAGATAATAGATATTCTTGCTTCATGAGAGAAGAAAATAGTACTCCCTCCGGTCCTAATTATAAGACAAAGTTGACTTTTTTGGAGAAATTAAGGAAGCCAATTAAATTACTTTAGAGTGTTTATATTTTTAGTATCTTTAGATTATATATTAGTTTATTCGTCAAATTAATTAGTTTGGAGAAAAAAATAAAAATAAAAATACTCTAAAGCAATTTAATTGGTTTCTTTAATTTCTCCAAAAAAGTCAACTTTATCTTATAATTAGGACCGGAGGGAGTAATAACTTGTTTGGTGAAGTGACCATAATTTTTTTGTGGCCAAGAAGTGACCATAAATAATATTAATACAAATGATACATTCTATTTTTATCAATTATAATTAATTCAGCATAACCATATACAACTCATGTATATTGTTCTTTTTTTTTTCCATGTACTTAACAGAAAAAACATCTTCACATCTAGAGGATTGAACTCGCAACCACATACTTAAAAATAGACTTAAAGAAATGCTTAATGTTTGTTTGAGAAATAACAAAATTGTGGTTTCAAACGTCTTTTGTCGTAAGTTGAGATAAAATTTTTTCTATATATTTATTCTGTAAATCATAAAAACACTTCTAAATACTAAAATAAACATGCACATGGTATGCCCTATAAGTACCTTGCCATCATAGGGAAGAGCGAGGGCAGTGGCAAGCAAAGAGTAACCAGTAAGCACACCAATTTCCATGGCGTTCTTGACATTCATCAGTTTAAGCAGAAAGTTCAAAAATTGCACTTCATCTGCCGTTGTCGCCATCATGCTCCTATATGTGTGTGTGTGTTTCATTATTTTCTTCAAAATCATCATCAACAACCCGCAAACAAACCCATGCGCACACACACACATCAATACTACCTCCGGTCCTAAATATAGGATAAAGTTTGCACTACAAAATTTGTCCTATATTTAGGACAGGAGGGAGTATTATATATGAGAAGTTGAAAGTGTACATACAAAGGATGCTTTTCTGTGATCTCTCTCAGCTCCTTCATGGATTCTGGTTCTCTCGGATAAACACTGGTTTCCAGAATATACTGCAACATCATCATCATATCAAACGATAAATTCTTATAGTAAGTACGTCCAAAGTAGAGGAAACTAAACGAATGGGATAAGAAATGGGTTTGATTTGTTGGTGCGCGTAGTAGTACCTGGTAAAGGGCATCATTCCTCAAGAGGATCTTGGGGACGACGCCTTTTTGGTGCTTGTCTGCTTGGTGGTCTCCTTTGGATGCCATTGTTGCTATTCAAACAAAAAAAGCTGAGATTCAAAGTTAAGAAGGCAGAGACAGAGAAGATTGGGATGAAAATGAATGAAAAGACAATGGCCATTTATATCCACACAAAAGCAAGGAGCAGACCGGGGGGCTGAACCGGTCAGAGCATAAATGCACTCTTGATTTGTTTTGGCCTTGAGCAGGCTCCCAAACACGGCTGGGTGGTTGGTGATTCCTTAAACATTTACTCAGGGTTATGTACCCGGACCGGACCGGCCGGTTCGGCCTGAAAACCGGTGAACTGGCCGGTAAATCGGTCCGGTCCGGGTTACTATTTAAAAAAAAAATTTTAATTTTTCTTTAAAATTTCATACTATAAGTCTAAAATTTTCAATTTCTCACCGGTTTGGTCCCTGTTTAGCTCCGGTTTGGCCCCATTTTGACCCACTGACCCTTAACCCAGTACCCCGACTGATTCAATACCCGGTCCGGATTTTAATACCTTACATTTACTCCTCTAGTCAAGGAAGGGAGAGAGAGAGAAGGAATTTTGTGGGACTATATTATAGGGATGTGAGAAATTATTTACATGAATACATAATTTATCCCTTAATTTATCACTATATCAATTTTGTTGGCATATGGTATAATATATATTAAACATGAGTAAAATTAAAAAGTTGTTGAATTTTATGGTAAAATTAATAAAGTTTAAGATTTTTCTTGGTGGTTGTGAAAGATATTGAAAGTGCTTTATAAATAGAATTAAAAGAGTAAATTTATGAGAAATTTAAATCAAATACACTAACCACGTTTAGATGAACGAAAACATCCTATACATATTTTTTTTTTTTTTTTTTTTGGTTAAACCATCCGGTATCTGGGGGGTATTCTGGGTTCATTGCCCGCCCTCCAACTAATCCGGACCCAACCGAGGAGCACTTACGCGGGCAGGTCGGTACCGATGGGACAACCTCTTTGAGGCTGCGTTAATTATCGCGTCTGTCACCCCCCAGGATTCGAACCCTCGTCCTGAGGGGCGCCGGCCGTAGACCCTTCCATCTCGACCGAGCGCCCATTGGTACATATTTTTTTTTTTTAAAAGGTCATGTATCTTTCTATTGAAAGCAATTCTATTTGAAGCATAATTGAAAACTAAATGTGCTGTTTAAGACCCCTTATCTTCTTATTCTCTTTTAACCATTAGATTAATATTTGAATGATTTAGATTTAGTTTTACACAAAATAATGTTTTTATTTTCTTTATTTCAATATTAAATTATTTAGATCAAAATTTAACCATTTGTAATTAATTAATTATCTTTCTTTTTACAATTTAACATTTACAAAATAATTTTATAAAAGACTAAATCTATATCATTCAAATATTAATCCAATGATTATAAAAAGAGAAAACAAAAGAAAGGGAGGAGTAGAGATTCTAAACCTCTAAATATGGGCAGTTTTCTCAAAAGGGTTCAAATTTTGATTTATCAAATTATAAAGGATTAATCTTTTCTACTAAACTCAACCCATCGGCACCCCTTTGCATAATTGTTAACAGGGGCATTTATTTTTTCCCCAACAAATTATTAATAGAGTCATTTAATTTGGTCCAATTTTCCGAAACCTTGTAGGAATATTAATCAAAATTCCATTCTTAGACGTGCAGAGTACTCCCTCCGTCACAATTTATAAGATCTTTTGTCGACAAAAAATTAATGCCAATAAAGTCAATTAAATACAATTTAGAATTTTAATTTTTCAAATTACAAATGTAAACTTTCAAAAAAAAAAAATATCTTTCATTGCTGGCAAGAAAATATCTTTCATTTAGTAAGGGATAGAGGGAAGCTAGTAAATATATTTGATGAGGGAAATAATGAGAGGTAATTATGGAATAAGTTTCATTAATGAAATATTATTTTCCTCCAAATATTTTATATTATAAAACATCAAATCACTCAAAACAAAAACATCTTATATAATTGAACGGACTAACGGAGGAAGGCAAACAATGTTTCTACTTTTCTTTTGATAAAAAATTCAATCATGTTATAAAAGTAGATGTGATAAGAAAATTGATAGGATTCAGAGAAAATTGATAGAATTTCTAGAAAGAAGTTCTCATTCAATTCAACTGAAACAATCGATTACAGGCCTTTATATAAAGTTAGAAATCTAACCCTGGTTGCATGACCATGGTTATATTTAACTCTGGTTACATGATCATGATTACTTTATATCTTCTTTATGTCCTTGTCTTCTTTTGCTTTTGCTTTGTGTCATGTCTTTTTTTCTTCTTTATGTCAAGTCGACGGGAAGAATAATATGAGTCACATCCATATATTTAATATTCATAACAAATCCATTATTTTTATATTGTAGTAAATGGGTTCACCAGACCACTATCAACATTCCATTATTATTTTACCTATATCGTTCCATATCATTTACATTTAGCAGTCACGAGATTTTTTTTTTTTTTTTTTTTTTACCTGACGGTTACGGCCAGCAAAGGACCATATCTTGTTAACCCTCACCACGTCTCCATGTCCTTATCCACTGTTTCTTCTTCTGAGCCCATGCAAGTAAGCAGGAAAGCAGCTCTGCCAGACTGCCATTAGTCCTTTTACGTATTCGAGGTCCTCACCAACACTAAGCCCATTCACTGTTTCAAAAGCATATTAAAAGCAGGGGTATTTAAATTCGGGACTGGGATCGGATCGGAATCCACCACTCCCGGTCCTGATCCCGGTAATCTCGAATGGGACCTGGATCAAACCGAGAAATCCCGGTGTTTTTAATAAAAATTAAATTTAAAAAATATTATTATCTTTATTAAATTTTCTATAATCTAGTGTTTAAAGTAATTATTTAACACATAATAAAGCCATAATAATCATACAAATTGATCTAAAATTGAAGAATAGCATTTTATTATTATAATTATTATCACCTTCATTATTTTTGTTATTATTTTTATACATTATATAGTAGGATTAGTATCACGATATATACAGTTTAACTCCAACTAAATATGCGATACAAATTTTATCAAATGATAACTTAAATTATAGGATAAAAAATAAAAAAAATAAAACAATAACTTAGTTTTTAAGAAAAAAATTTTAAAAAAATAAAAAAACCGGGACCGGGATCACAAGGTGTGTGACCGGTCCTGGGTCCCATAGATCCCGATCTCGGTCCTGGCTTGGACGGGAAATTCCCAGGATCAAACCGGGACTGGGACCGGACAACCGGGATCAGGACACTTTGAACACCCCTAATCAAAAGCTTTCACTTTTACTAATAGGGGTTAGGTCTAGTGAAAAAGGTTAGTCTCTCATAACGTGACGAATCAATAATCAAATTCCTACAGGAAGAGGCACTAATATTTAGTACTTGACTGAGGATTGCCTCCAATAGAAAAATACTTTTGCATTGCAAAAGAAAGCTTTAACTTTTACTCTCATCAAAACTCTTCAAAATTTCTTAACTATGGTAGGGAGGTCAGTGCTTATTAAATATGTACTTTCTGCATTGCCAAGTTATCAAATGCAAACCATGTTGTTACCGAAAATCGTGCTAAGAGACCGAGAGAGACATAGCAGGCAATTCCTTTGGAACCAAATGCAAGATTGGGAAAAGCTGCACCTGATAGGATGGGAACAAGTGAAGCGAGAGGAGAAAGGGAGGACTTGGTATTAGGGATTTGAGAAGACAGAATGTAGCCTTTATTATGAAATTGTGATAGGGCCTGTTGACAAGACCAGAAGCACTTTAGGTTCAATGTCTCCAAAGCAGGTATGGGTGTGGAAATGGATTATATCCTATGGTATGCAAGAAGAAGAATGCATAGGCTATTTGGAGAAGTTTTAGTTCAGTATGGGAGAAGTTCTACTAGGGTATCAGAATGATGGTCAGGGATAGGAACACTGCTAACTTCTGGTGAGACTTATGGACACCTTTGAATGAGCCACTTGTACATTTTGTGGATAGGAATTGGCGTTGCATTGATCTAGGGGTTAAGGCCAAATCCTTTGTTTTGCATGAGGGCACATGGAACACTCATGCTTGGGAACAATTCTTTCCAAGATGAGTGGTGAATATATTGGCAAGTATGAAGGTTCCGGAGGGGGCAAAACAAAATAGGTTCTGCTGGAGATAAGCCTTTGATGGTTGATTCAATGTTAAAGCGGCTCATAATATGATCTTTAGTAATGAGCAGACAGTTAGCATGGGCCAATGGCAAAAGATGTGGAGACTACCTATTTCGGAGAAAATCAAGTTCATCTTATGGCAAGTTTTCCTTGAGAGGCTACCCACAAACTCACTAAGAGTGAAGAGAGGAATCTATGAGGGTGATGAGTGCCTTTTGAGTGTCAAAGAGAGGAAGCGGCTTTACATATTCTAAGAGATTGCAAAATAGCGAGAGAGATATGGCTGGAATTTGTTTCTCCAGACCAATGTTTTTCTTTTTTTTAGATCTTCTTTGCAAGTCTGGCTAAAGGAAAACATGACGAGCATGAACTATAGAGTGCTGAGGGTGCATAAATGGCCCTGGCCTCTAGTCTCCTGGGGCTATTGATAGAGTTCGAGTGCAACAGAGTGATATAGTTCATGCTCGTATGTACCAACTAATGGAGACATCGGACCAGGGGCAATTTCATCACCAAATCTTTAACTTTGATGGATCGATTGACTCACGATGGAGAGCACCATCGGAAGGGTATGTTCGATTGGATGTTGATGGTTTGGTCAACGGTCACTAACATGCTTCCTACGGAGAATTGATCAGGAATGCTCAAGGATATTGGGTAGTAGGATTCTAGAAGTTGAGTGGTCTTCCACCGACCGCAGCAGAAGTGTTAGCTTTACTCACAGGTATCACAGTTTGCAAATAGTTGGGGTTCCAGATAGTCCTTGTCTATATAGACTCCATGGAAGTATACCAGTTGATTATGTTTGATTGTGGTCCTAATCACCGATTAAAGCCTGGGATAGCAAGGATCAGAAGTTTGGTTTTCTCTTATTGAAAAGTTAAAGTTAGATATACACCGCGTGATGTATTAAGGTGTTTTGATGTACTAGCTAAGGAAGCACACAGTAGCTGGGAGGGCATGTTGTTATCATAGGAACCACCCCCAACCTGTCAAGATAGGTTAGTGAGGGATAGAATTGAGAGCCATATGGCCAAGCCAGAGGCTCATGCTGTGTAATATTTCAAGCTGTTTGCTTGCCAGTCAATTCAAAAAAAAAAAAACTCTTCAAAATTCACAAAAATAATAATTACTAGTGTTGGGGTAAAAGAGTGAGGTGAATACCCACATGGGCATAATAGGATCAACTAATGTTTGACCATTTGAGCTGTTAAAATGGAAGTGACATTGCTATGTTTTTATACTTTAAAGGCAATATTACTCTTCAAAAAATTTCTAGGCACTTATTGCTCTTCAGCAAATATTTTTAAGGCCTAATTGCATCTTAATCCTTGCAATAATGAGAAAGGAGGTACTTTCTTATTTGATTTTCTTAAAAAAAATTGTATTCTGCTAATAAAAACTTTGTTGAGTGATTTTGAAGTCAAGATGTGATTAAGAAAAAACAAATACATAAAATAAAGGAAATGAATTGGATATCATGAAAGATCCAGATTACAATAACCTTTTCCACCTTCCCTCATTCGCAATTATCAAATTTTAAAATGAAAGGATAAAATGACTTTCTTTATAATATTCATATTCTTACAGGACGCCTCCATATTCGCCATCGAGAGGTGTCATCCGCCAGAACACATTACTTTTCTCAGTATAAGCAAAGATTTTAGTAAAACTTTAAGATTAGTGCTTATTGGAGTTTTCACTTGATCCGACGGCAGAGAGTGATTCCATCACCAACAGGAAGCATGCAAATTTCAATCCTAGGGTCAACAGCGAGAGCCTTGTTGAGCTGCAACACAAACTCTCTATAATACATAACGTACTTCCTCAAGGGCGCATCAGGTGGTGCCACCACAGAGCCGTTCCATAAGGTGTTGTCGTAGCCGATCACACCCCCAACCTTAACAAGTTGAAGGAGCCTCTCATGATAGTTGAGGTAATTGTCCTTGTCGGCATCCACAAATATGAAATCGAAGCTCCCATGATTCTTCCCCTGCATTCATTTTCAAGTTTCGGTTTATTTATTCACCGTCTCTGATTCTTAATATAAGAACTAATTGGGAGTCAGATTTAGTCCTAATTAAAGAAGATGAAGAAAGCTTACGTCTTTGACGAGTTCATCAAGAAAAGGAAGGGCAGGGCCTTCTCTAAAGTCAACTTTGTGGGCCACACCAGCCTTTTCCAGTGTGGGCCGGCCCAATTCGTAGTTCTCCCTGTTAATGTCCAGTGCCAGGATCTGCACCCAACACAAACCAAATTTTTAAATATCTAGAAGGGAAGCCCGAAGCTGGATGCGACATTTATAAGTAAACATTAAACACCCTGGTACCCCTCCCCCCCAAAAATAAAAATTAAATTAGTTAATTAAATGTATACTGTGAAGTTCAGAGAAGAATTAAAAAATGGTAAGTGATGTCATTTATCCGGTCACCTTTTTCATTACTCAATTATGAGGGCCTGTTTGGCATAAAGGATCGAGGGAAGGGAATGTTTTAAATAAAATGAAAGTGAGATGAGATGTAGAAGGGTGGGGGTACCTTGCCGTCGTCGGGGAGGGCGAGGGCGGTGGCGAGCAAGGAGTAGCCGGTGTACACTCCGATCTCCATGGTGTTCTTGGCGTTGATCAGCTTCAGCAGCATGTTCAAGAATTGCCCTTCGTCCGCCGATGTTGTCATTATGTTCCTGTTTTTTTTTTAATTACTATATATATTTCTCCAACCAATACGTACATAAAAATTCAATTAATTAATTAATTAATTAATCACATCTTACCATGGGTGCTTTGCTGTTATCTCTCTCAGCTCCTTCATGGGTTCTGGTTCTCTTGGGTACACGCTCGTTTCCAGAATATACTGCAACCATATAACCACTTGTTTCAATTTTGTTATTATAATTAATTGTGATGAGAAGGACAAAGAAGGTTTCGAGATTTGATGACGTACCTGATACAGAGCATCGCTTTGCAAGAGGCTCTTATGCCCAACCTCTTGGTGCCTTCCTGCTTCACTTTGCTTCTTCTCTTCTCCGTTCGACGACGCCATTAATACTCTCCTCAAACTTCAACTTTTGAACTCTGCGTCGTCTGATGGTTGAAGCAGAGCTTGGAGATGAAGATCCCTGAAGATGGCCTTATAAATAAGACAGGCCAAGTCCTGGTTGAACCGGGGAGTGGAGGTTTGATCCGGCTACTTGCCGGTTCACGGTAGGTGAAGTCCTATGGATGCGTGAACCTGGTCCCACGCTCCACTCAATTTGCGTAGGACCACTCTAATTTTTGTTAAAAAATAAGATTTTTTTCTAAAAAAAAATTATATTAAAAAATAATTGTTTGTAGTGAAAAGTTTGCCATTCCGCCGGCGGTCCAAAAATGTATGCTGTATTGTAATTTTTATTTTTTGATATTTTTTTTATTTCTAAAGTCAAGCGGTAGGGGAAAAGTGGGCTGTCTCATGCAGTGATGCCGTCAATAGTTTTCCGGCTAATAAATAAAAGATGCTGCATCGTTAAGGGTGGGTCCCAACAAGTGTAGCGAGAAAAAGACACGTGTCTATTGAGGGTTTGGCTTTTCTCTGCTGCCAACCTTGTTCGTAGTTTGATTAACTATCTGTAATTAATATTTATTTATAAGAAGCAGTGATTTCTTATCTGAAGTATTCATTAAAGTTTTTCTTTTATATATTCATTATAATGAATCTTTTCTTGTTAATGAGATCAATTGGTAAAAGCCATCAATATATAACATATTTATGAATCAACTTATTTTTTTCATTACAATCAATCAACTTATATATTAGTCTATTACAAAAAGGAAAGGAGGGAGTACATAAAATGTGTGGCCTTATAAAAAATATACAATATGTGTGGATTCATAATAATTTTTTGGGGACAAAAAAAATAAAATGCTAGGAAGGAAAGATGGTTGGTGAGCATCAAAATCATAAGGCGTTGAGGAATATTAAGACATTGGAAGTTGGCTACTATGTTGAAAAATTGAAGATCCTTCATCCTCCATAGTTCATAAGATTAAATGTGATTGGCCAAAAAAAAAACAAAAAAGATTAAATGTGATTGTGACGTTTCCTCCAATGATTTACGTGCAAGTGAAATACATGCAAGTGACTTCCATGATGTTGATATCATTCATTTGACACCAAGACGAGGGGAAGAGAAGAAGTCCCAATAGCATTGAACATAATTTCACTTCAATTTTTTCCAAAGAGAATATAAAATATCCATCTATTCTATTTTTATTATTTATTATAATTTTTTTTTTGTAGTGTCTTGAGAAGTTTTTAAATAATTTACGATTTAAAGTCTTAGCTAGCATGAGTTTTATGCATATAAAAAACCTAAAAAATGAGTTATATTATTCATAACTTTTGAATAGCAGAATTTATCAAAATTTTCCTGTGTGGGTGTAACCGTGTTGAACATATGTTTTAATCTTTTAATCTAAAACATGATTTTTTTTTTGAAAAAGTAAGTTTTATTTTACATATATAAATTCCTTATGAGGAAGTAGGATTTAAGAATAGGATTTTTAAATTGTGACTTGAAAATGTAGAATTTTCAAACCTGCTAGTCCGTTTCCTTTGTCCCATTTTTCCTCTCATACACAATTTTTTTGAGGATCTTTCTTCTGTTTTTTTTTTTTTTGGTGATAAAGATTTTTATCTACTTTTGACAACATTAAACCAGTACTTTACTAACAAAACCACCAGTGAAAGGCACATTTTTTTAAATAAGAATTAAAATATAGTCATGGTTCTTATGTGTAGGAGTGAGCATTTAGTTTTTCGATAAAGACCGGAAACTGAACAAGACCAATTTAAAAAATCGAACCGAAACCGATTAAATAAATTAATTAGAGTATTTTGGTTCGATTCGGTTAATAATTGAATTAACCGATTTTTTATTTATTATTTATAAAATAAAATATATAGAAATAAATTTTTTAAAAAGATTATTTTTTATCCTTAAGATTAAATTTAGAGGAGAAATATATAAAATAAATTAATTAGATTTAAAATATCTATAGATTTTATCTAATATTATTCAAAATCTACACCTATTTAATTATAAAAACATACATTTATCAAATGGTATATATTAAATATAAGTATATTATACATATTTCGATTTTTCGGTTTTAACCGAAGTATTTTTCTAATAACCAAACCGAATACCGGATTTTTAGGAAAATAAAAACCGAAATTTTACCAAAAACCAAATTAACCGAACAAAAAAAATGAATTGAATTCGATTTGGTTCGATTTTTGGTTTTCAATTCTAATTTGCTCACCCCTAATTATGTGAAATACAAGAAGGTTTCTCCTAGAGAAGAACTCATTTAGTCTCCAAAAATTAAGATATAAATAGATTAAATATTTTGAAAGATATCATAAAGGCAATTGGGTTCATGATCGCAATACTCTAAAGATTATGCCTACATCCTACCTTCAGAATCTCTTAGATGATGATATTCACACACACATATATGATCCACTGATCAGCTTGATATGTATCATGCACAAGAAAGCCACTAATGACGTGATTATGAATGTTAGTTTTGATATTCGAACTTTCAAATCAATAAAAAATTAAAGTTTTCTCCATTAAAACATATAATATGAAAATCTTAATTGAAATATGACCACGAGTCATGAAAATATTGGACAGACAAAAGGAATGAACACTTTTTATTAAAATAAATTTAGGGAGTAGGTGAAGGATAATAAAATGAGGTATTTGGAGGGGTCTGGTTTCTCTCATTGTCCCTTTTCTCATCATCTCTCATAATCTTTAAATCATGTCCGTCAAATCAATCTGAAAGACAAAAAATGAGCCATGTTATCAAGTTATCACTCCTTTTACTTTTCTCTCATCTTCCCAATCAACGGTCCAGATGGACTCCTGTTCCCAATTAACGGTTCAGATAAGCTCATAAAGAATGATGAGAAAATGAGATGATGAGAGGATCTGCTTCCATATTTGGAGTCAATGACAAATCAAAAGGAAATTAAGAAAGATTTAGGGAAGGAAAGGGGATATGGTACCATGAAGGAAGGAGAGAAAGTACAAACCCCCCTCACATAAGGGCATCCAATTAGAATGGTGCACGGCGTGCCCTATATATTGAGTGGTTCTCTTCTCTTCGTTTGTCCGTTTCTTACGTATTACTACTTTGTAATCTCCGCCTCATTAAAATTAATCTAATCCATTCCTATTATTGTTATTAAAAAAAATTGTTATTAATTTGTAATTTATAATGCTTTGGCCAATATAAATATATATAGTATTATCAAATGATTTAATTAGTGTGAGGTCATATAAGACTACTAATTATACTAAATTTCATATAAACAAGCCTTCTGAAAATCATTTTTTTTAGTACTTACTAATTAAATCCATATTAGACTATCGGGGAGTTTGGAGTAGCTTATTTTTTGTTAATAAGTGTTTATTACGTAAGTCGAGATAAAACTCCTCTTATATACTTACTTCATATATATTAAATCACGATTTATAAACAATTATAATAAAAAATAAATTATCCCAAATAAATATTATGTTTCGTATAAACAAGCCTTATTGAAAATCCATTTAATGATGACTTGGGGATTATTCGGTTCAATGAAAAAGTTATGAATTAGCACTTGAAGCCTTGAAGGTGTGAAGTGACGCTAAATAATTAAAAATTGAAAAAAAAAATCTTCTATTTTTTTATTATTTGAAAATAAAAAAATTAACCCACTCAACCTTAGTGAGTATATTGACAGCTCAACGACTTTATAATTGTAGAACCCTCCACTCTTGGCTCTATTTGGATATAATTATAAAATAATATGTGAAGTAATTTGTTCATGAATCTTTTTTATTTTTTTGCTTGTTCATTTGGTTTTCTATCCATAAAAAAAGAAAGGAACAATTCAACCTTACGTTCCCCTTCTCTTTGTCCCACGCAAATAAATGTGTCCAATCCTTTGAAAAAAATTGTGCTTTCAAAAAGATAATAACGTGAACGCAAGTTTATAGGACATTTGTCTTTTAAAGAGAAGGAAGGTTTGTTTTGTAACTTTGTTATGTTACAGTAACCCATAGAAACAGGACGGCCACGACTCCTCCAAGGTACAAAGGGAAATTCAAGTTAAACCATTCATTAATTGGCCAACACTTGGTTGCCTTTTTTTCTTGGGTGAAAAGGACATTTTTTATTTGAAAGTTTTTATTGAGAGGAAATTTTATTCCGATGTTTTATGGGGGACAATTTTATTATGTAAGTGTAAAATATGGAGCAATTTTATCCGGACTAGTATCTTAGTTAATTTTAACCGTCAGTTGATCAAATATGTTGAGCTGACAGTTCGTTCACATATCATCCACATTATTTTTGTTAATGTGTAAATCTGTCTCGGAAGTTTTAAATCTAACTTTGAAAAAAGATAAAGTAAATGACACTTGGACTTATGCAGCAAATTTATACCTTAACAAAAATAATGTGGATGACATGCGTATTGTCAGATCAGTATATTTGGTCAACTAACGGTTAAAATTAACTGATATAACGATCAGGACAAAATTACTCGATTTTTTACATTTCTAGGACAAGTTGCCTCCTGAAAAAAATTTCAAACAAAATTATCCCTCATTAAAAACTTATGGGTTAGATTTACCCCTTAACCCCTTTTTTTCTCTCCCTTCAAACACTTGATTGCCTTTAACTGCCTCAGTTTTGCCGTTTTGGAACCATACATGCCACGCATCATATATTACTTCTTGAGGGCAGATGAAGCCTTCTCTCAATTAACCAATCTTCGAGGTTAATACCTATTTTATCCACACCTCAAATTATTATGTAAGGACAACCTTTTTTGGTTTAGAGGATTTCCAAGACTCCACAAAAGGACAATCTTTTACTGGTTGTTTGGTATTTTTGTTTTTTTTTTTGTTTTTGGGAGTGAGCGGACGAATCTTTTTTTAATTATATTTAAAAAAAATTAAAGAAGTGAAGTTAAATTTTTTAATTAATTTTTTTATTCTTTTATTTTACATCTTCTCTTTATTAAAATTTAATTCATAAAAAATTTTCCTTCCTTCCTCTCCAAATCCTCTATACCAAGGGTTTGTTTGGTATGAGGGAAGTGGAGAGAAAAGTTTTTTTTTTGAATTGAATTTAGAAAAGTAAAAGAAGTGAGATTAAAAGTTTTTAATCAATTCTTCTTACTCTTTTATCATATATGCTCTTTTTATCAAAATTTTACAACCCCATTTCTCTAATTTCTATAAAATCCAACTTATAAAAATCTCCACTCCTCTCTAAATTCCTCATACCAATCAGACGTTAGTTTCTTTTTAAAGGTGAGTTGGCAGGCCAGGTTGGCTACCTGCCAGCTCACCAGGGGCACCACCTAAGCCGCAACCCACGTTACCACCTGTACCTCAAAAGCAAGCCCCCATTCAATTGGTAAACCTTTGGCGGGTGGATCTTAAATGCTCATTGTAATGTTATTAATCTCAGATATTTCATTCACGTAATATTACATATGTTTATATACACGTAGTTACATAATCAGAATCCGACATGCCGTTCCTAACTTCTTCCTACCACTATGACTTTTCCTACATGCTTCCTGTCGGTAAGGGATTCCTTTGACTTCTACTTCTAACACTCCCCCTCAAGTTGGAGCATATATATTGATCATGCCCAACTTGTTACAAAGATATTTAACCCGTGTCCCATGTAAGGCTTTTGTCAGAAGATCTGCCAGTTGGTCATCGGATCGTACGTGCCCTGTAGATACAACATTTTCTTTGATCTTATCACGAATAAAATGACAATCAATCTCAATATGTTTTGTTCGTTCATGGAACACAGAATTTGAAGCTATATGAAGTGCTGCTTTATTGTCACACCATAGTTTTGCAGGTAATATCGTGGTAATGCCAATTTCCTTCAAGAGTTGAAATACCCACACAATTTCTTGCACTGACTGTGACATGGCTCTGTATTCTGCTTCTGCACTTGATTTTGACACAACTAATTGCTTCTTACTTCTCCAAGATATCAAATTTCCACCAACAAACACACAATAACCAGTAGTGGATCGTCTTGTGGCTTTAGATCCTGCATGATCCGCATCACAGAAACACTCGACTTTAGTGTGCCCATAATCTGTATAAAGAATACCAAGACCTGGAGAACCTTTCAAATAATGCAAGATATGTTCTAATGCTTCCCATTGTGCCACTGTTGGTGATGCCATGAATTGGCTAAGCCTACTGACTGAGAAGGTTATATCAGGACGAGTTACTGTTAGATAATTCAGCTTCCCAATAAGTCTTCTATATCTCTCAGGAAATGGAAATGGCTTTAATTTCTCTGGATCAATCTTCTTCTTCAAATCATCAGGAAGCTCATCAAACATACTAGCATCAAGATCTAGAAAGGGATTTGGAATCATGGGGATGCTGCTTGGTGCAGCTCCAAGTTTTCCTGTCTCCTTTAAGAGATCAAGAACATACTTTCTTTGAGTTAAAAGAATACCTTTCTTACTTCTCAAAACCTCAATACCAAGGAAGTACTTTAATGATCCCAAATCTTTTGTCTGGAAGTGAGAGTTCAGAAAGATTTTGAGTTCTGAGATTCCAGAACAATTACTTCCTGTAATCACAATATCATCAACATATACTACGAGAAGAATCATGCCTGTATCAGATTGTTGGTAGAACACAGAGTGATCACACTTGCTTTGACATAACCCAAACTTCTTGACCACATTACAAAATTTATCAAACCAGGCTCGAGGACTTTGCTTTAGACCATACAATGACTTCCGGAGGTAGCACACTTTATTATTCTCCCCCTGAGCAACAAACCCAGGTGGTTGCTCAATATAAACTTCTTCCAGAAGATCGCCATTTAAGAAAGCATTTTTAACATCTAATTGATGCAGATCCCAATGATATGTTGCTGCCAAAGAGACAAGTAGACGAACTGAAGTGAGTTTGGCAACAGGAGAGAAAGTCTCGGAGTAATCAAGACCATAAGTTTGGGCATATCCTTTGGCAACAAGGCGAGCTTTCAGTCGTTCCAATGAGCCATCAGCCTTAGTTTTAACAACAAATACCCACTTACATCCAATAGCTTTCTTGCCTGGAGGGAGATCAACAAGAGTCCAGGTACCAGCTGTTTCTAATGCCAAAAGTTCTTCTTCCATGGCGGCACGCCAACCAGGGTGAGCTAGTGCTTGTTGAAGGTTATTAGGTGTGGAAATGGAATCAAGGGTGGCCACAAGAGAAGATGAAACAGTTGATAAAGACTGGTAAGAGACAAAAGAGGAGATAGGATAGATACAGTCAGCATATCGTTTGGGAGGATTATGTGAACGTGTACCTTTACGAAGTGCAATGGGTTGGTCATCAGAAGTATCAACAGTGGAAGCAGGAACACGTGGTTCAGTAACATCAAGTGGAGGATCGGCGGAAACAGAGGCAGGAACTAGGGAGACATCAGCAGAATCAATTGGCGAAGCAGAAGGTGGCGACTGTGAATCAATAGTGACATCAGCTTCAATGGTGATTTCAGGTTCCGGAACAGCTGCCTGTACTGGTGAGAGAAGGACAGGATAAACCAGGATGTCATCTGAATTCTCTATGACAGAATGAGACTCAGAAACGGACATAGTCTTAAAGAAAGAAGAGGACTCATGAAACATAATATCAGTGGACACAAGGTAACGACGGAGATCTGGAGAGTAACACCGATAACCTTTCTGAATTCGAGAATAGCCAAGAAAAACACATCTCAGGGACTTGGGATCAAGTTTGCTAACACTTGGACGGACATCTCGAACAAAACAAACACAGCCAAAGATTTTAGGATCAACAGGAAATAGCTTAGAGTTGGGAAACAGAACAGAGTAAGGAATATCTCCACCAAGAACAGCCGAAGGCATGCGATTAATGAGAAAACAAGCCGTAGAAACAGCATCAGCCCAAAAACATTTAGGGGCGGAGGAATGAAACATGAGAGCTCGTGCAGTTTCTAAAAGATGGCGATTTTTTCTTTCAGCAACACCATTTTGAGCAGGGGTATCAACACAAGAGGATTGGTGAAGAATACCATGACTTTGCATGTAATCGGTGAAAGGTGAGGAAAAATATTCTTTTGCATTATCACTTCGTAAGATTTTCACAGGAGTATTAAACTGGGTTTGAATTTCAGCACAAAAATGACGAAAATGAGTAAACAATTCAGAACGCTGTTTCATTAAGTAAAGCCAGGTGGTTCGGGAAAAATCATCAACGAAAGTTACAAAATAACGATAACCAGTTTGAGACAGAATGGAACAAGGACCCCAAACATCAGAATGTACTAACTCAAAGGGGGACGCAGCCCGTTTATTGACCCGCGGTGCCAAATGAACACGATGGTGTTTGGAAAAACGACATGACTCACAATTTAAAGTAGACACAGAAGAAAACTGAGGGTACAATTTCCGGAGAGAGGACAACGACAGATGACCTAAACGACAATGAACTTCAAAGAGAGACGACCCACCAGAACAAGCAACAGAACGTGGAACCTGATCATCAAGGATGTAATGTCCACCAGATTCATAGCCTCTACCAATAATCTGCTTCGTCGAAAGATCCTGAATTAAACAATAGTCAGGGAAGAGTGAGATAAAACAGTTTAAATGGCGAGTGAGTTTACTGGGAGATAAAAGGTTAAAGGTGAGATCAGGAACGTTAAGAACAGAAGATAATGAGAGGGATGTGGTAGGTTGAACAGTGCCGGAGCCAGTAACATGGACGGGAGAACCATTGGCGACAAATATAGTGGACGGGTTGGCATAGGGGGCATATGAAGAGAATAAGTGATGATTACCTGTCATGTGATCGGTGGCACCAGAATCAATGACCCACTTAGTTGAAGCAGTAGTAAGACCAGAGGATAGAGTACCTGTGGCTAAGGCCCCTGCAGAAGAAGACCCAGAATCTGAGGTACCAGGGTTCTGGGCAATATGAGCAAGTCCACGCTGTTGATCACGCTGTTGTTTATTTTGCAATTTCCGACAATTTTTCTTAATATGTCCAGGTTCCTTGCAATAATTGCAGATAATACTGCTAGAAGGTATTGTCTGAGGATGGTTTTGTTGTCTGTACCCATAATTCCTGTTCTCAAAGGGACCACGCCCAGCAAGAGCACTTGCAGTTGGATCAACAGTAGATTGAATCAGGCTATCTGCACGAAGAACCCGGGAGAAAACATCTTCCAGAGAAGGAAGCTCTTGACTAGACAGAATCTGAGAACGAATAGTCTCATAAGACGGATTGAGAGCTTCAAGGAAACTTATGATAGCCTGAAGTTCCAAGTTCTTGATACGAGTTGGGAGATCTGCTTGTGGAGACATAACAACTTTCATTTCTTCATACATCCTCTTGAAATCCAAGAAGAAATCTTTCAATGATCGGTCTTGCTGTTGGGAACGATAAAAACCTTTACAGACTTCATGAATCCGAGTAATATTTCCTTTGTTAGAAAACATAAACTCGAGATAGTTCATAATTTCTTTGACAGTGTTACAATGGCTAACAGACGACAAGATCCGTGGTTCAATAGAATTTCGAATTTGAAACAGAAGTTGAGCATCTGCTCTTTTCCAAGTCAAAAGTTTGGTTTCATCACCAGCAGGAGGATCCGCAGTTAAATGTGTTTCCATTGCAATCCCCAAAATATAAACATTAACAGTTTTGTTCCAATCACTATAATTTGTCCAATTTAACTGTGAAGCAGTAATCCTTGCAGACATAGGCAACATATCCGAATTTTTAGAATCAGCCATAATGCAAATTGATCAATGATACACACCCAAAATATCAACAAACGAGTAGAAAATGTCTCACTATTCCACAAACAAACAAAGCACCCCACTGACCCGAGTCAAGATGTATGCCTTAATTAATCCGAGGGACCCACAGACATAAATATGTACTCAGAATTATGAAGTTATCAATAAGTGGCTACTCACGGACGTTGGAATCGAATGAGAGGAAGAAAGCTCCAAAAACAAACTATCTCGGATGATCACGAAACTTCAGGAGGAGGAAGAGGAAGCTAAGTCGATCGGTCTGCTGCAATCGCCGTCGCAAACGGTGGCCGGAGATGCTCCCACGCGCGGCGCGTGGATTGGGACGGCGGTGACGATGGTGGCGCGTGGAAGCACACGCGCCGTCGGATGGAGACCGGATTCTGGGTTCTGGCCGACTTGAGGCTGGGGAAGATGATGGACCGGCGCGTGTCACTCAATGGGGCACCGAGGTAGGCGGATCTGAGAATGAACTTAGGAGTTTTACAAAGCACTTCACCGGAAACAATGGAGGTTTTCGCCGGAAGAAGAAGACGACAGAAAAAACAGAGAAGAACGAGAGAAAAAACCAAGGCTCTGATACCATGTAATGTTATTAATCTCAGATATTTCATTCACGTAATATTACATATGTTTATATACACGTAGTTACATAATCAGAATCCGACATGCCGTTCCTAACTTCTTCCTACCACTATGACTTTTCCTACATGCTTCCTGTCGGTAAGGGATTCCTTTGACTTCTACTTCTAACACTCATGAATATATGCTACTCACAACATTCTCATAAGTACTTATGAGAATCTCACCAAACAATGTTATTGCTTACATAAAATCAATTACAGCTACATCACACTTTTCCTTCCCCACCGTACCATCTTACTTAAGGAAGAATCAAGAATCTGTACAGCGATGTTAATCTATTGTAGTTAACAACACAACACAACACTTGATTTTGGAACATCAAACATAATAGGTAACTGGTGGGGCAATATTTTGAGCTCATCAGCATCTAACTGCAGTTTGGAACGTCCATTATATATATAATATCCAGATATTGAGCTCATTTGTTCTCAGTTTCAATGCAGAACACAGCCATGCATGATGCAGACAAAATGATATATCAATTCAGCAAAGAAGGGAAGAAAGAACTAAAAATGTCCATAAGCAAACAGCTAATCCTGAATAAGACCAACAATATTATATGATAAACAACAATACACTATAATAAGGTAAAAGGGAAATTCTACCACACTGTTATAAGACCAACAATACTATATGATAGTAAGTGTTAAATGCAAGAGGCTCTTGTGCCCAACCTCTTGGTGCCTTCCTTCTTCACTTTGCTTCAATTCTTCTCTTCTCTGTTTGACGACGCCATTAATACTCTCCTCAAACTTCAACTTTTTAACTCTGCGTCCTCTGTTTGTTGAAGCAGAGCTTGGAGATGAAAGATCCGTGAAGATGGCCTTATAAATAAGACAGGCCAAGTCCGGGTTGAACCGGGGAGTGGAAGTTTGAGCCGGCTAATTGCCGGTTTGCAGTAGGTGAAGTCCTTTGGATACGCGAACCTGGTCCCATGCTCCGCTCAATTTGCGTAGGACCACTCTAACTTTTGTTAAAAAATAAAATTTTTGAAGTTTGAGCCGGCTAATTGCCGGTTCGTGGTAGGTGAAGTCCTTTGGATGCGTGAACCTGGTCGGCTGGTCCCACGCTCCACTCAATTTGCATAGGACCACTCTAACTTTTGTTAAAAAATAAGATTTTTGAAGTTTGAGCCGGCTAATTGCCGGTTCGCGGTAGGTGAAGTCCTTTGGATGCGTGAACCTGGTCCCACGCTCCACCCAATTTGCGTAGGACCACTCTAATTTTTGTTAAAAAATAAGATTTTTTTGTAAAAAAATCTTATTCAAAAATAAGTTTGCAATTATTATTCCTTCCGCTGGCGGTCCAAAAAAGTATGCTGCATTGTAATTTTTCTTTTTTTAAAAAAAACTACTATATATATATATATATTTATTTCTGACGTCAAGCGGTACGGGAAAAGTGGGATGCAACATGCAGTGATGCAGTCAATGATTTTCCTGCTAGAAAATAAAAGATGCCGTACTGTTAAGAGTGGGTCCCAACAGGTGTAGTCAGAAAAAGGTACATGTGTATTGACATTGAGGGTTTGGCTTCCCCCCCGCTGCCAACTCTCTGTTGGCTAAACGACGTGCGTTTCTTATGCAGCGCACAGAGTTGGCAACGGACTGAAGCCAAAACCGTTTATTGAAGTTGATTTTTGGGGTTGGTGAGATTCAAAACAAAGTAAAGTAATTTGATTAATTATCTGTAATTAATATTTAATATATGTATATATATATATCCATGAGTGACACTTTCTCTGTTTTTTTACTCTCTTAATCTTATTTATAAGAAGCAAGGATTTCTTATCTGAAGTATTCATTAAAGTTTTTCTCTTCATTATAATGACTATTTTTTTGTTAATGAGATCAATTAGTAAAAGCCATCAACTAATTATTTTGGGAATGGTTTTATATATATATATATATATAATATTTATCAGTCAACTTATTTTTTCCATTACAATCAATCAACTTATATATTAGTCTCTTATAAAAAGCAATGGAGGGAGTACATAAAATATGTGGACTTATAAAAAAAATATACAAGATATGCGGATTCATAATAATTTTTTGGGGAAAAAAAAATAAAATGCTAGGAAGGAAAGATGGTTGGTGAGCATCAAAATCATAAGGCGTTGAGGAATATTATTATATATTAAGACATTGGAAGTTGGCTACTATGTTGAAAAATTGAATATCCTTCATCCTCCATAGTTCATAAGATTAAATGTGATTGACCAAAAAAAATACAAAAAAGATTAAATGTGATTGTGACGTTTCCTCCAATTATTTACGTGGAAGTGAAATACATGCAAGTGACTTCCACGATGTTGATATCATTCATTTGACACCAAGACGAGGGGAAGAGAAGAAGTCCCAATAGCATTGAGCATAATTTCACTTCAATTTTTTCCAAAGAGAATATAAAATATCTATCTATTCTATTTTTATTATTTATTATCCTTTTTTTTTTTTGGTAGTGTCCTGAGAAGTCTTTATACTATTCATAACTTTTGAATAGCAGAATTTATTAAAAATTTCCTGTGCGGGTGTAACGTGTTGACCTTATGTTTTAATCTTTTCATCTAAAACATGATTTTCTTTTTTTTTTTTTAAAGTAAGTTTTATCTTACATGTATAAATTCCTTATGAGAAAGTAGGATTTAAGAATAGGATTTTTAAATTGTGACTTGAAAATGTAGAATTTTCAAACCTGCTAGTCCATTTCCTTTGTCCCAATTTTCCTCTCATACATACTTTTTTTGAGGATCTTTCTTATGTTTTTTTTTTGGTGATAAAGATTTTTCATCTACTTTTGACAACATTAAACCAGTACTTTACTAACAAAACCACCCGTGAAAGGCACATTTTTTAATATCAATTACAATATAGTCATGGTTATTATGTGAAATACAACAAGGTTCCTCCTCGAGAAGAACTCATTTAGTCTCCAAAAATTAAGATATAAATAGATTAAAAAGATATCATAAAGGCAATTGGGTTCATGATAATAATACTCTAAAGATTATGCCTAGATCCTACCTTCAGAATCCCTTAAATGATGATATTCACACACACACACACACACACACACACACACACACACACACACACACACACACACACACACACACACACACAGATCTATGATCCACTGATCAGCTTTATATCGTGCACAAGAAAGTCACTAATGACGAAATTATGAATGTTATTTTTGATATTAGAACTTTCAAATCAATCAAAAATTAAAGTTTTCTCCATTAAAACATATAATATGAAAATCTTAATTGAAATATGACCACGAGTCATGAAAATATTGGACAGACAAGAGGAATGAACACTTTTTATTAAAATAAAATTAGGGTGTAGGTGAAGGATAATGAAATGAGGTATTTGGAGTCAATAAAAAGATCACAAATGGATGTGGCGTGAGCGTGTTTGATTTAAAAAAGATAAAATAAATCCACAATTGAAAGGAAATTAAGAAAAGGGGCTGTTTTTTTTTTTTTTTTTGATTACATTGGCATAGGTCAAATCCATGAGGGGGGATGAGTGGCTTGAGGCCAACTCTATGACTGTTGCACCACTAGGTGCCGGTCAGAAAAGGGGCTATGAGGGATTTGAAAGGAAGAGGATGAGAGGGAGAATTTTTATAATTTGGATTTTAAAAAATTAGAAAAGTGAGGTTGAAAGTTTTTAATTAATTTTTTTAATTTTTTTATTTTACATCTTATCTTCATTAAAATTTAAAAACCTCACTTTTCTATTTTTTTTTAATTTTGACATATAAAAATTTTCCCACCCTTCCAAATCCTTAATACCAAACGGACCCTGAAGGAAAGGGGATATGGTATGGAAATGGCTTCCGTCTTTTTCTCTCAAAGAAAAGGATGATCCTTTTTTCACTGTGGGCTGTCCGATTGAGATCTTAACGGTCTAGATTTAATATATTATAAAAATAATAATATTTTTAATATATTAATATAATATTATTATAAAAATATATTAAATCTGGATCATTAAGATCTTAATCGGACGACCCATAATGAGAAAAGGACCATCCTTTTCTTTAAAGGTAAAGGACGGAAGCCAGATCCACATGGTACCCTGAAGGAAGGGGAGAGAGAGAGAGAGAGCAAACTACACCCGCATAAGGGCATCCAATCAGACTGGTGCACGGCGTACCCTATATATTGAGTGGTTCTCTTTTCTTCGTTTGTCCGTGTTTCTTACGTATTAGTGGTATTACTACTCTGCAATCTCCGCCTCATTAAAATTAATTTAATCCATTACTAGATTCTGTACTGTCTTCAAATAATTATTGTTATTCACTGGCCAAAAAAAAAAATTGTGCTAAGAAATCAAGAAAATACAAAAGATTGAGACAAAGGAAATAAATAAATATAAGAGAGAGATGGAGAACAAAGAGGGAATGATTCTTATTTCATTTCAAACTCACAAATAAAATAAGAATCACTCACTTCTTGACTTGTTCTCCATTTCTCTCTTATATTTTATCTTTATTTCCCCCATCTCAATCTCTTATATTTTCTTGATTTCATAACAAATTGTTATTAATTTGTAATTTATAATGCTTTGGCCAATATACATACACACACACACATATATATATATATATAGTTATTAAATGATTTAATTAGTGTGAGGTCATACAAATAATAGACTACTAATTAGACTAAATTTCATATAAACAAGCCTTTTGAAAATCATTTTTTAGTACTTACTAATTAAATCCACATTAGACTATGGGGAAGTTTGGGGTAGCTTATTTTTTGTTAATAAGTGTTTATTACGTAAATCGAGATAAAACTCTTCTCACATACTTATCTTATATATCATAAATCATGATTTATAAATACTTATAAATAAAAATTAAACTATCCCAAATAAACATTATGGTTCATATAAACAAGCCTTATTGAAAATCCATTTAACGATGACTTGTGAATTATTCGGGTCAATGAAAAAGTTATGAATTAGTACTTGAAGCCTTGAAGGTGTGAAGTGACGCTAAATAATTAAAAATTGCAAAAAAAAAAAAAAAAAAAAAACCTTCTATTTTTTTATTATTTGAAAATAAAAAATTAACCCGCTCAACCGTAGTGAGTATTGACAGCTCAACGACTTTATAATTGTAGAACCCTGCACTCTTGGCTCTCTTTGGATATAATTATAAAATAATGTGTGAAGTAATTTGTCCATGAATCTTTTTTTTTTTTTTTTTTGCTTGCTCATTTGGTTTTCTATCCATAAAAAAAAAGAGGACAGTGCAACCTTACGTTCCCCTTCGGCCTTCTCTTTGTCGCACGCAAATAAATGTGTCAAATCCTTTGAAAAAAATTGTGCTTTCAAAAAGATAACGTGAACGCGAGTTTATAGCACATTTGTCTTTTTTTTTTTTTTTTTTGAATTTCTTCCCCCGGTATCTCACACCCGAAGGTGTAGACTAATCCGAGTTTATAGCACATTTGTCTTTTAAAGAGAAGGAAGGTTTGTTTTGTAGCTTTGTTATGTTACAGTAATCCTTAGAAACAGGACGGCCACGACTCCTCCAAGGGACAAAGGGAGGTTCAAGTAAAACCATTCATTAATTGGCCAACACTTGGTTGCCCTTTTTTCCTTGGGTCCCGGAGCGTTTTTTTTTTTGAAAGTTTTTATTGAGAATAATTTTAATCTGAAAGTTTTTTCGGGGCCAATTTTATCATGTAAGTTTAAAATATGAAGTAATTTTGTTCTAATCATTATCTCAGTTAATTTTAACCGTTAGTTAATCAAATATATTGAGATGATTGTTTAAATATCATCCACATTATTTTTGTTAATATGCAAATTGACCTCAAAAGTTTTAAATCTAACTTTGAAAAAAGATAAAATAAATGACACTTAGACTTATACAACAAATTTACACCTTAACAAAAATAATGTGGATGACATGCAGATTGTCAGATCAGCATATTTGGTCAACTAACGATAAAAATTAACTAATATAACAGTCAGAGCAAAATTGCTCAATTTTTAACATTTTTAGGACAAAATTGACTCCTGAAAAACTTTTAAATAAAATTGCCCATAGTTGAAAACTTATGAGTCAAAATTACTCCTTAACCCCTTTTTCTCTCTCTCTCTCACACTTGGTTGCCTTTAACTGCCTCAGTTTTGCCGTTTTGGAACCAAACATGCCACGCATCATATATTCCTTCTTGAGTGCTGACAAAGCCTTCTCTAAATTAATCAATCTTCGAGGTTAATACTTATTTTATCCACACCTCAAATTATTATGTAAGGACAACCTTTTTTGGTTTAGAGGATTTCCAAGACTCCACAAAAGGACAATCTTTTACTGGTTGTTTGCTTTGTTTTTTTTAGGTGTGAGCTGACCAATTTTTTTTAATTATATTTAAAAAAAATTATAAAAGTGAGGTTAAATTTTTTAATTAATTTTTCTTATTCCTTTATCTTACATCTTTTCTTTATTAAAATTTTATAACTTTATTTCTTCAATGTTTTAAAATTCAACTCACAAAAATTTTCTCTTCCCTCCCCTTCTTTAATTTTTTAAAATTCAATTTATAAAATTTTTTCCTCTACCTCCTTCTCTCCAAATTTCTCATATCAATAAGACGTTTCGTTCCTTTTTTAAGGTGAGTTGGTTACATGCCAGCTCACCAGGGGCACCACCTAAGCCGCAACCCACATTACCACCTGTACATCAAAAGCAAGCCCCCACTCAATTGATAAACCTTTGGCGGGTGGATCTTAAATGCTCATGAATATATGCTACTCACAACATTCTCATAACTACTTATGAGAATCTTACCAAACAATGTTATTGCTTACATAAAATCAATTACAGCTACATCACACTTTTCCTTCCCCACCGTACCATCTTACTTAAGGAAGAATCAAGAATCTGTACAGCGATGTTAATCTATTGTAGTTAACAACACAACACATGATTTTGGAACATCAAACATAATAGGTAACTGGTGGGGCAATATTTTGAGCTCATCAGCATCTAACTGCAGTTTGGAACGTCCATTATATATATAATATCCAGATATTGAGCTCATTTGTTCTCAGTTTCAATGCAGAACACAGCCATGCATGATGCAGACAAAATGATATATCAATTCAGCAAAGACAGGAAGAAAGAACTAAAAATGTCCATAAGCAAACATCTAATACTGCATTTTAGCCAAAAAAATATTTTTTAAAAAAACAGCTAGTGTTGCAGACTATTCTGATTACAAGAAGCTGTGGCAATTCTAACTAGCTAGTCTTTCAAGTGAACAAGAGCATCATCATTTCATGCCAAATGGGCCACTTAAACAACGCAAGTGTTTGTGCTTGAATGTAAAGAAGAAACTACAGCTCCGGTCACTAGCTAGAGAACCTAGAACCACGGACAAGAAGCATGGGTCATATACTAACTTCCCAGCAACAGATACGATTCCCAAGTTTTTGGTGATTGAATGTTAAATGTCTGTCTCTGTTAGAAATGCAGATAAAACCTTCAAACATCTTGTCCGACACAAAAAGTAAATTAATGGAACCTTCAAATATCTTGTCTGAATCATTTTGCCCTGCCTATGGTCATGTTAGATGATCATCTATAGTTTCATTAACCTATCATATAAAAGCAACATATTTTCGTCTTAGTAGAAGCAAAGCTGAATATATGCATTGCAAGTATGATAAGAGACAAGGTCGAAGTGAAGTAGAAGTTAAATTGGGGGATAAGTCATTCCGCAAGTGACAAAATTTAGGTATTTAAGATAAATTATACAACAACATAGTGAAATTGATGGAGATGTCAATCACAAAATTCAAGCTGAATGGTATAAATGGAGAAAAATCACTGGAGTTATTTGTGATCAGAAAGTACCTAATAAGGTAAAAGGGAAGTTCTACCGCACTGGTATAAGACCAGCAATGCGATATGGTAGTGAGTGTTAGCCTTTAAAGGGACAACATGAACATAAAATGGGGGTGGTTGAGATGAGGATATTGAGATGGATGTGTAGTTATACAAGAAAAGATAAGATTCGTAATAATCATATACATGAACGAGTTGGAGTGGCTTCTATTGAAGGAAAAATGATAGAAAGTCGTTTGAGGTGGTTTGGACATGTTCAATGAAGGCCATTGAATGCAACGGTGAGGAAAATTGATCAAGCAGTATTAAGTCCTGAAAAACAAGGTCGCGGAAGGTCGAAGCGAATGCTCAATGAGATTATAGAGAAAGACTTTTTGATTAATAATATACCTAAAGATAAGGTTTTCCACAGAGCATAATGGTGTAGTGCGATCCATGTAGCCGACCCCACCTAATGGGATAAAGGTTTTGTTGTTGCTGCTATGTATAAAAGCAACATATTTTCTGAAACAAATGTAGCTGCACAAACTGTAACTATAGTCATATACAGAAGAAACACTGAAGACCAGCATTTGTCCTGTTAGGGAAGACACATGCCATCATAAAACAATCTATTGGTTCACCGCTAGCTCTATGATTTTTTTAATCCTGCCATCTGAGAGCCATAAAAAGAACTAACTAGTTTCATCAGAAATGATGACAAAGTTAAAAATTACAAGAATAGCGGTTCATCAAAGTTTCAATATTCACATTCTCACCCGGAAGCAGAGACTCTGGAGATGGAAAGCTCTAAACAGAAGAAAGATTTGTGATTAACAGGAAAACAAAACCTTATTCATCCTCAAAAGATTGTATTTACATTTGTACTGTGAGTGCACTCTAACAAACAATGTAATCTGCAAAACTGAAATCAACTCATGAATGAAAACCTACGGCCCATCACATTTCTTTCAATCAAAAAGTACATAAAAACTGGGAGAAAAATAGCAGAAAGAATCTCTTGATTCTACCTTCTATGATAACTTTGAAAACTTATTTTGGAAAAAAAAAAAAAAGTAAAATGAAGAAATGAATTCAATTACTTGTCTCCATGTACCAATCCTTGTGTTGTTATCCCATGACGAAATCACCAAAGATCTATTATGTACTTGAACTATTGCTTTTCTTGGCTCTTGCAGCCAATGCACTTCGTACAATCCAGGCATTCCTATTATTTGATTTTTCCTCCAATATAGAATCGTTGTTACTCGGATGCTGAAATTGGTAATCTTCAAGCCTACCAGAGAGTGCAGAAAAATCCTCTCTCATTAACAAACTATTATGAAGTATAGAACAAGCACCAATATAAGCCACGGCCATCTTCAGCTCTTCTTTTATAGGTTGTCTCAGAATGCCCCAATTCTTCAAACTATCAATAGTTCTAAGAGCTGAAATGCGCATAAGCTTATGAGCAGAATTGAAATTCTCTTCATATGAACCAGGTAGAGAGTCAGCAAAGGGAATCATTAACCATGGAAGAAAAGGAAAACTTGAATCTCCAATCAAATACTGATTTATAGCTACTCCATCTATGTCAATTCCTGGCGAGTTCAATAACTTCCCTTCTTCAATATCTTTGTACAAAGTGGACGACCTGATAATTCTTGAATTGCTCTTATGGCCACGAAACCCAGCGATAATGCTCAGAATCCGACTCGATGAATCAACCACTATCTGAGCCGCTATGTTATCTCCGCACGATGTTTCAGAATTGACTACGTTAAACCTCGCACAATCGATCACGCCACAGCAATTCGGTAACCCAGAGATGTCTTCAAAGCCCTGCGACACAGATTCAATCTCGTGCGAGCTCGGAAACGCAATCCAGAATCGGAAATTGGTACACAAAACCCTGCACAGCTGCTTCACGCAAAACCTCGCCACCGACACTGAAACCCCGAAACGGCTTGAAATTTCGGCGTAATCGGAGCCATTCGCAAGCCGGAACAATCCGATTCCGAGCCGAACACCGGCAGAGAGATTCAGAGGAAACAACTCGACAGGGTCGCGACACTCCAACAATGGCTCAAGCAAACCAGAGAGCCACTCAAAGGTAGACGCCGTCATTCTGAAACAGCTCTTGAACGAGTCAGGGCTCCGAACCACGACCCCAATTCCAACCCCACCCGGCGGGTGCTCATCAATCGGGTCTGGATCCGGATCCGGTTCGACCCGCTTGCGTTTCTTCTTCTTGGAGAAGGAGAGAGAAGCAGCGGCGATCTCTTGGGATAAAAGGAAGTGTTGAACCAGAGGGAAGGCATTGAAGTGTTGATTGGTAGAATCTGAGGAAGAAGAAGAAAAGGAAGGGAAAAGGAGGAGGATGAGAAGGAGAAGCTGAGAGATGAGGGAGGAAAGTAAAGCTGCCAATTTGCGGGATTCCATGGCGGCTTTTTGTCGGGGAGCGAGGATTTTTTTTGGGGGCTATGATTTTCGGAAATCGAGGTATGGGGATAATGGGTGGGAGGGGTGAATCAGTAAAGAGCGAAATAGAGGGACACATCTGGCGTTTTGATTAGTCCTATGCATGTATTCATTCGTTTTGATGAAACTTCCATTTTTGGAAGCACGCCAGTGAATTTGCAGGCTTTGGAAGATTCTATTCGCACGTGCGATTCCTTTCTTAATGGGACGTAACAGTCGTACTATTGCATGATTTCCCCCATTACTCCTCTTTATATCGAAGATAACTTACTCAGATAATTTCGTACTCTATTTTCTTATTATGTTTTGTAAAATATGTACTAATACATTTAAGACAACCTTAGCAACTTACCATGAATTTATTACAATTCTTTATATTTAATATTATTCATTACAGGATTATTAGGAAAATTCATAAACACACTTTTTGATGAAGGAAAAAAACACACTAAAGGTATAATTTGGTTTGACAAATTAAAGGGAAGGAAATGGATTTTAGTGATGTCTTATTTGGTATGTAAAGAGAAGGGAAACGAAGCTAATATAATTTTGACTATTATACCTTTATTTAAATCAAGTTATTTCCTTTTTATTTTGTTTTTTGTAAAAATAAAAATACATGACATACAATGCACTATAAACCAATTCAAACATAAACCAACAAAAGACCATAATCCCTGCAATAAAGCAAAATTAGGTATACTTCACAAAGCTAGTTGATATGCAATTAAGAGAGAATAGCTTGAATAAAGTTGAAAGAAAGCAAATCTCCTGACATCCACCATTGACCTTGCAGAGCGCATGCATGAGGAAGCAGCTCCCTTAATTCCATGAAAATAGTCACAAAGGCCCTATCTCTGGGCTTAAAAAGAGTTTTAGAAGTGCTTATATTGTTCACCATCAAACCGTCATATTAGAATATGGATTATTATAATTTTTTTTTTACCAAGCTTGCATTTAGTTTTTTTTCCCCAAAAAGGGTAATTGGGATGAGAAACAAGGTACGTAATAGAACTTGGTCATGCCCTTATATATGGGTGCAGGGTAGAAATGATAAGCAATATTGGCGTTGCATGTGTTTTTTGGGTGGTATGAAGAGGATCCGCTTGTGGATAACAAGGTCTAACCCCTTGAATTTGGATTTCCCCTTAAGACTTGCTCAATCGAGAGCCTTGATTAAAGGAACCATTAGGTCATGAATTAACGGACAATTTCGTTCCAAAAGTGTTAAAAAATGAGTAATTTTGTCCTGATCGTTATTCCAGTTAATTTTAATTATTAATTGATCAAATATGCTGAGCTGATAGTCCATATATCATCTCTATCATTTTTGTTTAGATGTAAATTTGCCCTAATATTTTTAAATCTAACTTTCAAAATGGATGAAGTAGATGACATATGGACTTTTAAAGAAAATTTGCAACGTAACATAAATGATGTAGATGACGTATGGACTGTCAGCTCAGCATATTTAGTCAACTAACGGTCAAAAGTAACTAAGATAATGGCTAGGGAAAATTGTTATTTTTTGACACTTCCAGGGTAAAATTGCCCTCCAAAAAACTTTTGGGGCAAAATTGCATCTTGTAACACTTTGATTTCTAAACCACATTTAAACTATTATTTAAATAATATACTATAGTAATAAAGAATTGAAACCCAAACAATAAAGTTTATCATGGTAAAAATTTTAAAAGTCAATTAGAAAACATTTATCAAACTAATGGACCTTACTATGGTATAAAAGAAAATGAGTTGAATATAGAAGGCATGACATGGTTATTTAGAAAACACTTACTTTGTTTAAAGCTTGTAACACACTATCATAGTAGAAAAGAATATTCTATGATAAAAATAGTTTTGAATAACAATTTGAGAAGCTAATCAAAACAATTTAATGAACCATTTACAAATACAACAGAAGTAGGTACTAAGGATCCTGACATACAATTGGGCCTCGGGCATTTGAAGCCCAAAATGGCAATCGTGGTTCTACAAGCCCAGACAACAACTTGTTAAATCTCTTAATCCAAATCTATTATCAACAAAATCATATCAATAGGGGCTCTGTCCAATAGCAACAGCACATATTTATCAAATATCTCAATCAAATACTAAAACCAATAATTTTCAAAACCATAGTTCACAATATTCGAGTTATATAGAATTGACTAATAATAATTAAGTAGTTCCTAGGTCATAGCATTACATTTGTAAACATGAACGATAAATAATGATATATACAAGTAAGATGAACCTTAATGAGAGTCTACAACTAAACTCACCCTCTTAACAACTTCCTTGCAATCCTACTCAGATCTCATATGAAAAATGTAAATATAGCAACCATGAGATTCAAATATCTTAGTAAACATTGGTTATTCAGAAATTTACATGCAACCCGAGACTGAAAACATATGGTTCTAAAACCAAGTTCGACTCACAATAATTAATTTATATTATTTTTTCCATAAAACCTTTCACAAACTAGTTTTCGATTCAGTTACCAAACCCCCTTCCAAATAGGTTTTAAAACGATTGAATATCATAGTTCATTTTGTAAATATCGTTCACAAGAATTTCACAAAAACATGTCTCAACCTTGTTACAAAAATAATTATATAAAAAATTTATCATATTCAAATCACAAATCAAACATATAACATGCCAAGCAAATAATTGATACACATACCATCCTTATTACCCCTGACCAGCCTTATAATCGCTGATTGAAGCCATAAGTTAACACACAATCTAACAGAAACTCATTCATTTAACTAGATTGTCCTTAGCTCACCAGTTTTTGAGATGTACCCGACCAAAGATCCAGAGCTCAAATCCGGACTATGGCTCCCCTTGTTAGAAGAATAAAACTAAAGAGCTATCACATGACCTACAGCTCTAATGCAATTCCGGCTAAATGAATTCATGGAAGAAGGGGCCCTGACAATTGTTATCTACTGTGCACAGAGTGATTGCATACCATGTGATATTTACTTACACAAAATCTCCCATCACAACTCCACAACCATCCATGTGCATCAAAGACAATCAATCACAATTATGGCATGTATATTATAATTTCAAATTATGAGTATGGTTCCAAACAAGATTTATAAAAATAATAAAAACACATCATCTCAATAATCATTAAAAGAATGATATTATTTCAACTCAAGGAACCATAATAAAAGTATTCATTATCTAAACATATAACATCATTTCCAAACCACTTACAACTAACAATATTTCCAACGTAACATAGAAGCATGCTTAAAATTTTCTAAAATACATATCCATAGGTTATAATACACAAGCATGTTTAACAATATTTCTAACATACAAGCATGCTTAAAAACTTCTAAAATACATATCCATAAGTTATAATACACACATGCATGTTTGAATAGTTTCCACATATAATGTTAGTTTCTTTCAAATATACAATTTCAAATCAAGCCGTCCATCAATACAAAAATCCCAAAACAGTTTAATAATATATATATATATATATATATATATATAATTGACAAGTATATAAAAGAATAACTAATGTTATTTCTACTTCAAACTTATTTTTACAACACTAGAATACTTTCAATTTGCCAATATCAAATAATCTAACTTCAATCTACATAATTGTTATACAATTTCTCATCAATCTAATTGCTTAACAAATAATTAATTTAATTATATAAATTTGAAGTTCCCAAATGTACCCCTAACTTCCAATTTTCACTTATAATGTCTAATTCTCCATTCCAATATAAAATCTCATCATTTCTAAACTCCAATAACTCATTTAAATCAACAATTAACCTATAACAATTCAAATGGACCCCAATTTCTCCAACTTATGGCTCCAACCAAAATAATCATTTTCATTTTACAAGCTTTAACAACATTTTGAATTAATTAAACATCAATTCTACCCTCAATAAACATAACCCAACCATTAAACTTAATTTTAATCGATAAAACTATCATATTCAATCATACACTTTTCAAATATTCAAACCCTAACTCTAAATTTTTCAAATAATATAATATAAAAAATTCCAAATCAATTAAAAACGAGTATTTACTTATCTTTACAATTTTACGAATTTTATTTGATGAATGTCAACACTTACTTCAAGTCCTAACCTTGAAACTTGCTCTTCTCCTAACAAAATTTATACTTTTAGAAAGCTCTCAATCAACAGAAAAATATTTGAAAAATAAGGGTTGAGTTTGAGAGATTTTATGAGAAAGAAATAAACTTCAAAAGTATCATAATTCTCCATTAATGGAGTATTGGATTGCTGGGCCGAGAGACAGTGGAAAGAACGGCGCCGGGGGGAGAAGGTAATGGTGGGGTTATAGAAGTACGATGGCCCCACGCCTTTTTAAGTATTCTTTTCTTTTTCTTTTTTCTTTTTCATTTTTTTTTTCTTTTCCATTACTCTTTCTCTCTCTTCTTATAACATAAAAAGAATTCTTATTTCTCCCAAACATACCTCTTGACATTAGAAAATTTCTAACTCCTCTAACTTAATTAACCACCATTTGTCACGATTCTCCTTTAGTCTAAATAATTAGTTTCAATTTATATATTTTACTCTAATGACATTTCACAACCTATAAACATTTATAATCTGTGATGTAGTAAATATTTTAAATACTTTTGTTTGATCCCACCAAATCTTGTTAAATTTCTCTATACACATAGTTTTATAATAATTTCTAATGACTATCAAATAATTTCATTAAATTCGTTTTAATATTAATAAATAATACCAGTACTACCTTCAATTTCCTATCATATTCCAATGTTCCCCTATTCTTTTAATTTTATGCTTCTACCTTTTCTTCAAACCTCAAATTACTTAATAAATCCCATCATAATAGTACTTAATTACTATAAATAAAAGTTAGGATGTTACACCCCTTAGTGACAATTTCCAGAGTAAAATTGTCTCTTAACCCTAGAATCATGGAGGAAGTTACAAATGTATTTTATTAATACAATAAACAAAAGTCCTTATTTCAACACATTAAAATATGATATGATGGTTAATGTTGATCAACTGAGGAGATAAAATCTATCCCTTTACCCAGGGCAAATGATAGACTCCTCTCAACTAGATTTGTTTCATGGACAAGAGTTGAGATTTGAACCTAGCACAACTCTTTAGAGAATAAAAACATATGTTATTCCCATGAATTCGAGTTAATATTATATGTGTACTTTTTTTTGTTATTATATATAAATTGGGGGGGGGGGGTTGAAAATCTTAAAAAATGCTCATCTTATTTCTATTAAGATACTTAAAGCTATGTCCTTCTGTAGGGGAGTGAGACGATGAGAGATTCTTCATATCCAAAATGTAACGTTCCAAATTTTGATTAAGGGCTAATGACAATTATTGAAAATAATTTGGGAATTAAAGCTGATTTGACACATGAATCAGTTATTGGAAATGCCCAACACCCCGTATCTTAGCATAATTATGTGACAAATAATTATTTGGGCTAAAATAGGGGTAAATGGCGCATAAAGAAGAGGAAAATAATTAATTATATGTTATGTGGCAATTTATGTAAATATGCCATTATCAGTGGAAAATTTGGAAAGAATGGAAAATCGTCGGGTAATTAGTTAATAATTAATGGAGAAATTAATTACTAACTAAAAGGAAAATGAGATGTGAAATTAAAATGGCTAATGGAGGGATTAAGGTGATTAATTGGTTGATTACTTTATGAGAACTAATAAAAATAGGACAAGTTGCATGTGGAGATGAAGCAAGAGAGTGGGAGAAAGTCAAAATAAGTATATTATTATTTTCTCTCTCCTCTCTTCTCTCATTTCTCGCTGAATAAGCGTGGAGGGAGTATTATCATCATTTCTTTCACCTTCCTCCACACTCCTCTCTCTCTCATTTTCTCTCTCTTGTGCGGCTATTGAAGCAAGAAGGAGGAGGAAGAAGTTTTTGCAAAAAGGTAAGTTTTTGACCCTCTAAATGACTTCTAATGGAAATACTCTCTTCTATAAATTTGTTCTTTGTGTTGAGAGCTTCAATTTTATAGTTTTAGATTTGTCATTTGGTGTTGTTTGAGCTCTCAAGGGATTTTGGAGTTTGGAGAATCAAGGAACTCCTTTTGGAAAAGTTGTAAAGGTGAGTAAGACAAACCTTTTCATATAGGTTTTGTAGCCATTGGTTGAGTTTGGATTTTCTGGAAATTTTGCCTTGAATTTCAAAAATGAGGGTCATTGTGTTGTTGGAAAATTGTTGTCATGTAAATGATGCATTGTTTGGTGTTTTGAATTAATAGAACTAAATTGAAGCTTAAATGTATAGTTTGGCAACTTTGTGTTTGATTTTGTGTATTGGTCAAAACAGGATATGGTGATAAGTTGTGATTTTGGTTATTTTGAGGTTACCATTGTGTTCCTTGTAAGAAATTGTATGGGAATAGGTTTGGTTATTGATTTTAGAGTCATTGGACACTTTGATAGAAAATTGGAAATCTGTCAAGTGTGAACTCTATTCTAGGCAGTCAGTTTGCATGAAAGCTTTGAATGATCAAATGGTGTTGAAAAATTATGAAACTTTTCAATCTTAAAGTTCACATCCCAGGCTTCAAGATGGATATATAATTTGTGTCATTTTTTTTTGTTAACTGAGAGTTATGCTTTGCCAAAGTTTGGAACAAAAACTGGACTCTGTTTTGGAGCAGTGTTGAGTTTTGTGTAATTCTGGAATTGTGTGATAATTTCTAGTTATGGTCCATATTTTTTCAGTAAATAGGACTTAAATACCTTTCATTTGGCTTTGGAATCAACTCATTTCAATTTTTGTAGAATTAGTTATAATTTTTGAAAGTTTAGCTAAGAATCAGGGAATTTCTTGGCCTCGGCCCAAACCTTTCTGTCCTGATTTTGGCTGCGGCCCATAGTGGCTGGCCACGGCTAGTGACCTTCTGACCATATTTTGGCCGCGACCAATCCCTGTGTTCCAGGACTCTGAGTTTTTGAAAAGTGATCTTCAACCTATTGTTTCCCAACCTTTTAAGGCTTTTATTAGAGGCATTTGTGGCCTCTTAAGGGTAAATTATGATAACCAAATGTAAGTATTATAAAGTGAATTAAGTCTTGGAATAGAGTATAACTCTTCATCATTAATTATGATTATAGGATTTGACATTTGCCATATTAGGGAGAGACCTGTGAAAGAATACGCCCGGAAGGACCAAGGTAGTGATTCTTCTCTCATGTTGTGTATGATACTTGGTATGCATGTTTATCATTGTGAATGTGTTATCGGCCATAGGGCATTACAATGCGAGTAGTTCAGTGTGAGCTGTCGTAGGGGGCAATGCTCATAATACCTATTCCGGCCGTTGTAAGTGCCGATGATGCGTTATGGAATCATGGATTCCTATTTGAGTATCCAGCTGTGGGGCTGCGTGTTGTGAAATGTTTTATATAAATCCCAGCTGTGGTGATATATGTGATATGTTCATGTGGATGTGCAATACAACAAGCAGTTCAGCGTGAGCCGTCGTAGGGGGCGATGCCCATGATACCTACTCCGGTTGTTGCAACTGTTGTTGTGATTGCTGTGTGTTGTATAGATAATTTACTTTCATGCTTTGATGTTGTGCATATTATGAGTGATTTGTTACTACGAGGATTCTCTAGAATCTCACTCTCCCAAAAACAAATTTTTAGACAGGGCCGAAGGATCTAAGGGAAAGTGGGCGACGAAGAGCGGATAGAGCTCCAGTGTAGGAGATTATTTTGGATATTGGTTATCATGTAAAATTATTTGGATGTTTTGGGAAACAATTGTATATGTTGGGGTTCGTAGTATAGTTTTGTGTAATCCCCAAGTAAAAAGGGAGAAATTTTATGGGTTTTGTGCCTTTGTAGAACCCTTATTTATTGAATGGAACCCGAGTGGGTCGGGAGTTTATATTGCACTTTGATATGTATAAATGTAATCGAATTGTGCAGGCCATTTGTGTAATTGTATTAGGAATATGAGACCATTGTGAACAGGGTTTGAAAAAAAGTTTTTATAAACCTTAATTTTGGGAAGTTTGATTTTGTTTTTAAATCCCAAATCTCCTTATGAACTCTAATTCTACATTAATCACATGTTTTTATGAACTAATCGGCCTATGTCGTGAAGGGGGTTACACAAAATATGCATCCCATATGCAACGCTTGACTATACAAGTGCTTGTCTGGAGCTATTCGCTATAAACACGTTTGCGCAAATCAAAATAAAATTCTCCTTACACATTTACTTCATAAATAACAATTGAAAAATTATTTTTAAAGACTCCATTCACCATTTTAAATAAGTCTTAAAGTACTATAATATGCATATTATGAGCTTGATTATTAGTGTGTATTGATACACAATGCATGGTATGGTATGAGCACGGACATAAGGACTCCTTCGTATATCAAAATAATGTAGAACCTAATCTGATATGTAGGGGTGAGATTAGGATATTAATCTGTTATTTTAATTGACTAATTAAATGTAATTTTATTTTCCGATGCAACCCTTAAAGCCCCCCTCTTATGTCACAGCTCCATCCAGATAAGTTTGAAATTAGGCTACCATAATTCTAATGCTCCTGCTCTACGTCTAGATCTAACCGTTCATTTCATTACTCATTAACATGAAAAGCAAATAATACAGATTATATGTTTAGATCACCGAACTTCTAACTTTAAGCATATGTTAAGCATATGTTCAAAACAATGTCTTAAAAGTCGGACAAGATATTAAATCAAAAAATTCAGCAGGTCACAGTTCATCTAGTTAGATCGGTAATATAATAATTAAATAAAAAATTTATATATTTATATAATAATATATGTATAAAGGTAAAAAACAGAAAAAACACATGTTGAATTTTATTTTATTTTTATGATTTAGATAAAGATAAAAGTAAATTATGCAATGCTTTAAGTAAATGAATTTCAAAAAATTATAAACTTAGAAATATAAAGAATAAAAACAAAACATGAGAAAAAAATTAAAAATGCATTAATAAACTAATGGCATCTACCCGTTGTTTTTTTTTTGCTACAAAATATCTCCTGTTCAAGGTAAAAAGTTCCTTTGCCTCGGTTATTGTGTATTGCAGCAATGAAAAATAGTAGAATATTATTCTCTGTCCTATTTATAAATAACTTTTTTTTTTCATAGGACTGATCCATTTTATGAGCAACTTTCACTTTTTATCTAAAATTATAAGCTTCTTTTTCCTATTTTACCTTTATTAAATATTCATTATCTCTCATACTTTTATCTATTATCTCTTCTATATTTTTTTTTTATAAATAGGGGCATATATAAAAAAACATGACATTTTTGATACACTTATTACTTTTAACTATCAGTTCGTTTTATGCAATCAAAGAGAAAATTGTTTATAAATAAAACCGAAAGGAGTAATATTTACGTTGGAAAAAGAGAATAGGTCACAGTAAAGTAAAAAATAGCAGAAAGGGAGTACTTTGACTTCTCACATTTATTGTTTCCTTTTCTCTCTTCGTTTTCTTTCGTTTCCATGAGTCCTTACTTTCTCTATTTATTCTCACTCTAGAATAGTCCTACCTCCTCTTCCTTCTAACTCCAGAACATTTTCGAAGGCCATAGCTAACAAGTGGTTTTAGTCTCATCTGTTTTTCTTGCTGTCAATTTTTTTTTTCAATATTTATGTTGCTATTAAACACGGCTCAACTTGCTAAGACGGTTTTCACTCAAAAACATACCACCTAGAATTCAAGCCGACGATCCATCTGGTTCGGCTGTCCGGTCTGATCCGGGCCTTAACACATTGGTTCTAAGAGATAAAGCTTGTCCCGATTGGTGTGACCTCTAAACTCACCGTACAAATGCCCCACAGGAAAATTGAAATTCATTTTTTCTTACAAATAACTAGTTTAATCAAATTTTTTAGCCTATATAAATTAGTTATTTAACTTATATATGTAGGTCTGAGGGGGAGTATTTAGTCCAATACGTGCAAAATAAGGTAAAATAAAAAACTATCTCTCCTCGTGATTTTTTTTTTTTTTGAAGTGGACACACAACATCTATTTTCTTTTGCTCAAAACACAACATCTATTTTTAGATGCATATATAAACGATAAATACAAAGTGACAGAGAAGTAAAATACAACAATATTCGTAATTCTTTATAACATTTTTTTGGCCAACACAACCTTTTTTTTTTTTTTTTAATGGAATGGAAATTATGTCATTGATAAAAAGAAACTGTACAAATAGGTGTTCCGTTGTGATTCACAGAAACTACTACAAGCGTAACAAAAGGATGGTGACATTTACAATAAAGAACTAATGACAGAAAAACTTTTTAAAGTGTGTTGCACCAGAGATCTAATCTGCGCCAAAAACACCACTTGTTTTTTTTTGGTTACAATAAAATGGAGGGCAAGTGGGTACACCACTCCGACTTTCTGTCGGATTCATATAGAGGGAGGCCTCCCAAGAAAGTTTGTTCTATTCCCATCCCCCGGCCATGAACACGGAAAGTGATGATTAAGGGACCATCCACTTCAACTTCTATTGGTAACACAACCTTTTTTTGAATGGTCCTCGATAACATTACTTTTTTTTTTAAATACTTGTAACATTACTTTTATTTCAATGCACAATATACACTAGATACTTTTGGGCCAATTTCTTAGCCTGGGGCTTGTACTGAGTAAAAAGCATGAGTATTTTTGGACAGGGCGTACCACTCGTACAATGTTATAGACATGTAAATAAACTATAAAAGTTGTTCCCCGAAAAAAGTAAAAAGGCCAAGCTTCTGCCCATAGAATTAGGCCCAATAAAGTTGGAGAAGTTGGGCTGACATTTTGCTGGAATCGTTCCTCGTCCAATCGAATCTTGTTAATCATAGTCATTGACGGCCCAATCCAATCTGTCTCTCTCCGCCCTGGGTTCAGATCGGGCGCAAGGGAAGAGAACGGAGAAATTGAAGCTGGCCTTTTAATGACGTGGCTCTGATATAGATGTCACGTAGACGAGTTAACTGAAACTCAGTTTGCTTTCTTAAAATTAGAAAATTTTAGAATTGAGTCGTGACGAGCTAAACTATAAAAATTGAGTTATAAATTTAATAAAATTATAATGAATAAATAGTTGATTTTTCCTTATAATTTTGTCAATGGCACAGTATGCGGATATTTTTATTCATTTTCCAATTTTTATTTCTTGTAAACTTTAGTCGTTTCCTGTAATATGAAATAAAAAATTCATGAACTTTCAAAATCACTTTATTTCATTTTTGCCATTGAAAATCACTTTATTTCAACCGTGGTAGAAATTCACCCATTAGATAATCTTGTTTTTTGTTTTACCATCACATTAGATATTTTTGTTATTGTAATAGAAAAACGCATAATCATTGATTTTCCTCATTATGCGGAAGGCATGGCATAATGCACATAGAAGGTTAGAGCGAATATTCTGAATCTAAAGAAATGCAAATTTCACCATCAGCGCTATAATTTCACCTCACGTGGGACCCTCATGGCCTCATGCGAGCTACGTGTACGATCAATGGCGCCTATCAGGGCACCTCTCATGTCCGAACCCAATGGCCTCCCCTCTCTCTCTGTGAAATGAATGAAATCTTAAATTAGATATTAAGATTACTGTGCTTGTACTCTTTCTCCTTTAATCTCTCACTTCCCCACTTCCGCCCTTAATTTCTCGTTTTTCTCATTCATGGCTCTCTCCTTTGTCGCCTTCTGATCAGCTTCTTCTGTGATGATAAAAATACCATACTTTGTGTGAGAGAGGGGGAAGGGAGAATCGGAGATAAAAAGCAGAAACGGAGGCATTTCTGCTTGACCCATTTGGATTCTCGGGATCCTCTTCAGGTAATTCGCCCTTTGCGCTCTCTCTATTGCATTCGCTTCCATCTGACTTAATTTTTATTCTCTAATGCTTGTGCTCAGCACGATGATTCTCTGATAATATTGCTTTTTCCCCTAGAGAGAGGTCTGGATTGGGTTTCCTATTTGGAAATTTATCCCTTTCCTTTGTTTGGGGTGGAAGGATCGGGTCAAGCCGCTAGGTTTTAGCACTTTAGTTTGGCCCCCTTTTTATTTTTCCGCCTCTTCTGAAATATACAATTGATCCGAAGCCTTCTTGTATTTTTCTGGGAATCTTCAAAGTTCGATTCATTTCTGCTGGTTGTAGTTTGAATCTGGCAAGTTTTATTTTCACTGCTGGATTTGACATTGGAACCCCGAAAACCTAGAATTGAGCATTGTGAACCCCGACCTGGCTGTTTTTCCCTCGTGCTTATTGGCAACCTTATGTATTATCTTAGCATGCTGTGCCTAAAGATTCTGACGTTTACTGTTGCATCGTTTTTGTAGGTGAGAATGTTTTGAGCAAAAGCTATGCATGGGGACGCTATGCAGTTTTTAATACATGATTTTATATTTTTTCTCGTTCATTACAGTACTCTTACTGTTAACTTTATTGAGCGTACAATTCACACCCAGAAAATAGGAAGCCAAATTGTTTTTACTGATTTCTGGGCTTGTGAATAGCGCAATGAGAGATCTAGTATCTTTTCTTCCATATCATTTCCCTATCCTAGGCAACCTCAAGAATTTATTCATTGTCATTTCATGTAAGGCCAGACTTTGTTTTATGGTTTGCCTTTTTCGCTACTAAATATTTTTATGGAAAATCTGGTGCGCACCATCGATGGACTTGCCAAGTTCTTATAAATTTCATCAGTGAAAAGCCATATAGTCAACCCCCACCCACCTAGTAGAGGTGACAAGTCGCCTGTGACAAATTTGTTTTCACTCTTACCTTTTTATTTGAATTTATTTTTCCTGTTGCGGAAGCATGTACGGGGCTCTCAATTAGATATTATTTGTTGAAAGAATATACCATGGCTTTGTGAGACTTTTGATCTCATAAATGATGTTGCTAAAGCAATTTTATGACAATATTCTTGTTCATTCTCTTGTTTTAAAGATTTATCTGTGCTTTGCTTTTACTGGAAAGAAAATCTACTCTTGTTTCTTCCCGGTAAAACTTCTACAAGTTTGCTTCAATGCCAAAGGTGCTCTGTGCAGGTTATTTCTGTGATCCTGGGGGCACCGCTGATTAACTTCAAAGTTGAGAAGCTGATTATCTGGTGGTAAATCAGGTTGGATAGATTGAATTCCAATGCAAGGTAACAGAAGGACTCTTGGGTCCTTTCCAGCAATTGTAAGTATGATGCAGGAGCCTAGTTCCAGTGGCACTGATATAAATCAGCAGACTTCCTTGAATCACATGCAAAATCCAGTTGATGCTCGGTTGTCAGATTTTCTGGGATCCTCCAGTGACACTGCATGTTTACGCCCTAGTGGTCCTAATGTTCAGGACTTCGATGGATGGAATGCCGGTGAACCTAGTTCTAGTGTGAATCTTCACAGTCAAGTCAACAATGATGGGCTCAAAGCAGAACATGGTTGGTCTTCTTCTTGTATTGCTTCTACTGAGGATGTTCTCAGACCAGAAGTACAACAATTTGATCCAAATAATGTAACTTTCCCTGGTAGCTTGAATACCGACTTACGTGGAAATCAATCCAGAGTTCGGCCTTTCTTCTTGCAAGGTTCCAGCTCCAATCATAGAACCCAGAATGCGTCTTTGAATATGGATTCCATTGCCAGCCCTGCTAATCATGGGAAAGGAACAGAACCTTGTAGCAGTGATAGTATTCACAATACATATGGGTTCAATAGCAAGCACACATCATTTGGTAGTGCTTCATGTGATCATATAGGAACTTCATCTGGAAGCTCTGGTTACATTGTTGGGGGGGATAATGAAAATTCAAGCTCTTCTTTAGTTAATTGGGGTTCTTCCTGCAAGAGAAAGGCTCTTGAAAGTACTTCTGGTCAGCTGTGTACTGGAGGAAGTTCAAGCTCTTTTTTAGAAGCAGAAAACAGTTGCTGGTCTGCCGGGACTCCCAATCCTAATATTGCTTCCAGCAGTTTACATGTGTCTAGACCTTCTGAGGCTATTCCTAATACTAATCCTCCAGTAGAGCAGAACCCAAGAAATGAGATGAGGCAAATAGCTTCTGATGCATTCCCTTTGATTGGAGTCATGGGAAATATGAACAGGCCTCTGACTCTGAGAGACTTTGATAGGAGAATGAATTATCCACAGCGACAGGAATCGAGGCATGCTAGTCATTCTTCTTCCCGCCAAACACCTACCTCTCACCCATTTAATGATTCTCTAGAATTAAGGTTAACAGCTGGAGTTACAGCAACCAATTCTAGTGCCCCTCAGTGTCAGTCACGTGTTACGCACATTCCTGGTTTGCCAGGGAACACGCATCCTTTCCCTTGGAGTGGAGCTCCTAGTTCAAGAGGAGCCAGTTCATCAACTTCCTATAACTCTGCAGAAAGAGAACTTCGGGAAGAATTGAACTTAAGGATTTTTCCAACGGACAATACAGAGCACCCCATGCTTGCACCTTCATCATCTGGACTTGACCCTACAAGTTGGCATGTGTCATCTGGCAATGTGAACGATTCTGGAAGTGTACCTCATGCACCTTGGATTGGATCCAGTTCAAGTGTCAATTCATTACCTACTCCGAGATGGGTTGTTCCCCATGAAGTTCCAACGCAGAGCCAGCAAAGATTATCAGAGTTCAGTCCCTGGTCCCTTTTCCCATCAATGAACTCAGTATCTGGTGTTCATGATGTTCATTCTGCCTCGTCTTCTACTTCTTCTGGTCCTCCTTCCTTTTCTCCTGACATGAGCAACCACCAATCATATGCAAGATTAGCGTCATTGATGGAGAGAAGAGGTGATGAAATGCTTAGTGCACCCCACTCATTGCGGGCTTTGGCTGTTGACATTGAGGGGAGACGCCGATTGATATCTGAGGTATTATACTTGTTATGTTTATATTTTACTTTTGACAGAAGCTTGCGTTATTGCTTAAAGGCTATGCAATTTAGTGATGATTTAGAACTTATTCATCTCACAATCTGATGTATTTTGTAATATACAGGAAAGGTGGAGGCAGGAATTATGAATTAGCGAATGTATATTGTAGATTAGCACTCATTTGTACCATTGCTTGAGCATACACTTTTCCCTGAAGTTGTCATCTTATTTCTGTTTGCTTCCTAATGAATTTTAATTTTTTAATGTTCTTTTCAAATTAGTTTCTCATAATTTACTACCAGTAAACAGTCATTTTGTTAATTTGAAATCTGATAAATTATTTGGAGCTAGTTTGAATTCAGTGCTGTGCTGGTCTTGCCTGAACTAACTGCATATTTTGCTTTTTTTGCCAGATTCGCCAAGTCTTAAGTGCAATGCGTAGGGGTGAAAACTTACGAGCTGAGGTTTGTGTTTTCACTTGAAATCTTATATATGTACAGTTGGTGACATCCTATTGTGTCGTGAAATTAGTGTTGGAGGAGTTATTGTCATCAGCTCGTTGATGATGTATTTAATGTGCATGCTACTCATTTTATTGTCATTAGCTCGTTGATGATGTACTTAATGTGCATGCTAGTCATTTTCCTTTTATTTTATCTCAGTAAATCTAAGAATGGGAATGTCTAGTTGGCAATATGCAGCTCCCCATGTTAGGCTTTCTTTTAGAGGAGATAAGTTTGTGTGTAGTTAGAGTTTTTGAGGTAGTTGCGCTTTTCCTTATGTTGAGTATTGCAATGGAAACTGTCTTTGCTGAATATCGAGCTCATGCCTTTCTTATTACATAAGCTTGGTTTTGACTACAAGCTAGGGTAAAGTTGGCCGGATTTTGTGCCTGGTTAGTAGAACATGAATGTATGTGAAAGTAAAGGTTTTTAATTCTACAAATTTAAGTAGATTCCTAGTGCAGCTTTAATATATCTCGTCTCTGAACTATAATAATTTAGGTTTGGATATAATAATGGGTGTGCAATTCTCACAATCTGACCTCATTGCTTCAACTGTGAGTGGAAGTGAACGTCTAGGGAAAATAGTCATAATCTTTATGATGTGTATGTTGTTTGTGAATTAAACTCTGTCCTGGTAGCTTGTGAGCAGAGTCTTTAAGTTGGACTTAGCAATACTCTATGCTGATAATTGAGAACACTAACTTGAAAATATTTGCTTTGTTACTTGTGATTCAGGATTATATGTTCTTTGACCCTTTCATATATCATGGTATGGCTGAACTGCATGATAGGCACAGGGACATGCGCCTTGATGTTGATAACATGTCTTATGAGGTAAAAGAAAGGAAGATTGAATTCTTTTTCCTCCTTCATTGAAGAGAAATTGTATTCCTAATTTCCATTCCATAAAAAAGCTGGCTTTCTGCACTGGGTATAATACATTTCTCTTCCTTGAGAGTATTTCATGACACTCTGTCAATTATAAACACACGAATTTCTCTTAAAACAAAAGATGCTTCAAGTAAGTCAGATGAAAAGGTCCTCGTGTTGCAAATCTTCCATATGCCCTGCAAGTAAAGAGATTCAACATATGGAGATGGTAATGGAGGTTATTTTATTGAAAACTTGTGGCCACTAGAACTTGGAGCCACCCTTGGTCAAATTTGAGGCAGTTGTAGTATAGTTTTGAAGCTGAGAGAGGCCTGTGTATATTTTAATAATAGAGGAGAGTCTCTGTAATTAACCTCTCCCTCAAGGGAGAGTGGAATACATCTTAGTATCTTACCCCTTATGTTACTTCTCACAAGTGTCAGTGGGATTTCAGGAATTGCTGGCATTGGAGGAGCGCATTGGAGATGTGAGCACCGGATTGAGCGAGGATACCATTATGAAGTTGATGAAACATCGGATCTTCGTGTCTATCATGACCGAGTCTTCTACAGATCTGGAACCTTGTTGTATCTGTCAGGTATTTACAGTGGTTGTCTCAGTTAGTTTCAGAAAAGTTGTGTGAAATCGTGCTTTTAAGTCATAACTCATAACTGTAACATACATCTCATTGACTGCATTTATTTGTTTGACAATGGCAGGAGCAATACGCGGATGGGGAGGATGTAGCCTCACTGGATTGTGGACATGAATTCCACACCACTTGCATCAAGCAGTGGCTGATGCAGAAGAACCTGTGCCCCATTTGCAAAATCACAGCCCTAGCAACATGATGGAGAATCTCTATCAGTTGAGCCTGAAAGAACTGTCTTTACGCATTAGACCTTAGCTTTGTTTCATTTGATGAACATGCTGCTCTGCTTATGAAGGACTGCAATTTGTCCAACAAACTCAATTAAAAAAAAAAAAGGTAAAAAAAGACAAAGGGAGTAAAGAAATTGGCGCTTAAGTAATGGAAGAGTTCTATGTATACTTTTTTATTTTTATTTTAAAATGGATAATTACAGTTCATTTATGATATAAAAACCCTTGAACTTAATATTAAGTGTACGTTTATTATTATTATTGATGTCCTGTTGATAGGATGATGTAGAATACCTTGGCTGTTTCTACTGGACCTGCGTGAGAGTTTGCTTTAATTCAAGCAATGCCTATCATGAGTAGTACTTGCATTTATTTTTTAATTTTTTTTTTTAACTTTCACATTATATAGGATAATAGTAGATAGATACCCAACAGAACGACCCTATGTAGATTTCCCTCAAAGACCAAGTAAATATAGGAATTTTCTTTGTAGAACAAAAACACGATGACACAAATAATTTGCATCAAAGACTGGTTGAGGTGTGGGACTAGCTAGGGTCAGAGTAGACTTTATAGATAAGTCAACCAAATTAGTAATAAACATGTTTGTGAGAATCATGTTTTCCTTGATTTATGAATCAAAACAAAGGTTTCTCAGTCCAATGGTGCTTCCAAGTTGGAACACATTTCCCTGCGTGAGAAGGATTACATAGCCGGACATATTGGAAGATAATTTCATGTAGGGGCAGCATCAAATGCAGTGAAAAAGAAATGAAGAAAATAGTGTATCTCACACCAATCGCACCCCAATCCAAATTCTTCTTAGTGTCCGTTTGGATTAGTAGTGGAGTAGTGGTTTTTTTTTTTTTTTTTAATCATATGACTTTTAGAAAATATTGTAGGATTAAAAGTGAAAATGTAAATGTGATTTGTGTTTGGATTAGCGATGGCAGAAGTGACCTTTTTTTTTTTTTCCTAATCTTGAACCTGTTTGGATTAGAGTTTGAAAAGCTCGTTTAGATGGAAAATGACTGAAAATGACTTAAATCTTATTAAATATTACATATGTATATATATCAGTTATATATATTGTGATAATTGAAGTAAAAAAATATTAAAAAATTTTGATAAAATAAAAAAGGTGAAATTATTATTGAAAAAAAATAAAAATATATTTTGATAATTATTATTGAACCTAAAAAAATCTTTAGGATAATATTGATTGTCAGCAAAAACTTTTGGAGCAAATTTGTACTTACCCTTTTTTTAATACCCAACTTTTCAAATGTTTTTATATTTTTTCTTTTAATAATTCTAAAATAAGTGACATTTTAATATCTTATGAATATAAAATGGGATACTTAAATTTTTATGATTTTACATAAAGAAATTTAAATTCATCAATTTTTATATATATAATTCAAACAAATTTTTGCCATACAAACCCCCCAACATCGCATAAAGCCATATGCATTTTGTCTTTTTCCTTTTTCATAAAGTATAAACTGTTTTTAATATTTTTTGATGGCTCCACACACTTGCTGCATTGCACTGATAATCAGTCAACAATAATTCTTCACCGTAATGAATAATTCCCCACCGCTGTGTTTATGGGCTTCGGAAAAAAGCCACTTTTTTTTATAAAAACACTGTGGTTATCAACGCTCTCCCAAACAATCTCAAATATGCCCACTGGACTTTTTTTCTTAAAAATGTGAGGCTGCCCTCTTGAATCGCTGTGCCAAACAGACCCTTAGAAGATGCCTCCTCAGTTTCTTTTTTTCCGTAATTTAGGGTTTAAATTTTAGGGCATTGTATCCCTCTTCTTGAATGGTATCCCTCTTCAAATTCTTCTTAGAATGTATGTGTGTATGATGTATGGGATAAATATTATACTTCTCCGGATCAAAATTTACGTACACCCTTTCCATTAAATGACTTGATTTTTTTTTTTTTTGAAAAAAGTTTTCCAGGACTGTTTTATTTAAATTCTCACAATAAACATATAAAAAATTTTATCCAAATTTTGTCTGTTTTACCACTTAGATTTGTCTTCTCCGGCATTTATCCCATGAGCAAACAAAATCAAGTAGAAACTTAAAACACTTAACCATTTATGGTTGAGTAGCGTTGATCAGATTTACATGTTTGCTAGTCATTCATGTTAATCCACTTGCAAGAAAAGTATGTTCATGTATATATTGAGCACAATAAGAACATTCGACATTTAGAAATGTAATTCTAATAGATATTATGCCATAAATATCATAGTCGTAAAACTAAGAAAACAATTTAGAAATGTTATTATAATAGATATGCAAGAACAAAATTTACTTTCATGGTGAGCTCCCCTAAAGGCTATGATCCAAGAATCCAATTAAAAATTTAACAAGCATAAATGATACTCCTTGGGTAATTGCTTATAACTTGATCACCAAATAAATATGGACCGTGATATTAAATTTAGGTGATTCAGATTAATATTATTTTATTTTTACTTTGTTTATATCAACTTGTTCTCAAATATAAATGGCTTCTAACTAATTAGCACGTATTAATATAAATAGTTAAAAATATTAAATTTATCATAAAATTTAAGTAATTTTCAATATTTTGGTCACTTATTAACTATACTAAAACTCTAACATCATATTGTTAAATTCTATCTACTCTCACTGCCCTTATTAAATATGGACATATATGAAAATAATATTTAACACTATTTAAAACTACTAAATACCTTATAAAAAGAATAAAAAACACGTTTAGAAGATTGAAGGGAATAATAGCAACTGAAGCATTAGCATCTGTGGATTTAAAATTTAAATTCCAATGAAGGGAATAATTTTTTCTTTCTTCAAAAACCCTATCATGATCCTACTTTGTATTTGGCTTGGTGATCTGTTGGTGAGGATCCACCAGCAGTTGCTGTGTGGACGTCTTTGAGGTGCTTGGGATAATCATGCTTTGACAGTGTGGCTAACAGGTCTGAGCACCATCTTCATCAAAGGCTTCATGTAACCGTTATATATGTTTCAAAAGAGATTAAACTGATATGTGTGTGTATATATATATGTAGTGCTTTCCATGTGAGGTTCTGTTTCCCAGGCCAGACAGTTCACAGTTATATTGCACAAGGAGGTCACACTATTCATACTCATACATAGGCCTTGCTTCTCATGTGATCACTCTTTCTACTTTAGTTTGTTGCAACCTCTCAACAAAGTTGAAAGTTAACACCTAATAAGGTGTAACAAATACGACTACCGTCCAATAGCAACGAAGTTCATGACAGTCACTTTCTTTGTATATTACTGATATACATGTAATCAACTGGAGCTTTTTGGAAGATGAAAAACCATGTGAAGGATTAAACAAATTAAACCAAGAGGTCTGTTCCATACAATACAACTATAGCCCACCCTCTAGTGGGACCCTCGGATGAGAGAAGTATCTTTGCGCTCCAGGGCTATCATTTCATGTTTATTTGTTGGGTTAATGTCATTGCTAATTTTTATAGTTTGATAAAATTTTGGTATTTGGCCTTTGTAGTCTTAATTTATTGGCTTTGATTCTATAGTTTCATAAGAACTTAATCTGAGTTTACGTAAAAGGATTAAAATCAAAATTCATTAAAAGTATAGGAACTATTATTTGTTAAACTTAAACCAAAATTTTATGGAACTATAGAGATTAAAACCAACAATTTGAAACTATAAGTACTTACAGTGACATATTAACCTTTATTTGCTTTATAAATAGGTTTCTTTCAGGATCAACCTCGTCTCACGGTTCTATCTAACGCCATGTCAGCGGATAGAGAGAAAGAGAGGAAAAACCAGTCCAATTATTCAGAGAAAAACATGGAGAAGCTGGCCATGAACCCTGCAGCTCAAAAGCATAATAACGAGACTTCAAACACAAGAGGGAAGGAGAAGGGTGGTGTTACTAATAGTACTGATGAAATGGATACTGCTGAGAAGGAGAGGCGTCAGAAAGTCAGATCCTTGTTTGCTCACCTTCATGCTATGCTCCCTCATGTTCCCCCTCACGTACATTATTAACTGCTTCAACTTTTAATTACTACATTTAAGGACCTCGAACAGAAGAAGAAGCTTCAACGACTTCACTCTAATGTTGTTGGGAATCCCACTGCTACTTCAAGAGAGGCCTTCATAGCTGAACATGTAGCTTCCTCCTCCTCATCCACTTCAAGTCCTCCACTTAATAATCAAAACCCAGAAGTAAAGTTCCAAACTTGGACTTCTCCGAATGTGGCAGTCAACATTTTTGGCCAACAAGCCCAATTCAGTGTTTGCTCCAACAAGAATAATCGCTGCCTTCTCACCAACATCTGCTGTGTTCTTGAGAAGTACAAGATTGATGTTTTGTCTGCCCACATCTCATGTGACAACAATAATCGCAGGTTCTATATGTTTCAAGCTCAAGTATGTATATATGCATGCATTATAATTTTCATGGTAAATGAGTTAATAAATATCAAGTGAGTGTATATATTCATGAAGCCTTCATGTAAAACTAGTTTAGATATCTTTTACTTTTCTTAGCAATATGGAATTTAGCAATCTCTGCATTGAATTTTTCGTCGGAAAAATATCTATCATATATATTGGTACTTAAAGGATTTCTAATTTAGGATTATTTGAATGAATCTTGCAGGTAAACAAAGATTTGAATCAGCCTGCAGTGGCATTATCAGCAGAGGAAACATTCAAGCAAGCTGCTGCTGAAATTATTCAGTGTGTCTCTTAGCTTGAAATCTACCCAACAAACTCTCTTGCCTTGTTCATTTGATGCCTTTTAGTATCTTCTATCGTTTTAATTTCCTTTGTGTTTGATCTTTTAATATGTAAGCTTAATTAAGATGTGATTCCATATGGCAGTGTTTAAGAATATGCTTTCCTATTCGCTTCTCACACACACACACATATATATATATATAGTGCGTACTCTCTTTTGTTTTCGTTCAATTAAATATCAATATCAGAAAAATAACGAACATATATAATAAATTAAACACCTTCTACGTACGATGCTAAATGATTTTAAAAATGTTAGTTCCCACACAAAATTCACGATTTTTGAATCCTTGCAATCATAAACTTATATAGAACATAGGAAAGTTTGAACTCGTCACAATTTTTTTCTCTGTAAGCTTCTTTCATAACTGAAGGAGTATCAGTTTAGCAGCAAGACACAGATCATGAAAGAAGAAGCTAACAGAGCAGTTTGTTTGGATTCTAAGTGTAAAATCGATCCATTTTAACTCTGGAATTTATAATTTATTCTTCATATTATCCCTATCAATTACAATAAAGGGTTTTCATTAGTAATAGTTTTCAATGAAAATGATTAAATTAAAGGAATATCTTAGAAAATTAACCCACATTTCTTATAAATAATGACTTCATAATTTTGTGCATGGTTGGGACAATATTAGGAAGGACAACAAAGTTGGTTGGAAAATAAATGTATGGGATATTGGCTGGACAAATAATCTTTTTTCCCCATTCAGAAGCCACATTAAAGTTTTAACAAACCGTTTTTTTTTAACGTTTGAACTTTCTCGAAGTAACTTTTCAATATATTATATAAACAAATTTTATGTCAAATTTACCTTTTATAAAAGCCTATATAAATATAAATCACTTTATTTACATTAATTAGCTTTTACGTTAACTCAAATTTACAAAATTCAATTTAGATAAAAGTAACTTTTGCAAATGTTAATAAAAACAAGTCCTTCTTTTATATTTACAAATTAGTTATACAGCTTCTACATTGAGGGGACCGAAGAATATTTTTCTCATTTTATCTCTCACATTTATAATTTTTTTTCTAAATTAATTTGCTTAACTGATAAACTAATAAATAATCTAATGTTATAACTTACATATGAGCATTTTAGAGAGACAATGTCACATATGTTATAACTAAGTAAATTATTAAGCTTCATTAATCTACTTAAATTAGATAAATAGATATTACATTAAGGACTAAACTAATATTTTGTAATTGGAGAATAAATAATATCCAGCTCATATCATACACATACAAACAAGCATGTTCCGTGAGACTAACAGTGTGTTTGGATGTTTTTTCAAAACCTAGGTTTTGAATCAAAACCATGGTTTGGTTGTCAAACACTCAAAATTTTTCCAAACCTAAGTTTTGATCTCAAAACCTAGGTTTTGGGAATTTTGTTTTTGTTTTTTTCTTTTGTATGGGCCCCACCCTCTCTCTCCCATTACTCCTTTTTTTTCTTATGTGGGTCCCACCCGCCTCTCTCATTAGTCATTTTTTATTATATGAGCCCCTCACTATGAAAAAAAACTATTCTGATAATAATTCCCAAACACTCTTATTTTATCAAAATCATTTTTTTCTCATAATCTATTTTGCTCAGAATCTATCCTCCAAAAGCTATTATCCACTTTTTTCCTAGAAACTATTCTCCAAACCTCTGAAACACACCTAAAATTCTGGATATTGAGCCAACCTCACATTTATGTCACTTAATTGTCCCTTCACTATCCATCCTGGCCTTCCAGCGTTATAAGTATCTCTCCCTATTCACATCTCCTTCTCATAAACAAACCACAATGTCTTCTTCTGATGATCTCTCAAATTCATCAGATGTCACTGTGGAGAATTCCTTGAGAGGCATCAACAGAGAAATCAGCTCAGTTGATCGTCGTCGTCAATCTCATGCCTCATTAGAGAGAAATCGAAGGAAAAAGATGAGACTCTATCTCACAGAACTTCAAGATCTGGTCCCTTCTGTGAATCATATTAAGGTATATATTGTTTCAAGAGAACATAACTGAAACACAAATTTAATTCTTCTTCTTTTTTTTTTAAATATTATCATCTGGTATCCAGTTCGTGACTGTTCCTCCTAACACAAATGATTCCTTTGGGACTTGAACGTGGGACTCAGAGGAATAGCCTTACACCGCGCTAGGCCAACTCTATGTAGTTACACAAAATTAATTCAGAGATCTTTCTTCTTGTTGTTTGTTTCTGCAGGCAGACCAGGCAACCATTGTTGAAGAAACTATCAAGTACATTAAAACCCTAGAACTTATTCTTGAAAAGTTGGAGAAAATGAGGGGAGAAAGACTCCTGCGATCTGCAGCCATGGCTACTTCACCAATTCCACAAAACCCAATAGGGTTTCAAACTTGGGTTTTTCCGAATGTGGCAGTGTACATTTGTGGCGAAAAAGCTCAGTTTAGTATGTGCTTTCCTAAGAAGGAAGACCTCTACGGTGAAATCTGTTGTGTTCTTCACAAGTATAATTTTCAGATTTTAGTTGTCAGCATCTCAACTAATAGTTATAGAAGCACGTATAAGATTCATACGCGTGTAAGTGTTTGTGTGGATCAATCTTTAAGCTCAACCGCTTTTTTTTTTTTTTTTTTTTTTTGCTGTGTTTAAGGTTTAATTTGTATCATTGTATTGGTGAATTTTGCAGGCAAAAAATAGGCAGAATTCGGAAGAGGCATGTTCATTGGGGGAGACATTCAAGAAAGCGGCAAGAGACATTTATCTTCTCTCTCCTATGTGATGTTTCTTCAAGAAATATTCAAGCTTTGCAGTGTTTTTCATGGCTCAAGAAGTGTTATGATTTGTTTTGCTTTGCTTTTTAAAATCTTTGATGTTATCTGCTTTTGTGCTTGCTTTTTTTTTTTTTCAATGTAATCTCCAGTAGTTGTTCCATCTAAATTTAATGAATTTTAATTTCTAAGTATCCAAATGTTTTGCCACTACTTTACCACAAAAATTGGTCATCTTTCTTTTTTATGTTACCAAGTAATACAGATGATGACTAGAGTCATATGTTGCTAATCATTCATGTTAATCCACGGAAGAGGATCTCCTAGAATCCTTTTTCTTCTTTTCTTCTCAGAATCTCATCTTCACCTTTAGATTAAAAAATTGATGGTTTAGATTTAATATTTTTTAAAACTATGATTAAAGTATTTTATAAATTATATTTTTAATTTTCTATTTGTATTGTAATTATGAATTGTGTATATTATATTTTAACTGTCTAAGTTTACTTATTTATGTTAAAAATAATAGTTTTATAAAATATTAAATCTAAACCATCTATTTTTTTAAACAAGAGAGTGGAGATAAGATTTTGAGAAGAAAAGAAGAAAAAATATTATGAGAGAACCTAGATCCTTTAATCCACATGCGAGAAGAGTAGGTTCATAAAATGAGGACAATCATACATATATGCAACATCCGAAATTTAGAAATGGAATCTTGTTAATAGATATGAAATTATTTTCATATATTCGTAAATCTAAGGAAGCAATAATTTAGAGTGGTAATAACATCCTTGAAAGCTATCCAAAAATCCAATGTTTTTTTAAAAAATGCAAGCCTACATGATATTCTTTAATTAATTGAAATGAATTATTTGCTCATCACTTAAGTACCAAATTTGGATCGCCCATATTAAAATTGGAAGGTCTAGAATCAATATAATTTTTTTACATTTTTAATAGTTTTGATTTCAATAGATATATAAATAATGTAAAATAAAAATAATCTTTATTTAATTAAACCATCACTTGGTGAAAAACCAAATTTATAATGTAAAATGATCAATCAAAATATTTAAATTTGGACCATTTAAATCAAAATTGAAAAGTACAGATCTCATGGTAGCGATGAATGCACCAACCTCGTTTTCTGGTAGGCTATCGTAACAAACTATAATTACTCATGTTGGGATGTGTATAACTTTTCATCTGAAACTGTCATGCAAAGAGATTTAACTGATGATATTGATATATATTGCTTTTCATGTGAGCCAGGCCAGACAGTTATATGCAGAAGGAAGTCACACAATTCACTCTCATACATAGGCCTTGCTTCTCATGTGAAGAACCATATTCACTAAAGTTGAAAATAGTGATCTAAGGCCCTGCTAAATCTTCTGAGGTCTCAAGTTCGAGTTCCAGATCAGAGGAGACACTAACGTTGGGAGAAGAAGCCGATAAGCCACGGACCCGAACCGAATACCGGATAATACATAAAAAAAAGCAAATAACTTGTGTTTACTTTTACCCACACTTTAAGATAGCCACCAAGTTCATGACAGTCCCTGTCATTGTCTATATTACTGATGAATATATATATTACCGGCTAGTAAATTAGTATAAACTCTTGAAGATGGAAAAACCATGTGAAGGGATGGGGAAGCTATTATAATAATCATTTTGTACGTTTATATGTGGGACTGTTACAACCGTAGCGACGAAGTTCATCATATATGACAGTCCCTTTCTTTTTATTATATTACTGATATATATCTACACACACACTAGCAAGTAATTAACTGAAATGAAAGCTGTTTTGAAGATGGAAAAAGCATGTGAAGGGTGAAACAAACCAAGAGGACTGTTACGTACAGCTGTAGCCCACTGTTTCAAGTAGGACCCTTGGATTTGAGCAGAAGAATCTTTGCGCCCTAGGCCTATCGTTTCATGTTTATTTGCTTCTTTAAATAGGCTTCTCTGAGCATCAACCTCTCTCACACCTCTCTCTCTCTCTCTCGCTCTCTGTGAACCCAGCCATGTCTGCAGGTAGAGAACAAGAGAGGAAGAAGCTCATAAGGGAGAAGGTAGCCATGAACCCTGCTGCTCAAAAGCATAATAATGAGACTTCAAACACAAGAGGGAAGGAGAAGGGTGGTGTTATTAATAGTACTGATGAAATGGATACCGCTGAGAAGGAGAGGCGTCAGAAAGTCAAATCCTTGTTTGCTCACCTTCATTCTATGCTCCCTCATGTTCCCCCTCACGTACATTATTAACCTCTTCAACTTTTAATTAATTACTGCGTTTAAGGACCTCTTTATCATTCAGATGGTCCAATACTATTATTATCTTTTGTATCTTGTGTTTTTGCAGGCGGACAAAGTAACAGTAGTGGATGAAACAATGAACTACATAAGAATATTGGAGCAAACTCTGAAAAGCCTTGAACAGAAGAAGCTTCGACGGCTTCACTCTAATGCTGTTGGGAATCCCACTGCTGCTTCAAGAGAGGCCTTCATAGCTGAACATGTAGCTTCCTCCTCCTCATCCACTTCAAGTCCTCCACTTAATAATCAAAACCCAGAAGTAAAGTTCCAAACTTGGACTTCTCCGAATGTGGCAGTCAACATTTCTGGCCAACAAGCTCAATTCAGTGTTTGCTCCAACAAGAATAATCGCTGCCTTCTCACCAACATCTGCTGTGTTCTTGAGAAGTACAAGATTGATGTTTTGTCTGCCCACATCTCATGTGACAACAATAACCGCAGGTTCTATATGTTTCAGGCTCAAGTAAGTTTTATGCATTAACACTTATGGAGTTGTATATATGTCCAAGTTTATTATCTTCATGTTCATTGAATGCACCATAAGTATATGTACATACATATAGGGCATTTAAACGATTTCTAATTTAGGATTATTTGGATGAATCTTGCAGGTGAACAAAGATTTGAATCAGCCTCCAACTTCATTATCAGCAGAGGAAACATTCAAGCAAGCTGCCGCTGAAATTATTCAGCGTCTCTCTTGATATCTTATGCGCCCAGCAAATTAATTACTCTTGCCTTGTTCATTTGATGCCTTTAATTTATCTTTGATCGTTTTGATTTCGTTTGTGTTTGATCTTTTAATTATGTCAACTTCTTATGATGTGATTCCATGGCAGTGTTTAAGAATATGCTTTAATTTCCTATAATAATTAAGCTTTTCATATAGATTGCGTACTGTCTTTGTTTTTGGATAAAGTATATATAGTCCAACCTTTATCTTCCCGCTAAATACTAAACATGAGATAACTAAGGAACATAAATATTGCCGACCATGCTAAGTGAGCTAAAAAATGGGAGTCCCTACTCAAAATTCACATTTCTAGTCCATGAAATCCTACACTTGTAAGAGCATGGAAAGTTTGAATTTTCATATACGTGTGTGTGGGTGTATATCCCTCATATATAATGTTCAGTGTCAGCACATGTTGATATGTCTCATCAGGAACTCAACGTCATTAGTAACTGTTGACTCTATACTTTTTTTGTTAACTAAAAAATCAGGAGATATGAGTATTATCATCAAATTGAAACTAATTAAGTAATCTTAAATGGAGAGAGAACGATAAAAATTATCGTACAAGAGTACAAGAGCTTGATCTCTGTACATTAATTTTTTTTCTACTAAATAAATTCCATTCTATTAGCCCTTGCTGTCATCATGATTCAATTATGATTATATTGTTTTGATAATAAAAAAAATTACAGAATTCCTAAAATGCTTCGTCTAACTACTGAATAAGATATTATTTAATTAACGGTGAATTTTTCGGGAAAAAAATGAAGGAATATATTAGAAATTAATGAGCATGATTAAACCAACACAACACAATTAATTTTGGGGAAAGAGAATTGAACATTACGAAGATCAAGTGTAAAAAGCTATTTGAGAAACATAAAATAAAAGATGACTAGAAATGCAAATATATGGACAGAATGATTGCCAATGATCTTGTAATCTAGCAGTATGAAAATTGTTTTATAAATGAGAGGTGATAGATTTTACCCAATTTATATCTTCAAGCTGTTAGTAATTTATACGTAGAATCTAGACGAAAGCAAAAGCACACCAATTTAGCATGACTATGGAAGCCCACAAAAGCAATAGTTGAAAGCTTCTTATAAAGAGGGGAAGATCAAAAGGATTGGATTATCTTTTTTTCAAAAAAAAAAGGGGAAAACATAATGGTATTAGTAATAATAATAAGAAAGAAAAAAGACAAAAAAAAAAAAAAAACCCACGTCAACTTCAAAATCTCAAATAATATAATCCTACTAAAATGAGTATGCCAATTGCTATACTTTTACGGTCAATATCTATATTTTTATAGGTAAACAGATTTGTTTGGGATTTTCAAGTTCAAGTGGTATTTTCTTATCTTTTTCCCTAATAATAATTTATGCCAATGATTAATTTTAATAGTTTATATTTCCACACATTAATTTTCTTTTCTTTTTCTTTTTTCTAGTTTTTTCTTTTCTTTTCTAACTAGTGTCAATTGTTGACGATGATTTTTTAGAATTGTAAGTGGTGGTAGTGTGATAGTGATGAAGATGAAAGCAACTATTAGAGAAAGGGGATGAAAAATTACTAAATTGCACAGCAACTATGGTTTTTTTATTAAATGGGGGGTATTTCAATATTTTTATATTGTAATAGATGAAAGTTAGTTGGGTTTAACGGTTTTGCCCTGATTTTGAAAGTTTATGGCTACTTTTACTCCAAAAAATAATTTATGATTACTATTATACTTTTGATAAAAATTTAAGGTTATTTTAACAACTTAACCCTTTTTAAAATTATAATTTCATAATCTGAATCATGCACTTCGTCTCATCAGTTATATGATAGGGAAAATCCCATATAAAGCTAGTTAAAATAGAAAAATTTTAAAGGCAAAATCCCTCTAAAATGCATTGGAAATATGGAAATCCCTATTCAGTGCATTGAATTGAAAAATCCGGATCAGTCTAGTGTCAGTACGAATGAACAGGGCGGGCGGCGCTTAAAGACGATTTTGCCCTTCAGCCCTCATTCTCGCCACTTTAGAAATAACAACACGCGGTTCTTAATTAACAACTCCGGATTCTTGATTAACAACTTCGTATTCTTGATTAACAACTCCATATTCATCTTTTTTTTTTTCATAATAACAACACCGGTCTTGTTATTAACAACTCCGAATTCTTGATTAACATCTCCGCTTTATTCTTCCACATATTCACATCTAAAAAATATAGTATTGTTAATGTAAAATACGGTGTTGTTAATAAAGAAAGAGGTGTTGTTATTGGCCCTGAAACTTAAATTATGAAGTTGTGAAATAAGAAATGAGAGTTGTTAATGTAGAATATGATGTTGTTAATAACAAGACCGGTGTTGTTATTGTAAAAGTAAAAAGATGAAACTGGAGTTGTTAATCAAGAATATAGAGTTGTCAATTAAGAATTCGGAGTTGTTAATTAAGATCGCGTGTTGTTAATAAAAAAAGAGGTGTTGTAATTGGCTTTGAAACTTAAATTAGGAAGTTGTGAAATAAGAAAGGGAAGTTGTTAGTCAAGAATCCGGAGTTGTTAATTAAGAACTGCGTGTTGTTATTTCTGAAGTGGCGAGAATGAGGGCTGGAGGGCAAAATGGTCTTTTGGCGCCGCCCACACTGTTCATCCGTATTGACACTGAATTGATCCGGATTTTTCAATTTCAATGCACTGAGTAGGGATTTCCCTATTTCCAATGTATTTTAGAGGGATTTTCCCAATTTTAAATTAGGTTATTAAATTAAACAAATATTTAATTGAGTCATTAACTCAATTTGGGATTTCAAAATATACGTAAGATGACTTTAATTTCCCCTCCTCTCTTTTTTCCCCTCTTAATAGAGTTTTATTGCCTTATGACTTTATTGTTCTATATATCAACATTAATATATGTTAAATCAAAGGAATTTTTTGATGTTCTAAAAGAATTATCAAGAATAATTAATTCAAAGAAAAATGTGAAAGTGTAACACATGCCATGCTAGTTTTTTTTTTATTTGCCCTAAGAAATCAATTAATTGATTATTGATTGATGATTGATGATTGATATTAATGATACAAAATGAAAAAATAAGGCGAATTTTTTTTTAAAAAAATAATGTAGTTATTTTTACCATGTGAGAAGAAACAAAAAAGCATGACACATACCAACTTGACTTTACAAAAATCAACTGAAATAAAAATCACTTTTACCAACATTAATCTAAACTAGCTTCGAATAATTTTCACTAACACATAAATGTGAGTTTTTTTTTTAAAAATAACTTAGTTAAGATTTCAATTCTTTAAGTTTTCTATTCTTAAATGTAAATTATTAATATTAACTATTTTTTTCCAATAAGAGGTGCTTAAATTTCATATGCTTCTATGAATATTTTAGATAAAAAAGAAAAATGTATTTACAATTTCATAAAATGCTTTACATATTAGAATATAGAATTTTAAAAAATAATTTATATATGAAAAAAGTATTGTAAAATTTATACTAAAAATTTTATAGTGACATATATTATAATTTTTTTGAAAAAATTTGTTCATGTTAATAAAATGAACTCCTTGTTAAAAATTATTGCACGTTTTTGTTCTTATGATAATAGTTAAGTTTGTTTTATTAATTATTAATGTTGATATATACACACACATGCACGCACATATTTTTTTAATAGCATACATATGTATATTGAAAAACATAGGTTAGAGAGTAATAAAACTATTTAAAGAGAAGAGATGATAAGGTATTAAAGTTATTTTACCTACATTTTAAAATCTTAAATTAAGTTAATGAATTAATTAGAGATTTATTGAATTTACCAATTTTATTTATAATTTTTTCTATTTTAAGTAGCTTTATATGGGATTTTTCTTATATGATTTTATATTTTTTTATTAAGGCACTTTTTTTTTTTTAATGAAAAGATTGTCGAACTTGGGCCTAGACGCAAAGCCCAACCCATTTGCATAAAAAAGCCTTTGTTGTTTACAAAACAACCATGGCAAAAAAAGTGTACCAAACAAACTAAATTTTTAGAACAACCTGTCGTGGCGGTCGACTTTCCGGCGCCAGACAATCTTCTCTGGCTTTTTGGTGTTCACTGTTCTAAGTTCGGCGTTGGCCGTCTGGTTCTCTGTTCCCAGGTCGTCATAGCCGTCTCTCGTCTGATCCTCGGTACGTATTTCTCCTCATTGATTTTTTCGAGTGATTTTCTAATTTCATTTTTCCAGAAACTAGAGTGTTTTTCTTTGGGAATGAGAACAGAAAACTTTCATAAATCAATCAAAAACTAATTAATAAAACAAAGAAAAAGAGGACCTACAGCCTTTCATCAACTTCCGCCCTACACAATAAAGGTGGCATTTGATCAAAGGTACAAAAAAATGCTATCTATGTCAATGCTTCATATTTGTAAGCATACTGGCCTCACCAATATTATCCCTGCACATGAAGTTAAGTAACATATTCCAATACCTATTCAAAAAATTCCTTGCTTCCTCTATGGTTTCCCTGTACGGATGCTCATCAATGGATTTTCTAGTGAGAATATTTCAAAACTAGTGCATTGCTTGTAACTACTTCAATCCCGTTCAAGACTTCATGCCCGCAGAAATCGAGACCTCTAAGAACTCCTTTGATGTCAGTTTTAGTGTGTGTTTGGTTCTCCGGCTTATAACAGTACCCTATCACCCATTAGCCGCCATTTTCTTTGAGCACACCTCCACATGTATTTTGTTTACTGTTGTTCACTGATCCAGCAACCAGCAGCTTGAATTTTGCATTCTGAACTGTCTGTTACACTGTTATTCCAAGCTTCGAGGTTGTCTTCCAAATCCTGAATTTAACAACATATCATATGAGACTTTCATCTCAGAAGCGCTGATATTGAACATGCCCCCCCCCCCCCCCCAAAACTATGGAAACTGAAGTGTTTTAAATCAGGGAATTGGGTGCGGTATTGAATTTAACTATTGTCAGATTTTGAGGAGTAAGCGGGGAAAATTGTGACTTTACTTGGCCTTCTGAGTCTGAGAATCACAAAGGCAGCCATCTTGCGAAGCTAGGTTCCAGAATTTTGGGTTTCAGCCCATCAGGTCACTCTGGCTCATCTGTTCTGTCTGTAATTTGTAATGTCACATAATTTGACTGATATGACTGCGTTTATTGAATTAGGCAATAATGGAAATTTATAATTTTCCCCCCAATTTCCATGAATTTTACTTTGTATAAGTCTCATGAGCTAGCTATTCCAACAGAAATGGCTCAAATGGTTTGTGGTTCTTGTCGTCGACTTCTTTCATATCAACGAGGTGCCAAACATGTCAAGTGTTCTTGCTGTCAGACAGTAAACCTTGTGTTAGAAGGTTGGTTCTCTTTCCTTTTTCTTCTGTCTATCCTAGCTGCAAGAGCATTTTGATTTCGGTTTTATGCATTTTGGCTACATCAATCATGCCATAAGCATTTATACAATCAATGCAAGTGCTATATTACTTATTACATATGAATAAGCAAATTCTGCATTTTCTTCCTTACATATAAGTTGTATTTTGTGAAACTCTATTCTATGTTTTAGCATTTTGCTTTTGTGGCAAGCTGTTGACATTGGTAAAACAATCCTTTATTACAGCTGATCAGGTTGGGCAAGTCAAGTGTGGGAGCTGTGCAGTTCTGCTAATGTACCCATATGGCGCTTCCCAAGTTAAGTGTAGCTCCTGCCAGTTTGTGACAAAAATTGAGGTGTGTTAGCAGTTTATAGCTTTAAATGCAATCTTTCTGTTTAGATACATTTTGCTAGGTTTCTGTCTTTGTTGCCAGGCACTCATGTGTAATTTATTTAACTGGAAGTAACTTTTATAGTATAGTATATTATTGTGGTGTTGGACCTGCAAAGGTTTTTCTTATAGATAAAGTGCAGTCCCACCCCCACCCCAGCCAGAAGGATGTAGAAGTTATCCTAGGACAAGTGTTCAAAGTAGGAATTGAGCATAACAATTTTCAAGAAAAGAAATACTATATCTAGTCTTTAATATAAGAGTTAGTTTCTATTTGTTATAATTTACTTTATCTCCCAAATTTATAATTTTTTCCCAAAGTACTCCTATTAGTTACATATATTATGGAGTTTCTATTTAAGGGTAGTTATAATGAAATATGGTATTTTAAGAAACCAATCTATATTTGTTACAAATAACTAATATAATTAAATTCCTTAATCTACCTAAATTAGTCAACTAGCTTTTATATTAAGGACCGGAGGTAATAATAACAGAGTATGCTTTGCCTGTCATGGATAATAGATGAAACCTTTCATGAATTGCCCTTGATGGTTGATCCATTGTGATGCTTTTCAGTTCGATGTTAGCCTATCAGGAGAGAATTGTTCGTCTTACTTCTGTGAGAAACTTTTTAATCTTATAGTAGTAGTCTTTTATCTCTTGATCCAATGAAGTTTTACATAATGAGAATTAAAGCTTTTTGGGTCCATAAACATACCCATTCATAATTCAAAGTGGGATTCAATCCAAAGTCCCTTCCAGTGCAAGAGATTTTATTTCTGAAATAACCAACTTAACATTAATTTTTGGTTATGATTGATGTGCAGGAACACAACAAGCGGCCCCCATGGTCTGTACAGCAACAGCAAGGGAAACCTACTCCTCCCAAATCAATTTCTTAGTAATCTACTTAATTATAGGCATATGAAGAGGGTCCTTAAGATCCTTAAGAGTACATTACATATGGCTACATGTACTATCCATGTACAGAATATATAGACAAGGATGTGAAATTGTTTGTTGTTTTGCTCATACTTCTGAATGTACTTCGTTACATGAATAGAGATTCCAGATTTTCTTTCTAGGGACCCATCTGAATATGCAATTACGAAGAAGTTGGCTGTATCAATGGATGAGGTACCAATTCTGCCAATGCATTGTTACAATGAAGGTTTGTTGTTCTCAAGTGACTGTCTGTTGAAGAATATCCTTTATAGGAAACTTGAGATTGCTTTTATAAGTTTCATTGCACAATGATTTTTTAAAGGGAGAATTGTTAAAAAAGACCTCATTGACAACTTATTTGTTAAATGGGATCTGGGAAGATATCTTGCACATGGAGGGAAGATATCCGCACACGTAGGGAAGATTTCTGCACACGTATAGGGAAGAATTTTACACACAGAAAAGATCATCTGCACACAAGGGAAGATATTTTGCGCACGTGGAAGATAATCTGCATACGAATGTCCCATTTGATAAATAAGTTGCCAATGAGGGATTATTTTTCATAATTTTCCCTTTTTTAAATGCAAATAAAAAAATTTGTCTAACTTTTGTTTTCTCAATTATGTGAAACTTTTCTAAATTTTTTACATTGTCCAAATAACCTCTGACAAAAAACCAATGTATGGAAAACCGAACCGGACCGGCCGGTTCAGACCGGAAACCGATGAACCGGTCACTGGTCCGGTTGAGGGAAAAAACCGGTGACCCGGTGAACCGGTCAACCCGGTCTGACCCGGTGTGAACCGGCCTAAACCGGGCTGGTCACGGTTCAGCTTTTTTTTTTTTTTTTTTTTTTTTTTTTTTTTTTTTTATAACTTTTTTACATTTTTATACTCCAAATGAAATTGTTTTGACTTTTTTTTTTTTAAAAAAAATATTTTCCTAACAGTTTTTTATTTATAAGGAGCTTTAAAAGGATTGTGGAATACTTTTGGCATTGGTTGGGGGAAAATCCTCATGTCCTTAATGATATTTTTGTAGGTATTAGGTTTAGGAGGTTATATTGGACTATTAGTTGAAAAATAACTCTCATATAATTTTTTGAAAGGTATGTATGAACATTTAAATTATATATATTTTTTTAATTGACCCCGGTCTAACCCCCGGTCTGACCCCCGGGTTGACCCCGGTCTAAACCACTGACCCTTAACCCAGTGCCTAGACCGGTTCAATGTCCGGTCCGGTTTTCAGTACCTTGCAAAAAACCTCCATAAGCCTTTAGGGTGTGTTTGGTTTGAGGGGACGGGAGGGGGAGGGGGAGGGGGAGGGGGTGGAAATTATAATTTTGGGTTTAAGAAACCCAAAATTTATTCTCTCATTCTTTTAAATTTTGGATTCCCACTCAAAATTTACCCTCTCATTCCTTTTAAATTTTGGATTCCCGTCCAAAATTTAAATATCTTTGACCCAAAAAGGTAATTTAACCTCTCTCTCTTCTTCCCTCCTCTCCCCTCAAACCAAACACACCCTTAAGTTTATGCTAATAAAATAACTCCTTTATCACCAATTATTTAATTACTCCACTACAAAACATAATATGTTCTTAATCGTCAATTCTTTTTAGTTAACCACTTTAAATGTTGAGTTATACGCAAATAATCACTAAATCACGCGAACACAAGCTCTTTCATAATCAAGGTTATTTCTGAAGTTTAAGGTAGAGTGTGTTTTTTTTATTACAGCCTTTTTTTTTGTTCGACACTTTTATTAAGTTTTAACATGAAATAAGGAAAGGAATTTATTGGCTAAAAAAACAAGGACGAAAGGCAAGCAGCCACTCCGTCAAGGATCTCAGTATCTATCACACTCGATTCTTTCTACGCTTAAATAAGCTAAAAGTGAATGCAGATAAAAATCTTAAAAGGGTAAAGAGCAATTTTACCCCATAATTAATCAGAAACGTTAAATATCCGAAAGTTACATAGCAATTTTGCCCTTTTATCATTAAAAATGTTTATGGTCAATATCATTTTTTTAACAGTAAACATTAGTTTTTTATCGGTTATGACGAAATTGCTCCTTTTTTAACATTTGCAAAACAAAATTGCACAAAACCCTTCTTAAATCTAAAATGGAGCACATTAATTCTTTATTTTGTATTAGGTTAATACTACTTTTGATCCTTGAAGTTTCATCCAATTTTAGTTTTGGTCCATCAAATTTGAAATTAGAGGTTTTGATCCTTCAAGTTTACCCTATTTGTAATAGTTGGTCCCTGAAGTTTGAGAAGGATTTGGAGTGGCATTTGACGGTGTTAATTTATCATATGTATCACTAACTCCATTAAATTGACTTATGTGCCATGCTTACTTGGAAATCTGATATGGCAAATATATTGTTTAACTTGAAAGGCTTTCTTTCTTTTTTATTTTAATTTAAATAAACACCTCACAAATTAGATAATATAGTTGCCACATCAGATTTCCCAGTAAGCATGGCACATAAGCCAATTTAACGGAGTTAGTGACACATAGGATAAATTAACACCATCAAATGCCACTTCTTCTAAAATTTTAGGGATTAATTGTTATAAACGGAGTAAATTTAAAGGATCAAAACTACCAATTTCAAACTTAAAAGACTAAAACTAAAATTGATCAAACTTCAAGGACTAAAATTGGTGTTAACCCTTTTGTGTTTCAAAGCGCCTAAACACACATACTTTTTTACTTGATAAATTTATATATTTCCAATAATACTCCATATAAAATGGAACACTAAATGTCTAAATTCATCATGTTCATATTCTTTTGTTTTTCCCGATCATGTTCATATTCATTAATTCAAACATGATATCTATATCACCATGTTCATATTCAACTCACTTAAGCATCATATATAAATCAGTAGGTTATTATATAAGATGAATTTTAAGTGTGTTGCGGAAGCGGGATATATAGAGCATAACCGATTATACTAACAAATCACAATACTAGAAATCAGAGTTTTTAGACGTAATTTAATAATATAATAAAACACAACTACTATATCTAATAAATAATAAATAGGACAACAATAAGAGAAATACCAGAATCTAAATTTCACTCTAAATAATTTACAAGTGAAATACTACAAGAGGGGAGAAGATACAAATGCCTTAAGAGATAGTTGCTAAGGGATGAAGTTAAAGGGAAGGAGGAGGGCTCCTTTTATAGTATAAGTCCTTTTATAGTATAAGGAGCGCCTCCTCCCTTACAAATTCAGCAATGTGGGACATTTTCCCACATCCAACAAATCTCTATCTTGGAAAAATTCCCATATTCCTAATTTTCTTAATTACAATTTTGTACTTATAATTCAACAATCAATGTTCAACAATGTTGATCAGATCCAAACAATGTTGAAATTTGACAGAAGTCACCACTTTTGTCAGCATATTAGCAGAATTCTCACTTGTCCGTATCTTCTATATCATGACTCTACCTTCTTCTAAAATTTATCGTACAAAGTGATTTCGAACATCAATGTGCTTTGTCCTTCCATGGTAACCTTGGTTCTTTGCTAATTGAATAGCACGTTGGCTATCACAAAATACTATGATGTCTTCTTGACCAATACAAGTTCTCCAAGCAATCCTTGAAGCCAAATTGCCTCCTTCACAACCTCTATAATTGCCATGTACTCTGCCTCTGTGGTAGACAAAGCAGCTATTGACTACAAAATTGACTTCCAATTAATTGGTGCCTTTGCAAGAGTAAACACATAAATAGTAGTTGATCTTCATTTGTCCAAATCACTTGCTTAATCTGAGTCACAATACCCAACTAAAGATCGATCATCTTCCTACTCAAAGACCAAACCAACATCCACAGTATTACAGATATACCCTAGAATCCATTTCATAGCTTGCCAATGCTCCTTTCCTGGATCATGCATATACCTACTCACAACTCCAACAGCCTGTGAAATGTCAAGTCTTGTACAAACCATTGCATACATCAAGCTACCAACAGCATTGGCGTATGGTACCCTTAACATATACTCTAGTTTATCTTCATCCTTTGGCAACCTATTGGCACAAAGCTTAAAATGAGGGGCAGGTGGAGTGCTAACTGGATTCATTCTTTCATTCATACCAAATCAATTTAGCACACTTTTCAAATACTTCTTTTGGGATAAAAAGAGTTTCTTTGATTGTCTATCTCTTGTTATCTCCATGACAAGAATCTTCTTTGCCTCTCCTTAGTTCTTCATCTCAAATTTCCCTTTTAGCTGAACCTTTAGCTTATCAAGTTCTGCCTAATTTTTTGAAGCTATCAACATATCATCAACATATAAGAGGAGATATATAAAGGATCCATCTTTAAGCTTTCGCAAATAGACACAATGATCGTATCTACTTCTTTTGTACTTATGCCACAACATAAACTTGTCAAATCGTTTATACCATTGTCTCGAAGATTGCTTCAATTTGTATAACGATTTTTCAAGTTTACATACCATATTCTCCTTTTCAGCAACTTTGAATCCTTCCGGCTGAGTCATGTAGATTTTCTCCTCCAAGTCTCCATTTAAAAATGCAGTTTTCACATCCATCTGAACTAGTTTCAAATCTAACTGTGCTACTAAAGCTAACAAAATTCAAATGGAGGAATGTTTCACCACTAGAGAAAATACCTCATTGTAATCAATCCCCTCCTTTTGCTTATAGCCTTTAGCTACCAGTCTTGCTTTGTAGCGCACATCACCTTGGTTAGGAAATCCTTCTTTCTTTACATATACCCATTTGCAACCAATTGCCTTCTTACCTTTCAGGAGTTTGGCCAATTTCCACGTACCGTTCTGATAAAGGGATTGCATTTCTTCATTCATGGCATTCCTCCACTTATCCTTCTTTGAGCTTTGAACAGCCCACTTATAAGTTGAAGGAATATTATCAGCTGCAATTGAGGTTGCACAAGCCACCATGTCTTCAAAATGAGTAGGCTTTCTTATTGTTCATTTTGGCTTGCTAGTTGCTATTGATTCACGTTGTTGTTGAGGTTCATGAGTTAAAAACTTCCTTTCAACTAACTTTTCATCTGCTACAGGAAAGTCTTCTTGTTTCCCTGTTTGCTCCTTATATTGGGAAAATCATCTTTCATTCAAACTCCACTTTCTTTGAAATACCATCACTTTGTTTGGTAGCTTCAGCTGCTACCTTACCATGGCAGATTCATCAAAGGTAACATCCCTGTTGAATACAATTTTCTTTGTCTCTGGACGCCATAAACGATATCCTTTGACTCCAAAAGTGATTCCCAAAAAGATGGTTTTCTTTGCTCTCGAATCCAATTTTGACTCTTTCACATGGTAGTATGCAATTGAGCCAAATACATGCAAAGAATCATAATCTGTAGCAGGTTTTTCATGCCATTGTTCCAACGGTGTCTTACCACTAATAGCAGAAGATGATATATGATTAATGAGGTGGTTCGCATATGTAATTGCCTCAACCCAAAATTCTTTGCCCAAGCCAGTATTGGACAACATATACCGAACCTTCTCTAGTAAAGTCCGATTCATGCTTTCTACTACTCCATTCTGTTGTGGTGTATGCCTGATGATGAAAAGTGTCTGACGATGCCAACTTCCTCACAAATCTTCTGGAAAGGATCATTCCTGTATTCTCCTCTATTATCTGTATGAAGACATTTGATCCTCCTGCTTGTTTGTGTTTCTATCATCACCTTCCATTTGAGAAAGATTCTCAACACTTTATCCTTGGTCTTCATTGTATACACGTAGACTCTTCAAGAAAAATTATCAACAAAGGTTATAAAATAATGCTTTCCTCCCAATGACTGTATTTTGGAAGGACCCCAAGCATCAGAGTGAACATAATCCAAAATATCTTTTTGTATTATAGATAGCTGTTTTGAACTTAACCCTTGTCTACTTCTCCTTTACACAATCTTCACAAAATTCCAAACCATAACATTTTAATCCTTTTGACAACCCTTAATCTGATAGAGTCTTTAAGGATTTACTTCCAGCATGTCCCAAGCGCCTGTGCCACAACCTGGTTGCTTCAACCTCCTTGTCATTACTGGATGCCACTGCTGCTAGCCCAATAACTGTACTACCTTGATAGTGGTACGTGTTATTGGTCTTCCGTATACCTTTCATTACTACCAATGCACCAAAAAGTATTTTCATTACTCTATTTTCTACAATGATTTTGAACCCTTTGAGCTAGAATTCCCACAGAAATGAGATTTTTCTTCAAATCTGGTATATATCGAACATCTATAAATATTCTGATTAGTCCATTATGGTTCCTCAATCAAATTAAACTAATGCCATATGTGGTAAGTGAAGTGTTATCAGCTGTGTAGACAACTCTATATCCTCCTTCTTGGAAATCAGTGTGTTAGATATGATAGTTTTGATGATGTCAAATATAGATGTCAAGCATTAAGAGTACATAATCTTCTATATTGACTAACTACTATATTTAATGTTGTATATCTTGTAGATTAGTCAAGAAATTAATAGCAAGAAGGAGATTAAAGATATTCAAGAAGATATATAGTTAAGTTATGAAGAAAGATCATCAAGAGGAAGATATTCAAGAAGATGATATTGGTCAAGCAAAGAAAGAAGAAGATTGAAGATATTCAAGAAGATATCTAATTGGGCTATGAGGAATGATCATCAATTCAAGAAGATATCTAGTTGGGTGATAAAGAATGATCATCAAGAGGAAAAACAAGAAGAAAGAGATTGAAGAAGGAAGAACTTGCAAGATCATATGAGAATAACAAGATTCAAGCTCTTAGAAGTGATACTGGAGGTTGGAATGGGTCAATACGAAGTTAAAATGACATATATGGAAGTTATGGCAACTCCATAGATGATTACTCGAGTAATCACTCGAGTAATATGGCACTGCCTCATTTTGGAGGTGATTACTCGAGTGGCTACTTGAGTAATCTGTAAAGTTACTTGAAGATTACTCGAGTGACCACTCGAGTAATGACACTCTGTTTTCATGTGACACAACAGAGGTTTGATATTTTGATGATATCTCTCCAACCACACGTCGGATTGAATTGAAACCGATGGCATATGAAACTAGACTCCCAACACAAATTATGGACCCCAAGATCATAACAAAATGAGTTCAGATGAGAGAGATATGATCTGTTAAAGTTGACACATGAATCAGCGTCTTTTACCAGAACAGTTTTGGTATTTTGGACATAACTCTCAAACTACATATCAGCTTGAAACGAAACTAGTGCCATATGAAAATAACTTAAAGATCTTTCCATGGATATATAATTTGTCACATTTCAAGTTATATACTAAGATCTATGTCTTATGGAAGTTGTTGCTCGTGATTTCAGAGATTGTCTAAGAATAGTAGATGCTTTTTCGATCATAACTGTCTATATACAATGAGTTTGGAGCTGATTCTTATTGCATTGGAATGTAAATGATGAGAGCTTTCCGATGATATATAATTTGCCATGTTTCAAATCAAAATCAAGAATTCACTTGAAGGGCTTAGTCGAGTAATATGCAAACTTATTTGAAACATTACTCGAGGGACCACTTGAGTAATGTGTGAGAAATTGTTTCAAAAAGCTCTTTGTTAAGAATTGAGATGGATTACTTAAAGGGATCACTCGAGTAATTTACAAAGTTATTTGAAAGCTTACTCGAGGGATTACTTGAGTAATCATAGAAGAAATCATCCAGTAGCTCTCGGCCAAGAATTGACAGACTTTACTTGAGGGACCATTGGAGTAACCAGATGTGAAAAGGCTTTACTCAAGGGAGGACTCGAGTAATCTGCAAACTTATTTGAAAGCTTACTCGAGGGATCACTCGAGTAATGAAGATGGAAATGCTCTCAGCCGGATTTTGAAGGTGATTACTCGAGGGATCACTCAAGTAATGACCCAAGTTACTCAAGTAACCACTCGAGTAATGCGACGTGTAACACCCTCAACGTAATTATATCCGGATTATGAAGCTTAAGTGAAATAGATACCAATGACAAATAAATAAACATTTACAAATCTATCCACCATATGGGATTTTCATAATTACATTTCAAAATTATTTAAACCTGGTCTCACATTCATACTCCGAATACAATTACTATGCGAAGATAAATCACATTTATACAATTATCAAAGTACGCAATATAAATTCCCGGCAATCCCGGGATCATACCTTGGCTCAATAATCATAGGGCACAATAGCCCATACAACTCCTCAATTAAAGATTACACAACCCACTCGAATATATACTTAAATTCTAATCCGAATGTACAAATACATATTCCCAATTACGCATTGATAACCAACTACTAAGCTCTCACCTAGAAACGAGTCCTCTTCGTCCTTGGATGCTTGCTCCATCCTCAATCTTCCTTCCCTGTCTAAAATGTTGATAGGGGAAGGTGAGATTCTAGAGAATTTCAGTAGGATAACAATATCAATATGCATGTATGATAAATGTCTAATGCATGAAATGCTTGCATCACACAACTCATGCTCATACCCAATGACACATTTGTAAGCTCAATGCTTCGAACAATATACATATGGCCATAGCATAGATTCAAATATAGCTTCAAATTACACATAATCATGCAAAGCAAAGACATGCACCAACACACACTAAAACAGATATCAAATACATGCAGGAGAGATATATTCCCTACACTCTTTCCACGTAAGCTCCAGCTCCAGCTGCTCATGATCAGGGCGGACACCAAACCCTATAACCAAAACAAGGGCATGGGGTTAATCCCTTTTCCAATTCCTTAACTTTTAGACACTTAAGTTGGTTTTCATTCACGACCTTTAGGTGGCTACTCAAAGCCTAAACACGCGCCTAAAGGGTTGGGAGAAACTTGACCAAAGTTCTCTTTTGAAACCTCACAAACCCATATTTAGCTTCATCACTCGAGTGAAGGATGGCACACTCGAGTGATGGGCGACTAGTGCCCGAGTGAGAACGACTCTCACTCGCGAGTGTTTGGCAGTGAGCAACTACCTTGACCAGAAAGTGCTCACATCACTCGTGCATAAGGCTTTGCACTCGGGTGATGACTCCAAATCTGCTCGAGTCCCCGAAAGTGCAACACAAGAAGTGACAACCCGAGAGCACAGAAAACATCAGAGGGACAAGCTCACTCGAGCATACCCCCTAGTGCTCGGGTGAGACAACTGTGCTTACGAGTTTCAGAGCACACTCTTGACAATTGGTCAGCGAGTGACAACCCAAGAGCAGCCCTAACCAAGCTCTCACACTATCACTCGAGCAATCCCTTGGTCACTCGAGCAAGTACCAACATCACTTGTGGACAACGAAGTGCACTTGAGCTCTCTTCATAGAAACCCAGGCAAAAATCAACGCAGAAAGGGAAAATACACAATAGCACTCGAGCATGATCTTCCCTCACTCAAGTGTTGTGCATCATAGACCAAAAGCGCAGTTGATATCAGCATTTTCTCTAACTTAACCAGTATGTCTCCAATGGTCCTAAAATTCTTACACAGGGCTATTCCCACATAATTTCACACAAGGAACCCATTGGAAACCTCAAAACAACCAAAATCCTATCACAATAACATTTTCCCCTATGGTCACTCTTAACACACATATTTCCCAAATTTCTCTAACTTTACTTCCAAAGTTCCAAATCAATCCTAATGGTATCAAAGCACACTATGACACCATTTTAATCACAATACACCATCATTCTACAATTATACCAAATTAGGGCAAAAAACACAAATCACAAAACTTAACCAAATATCACAAATAATAGATCAAAAGGAAGATATCACTCACTTCTTCCTCTTTCTCAAAGCTATTCCTTAATTCTTCATCTTTCCAAATTCCTCAAGCTCTCAAACCACCTTCTTTCCCAGATCTAAAATCATAGCAATAAAGCTCTCATTACTATGAACAACTTTAAAGAAAGGTATTTGAGCATTAGAGGACATTTACATAGCCAAACCTTACCTTTTCTTTTTCTCTCTCCACCTTGAGCTCACCGAAAATGGAGGAACAAGAGAGAGAATTGAGAGATAATAATGATGAAGAAGAGATAAGATTTTTAGGCCATTTGGCTGATCAAGAAGGAAGAGAGGAGAGAGGAAAAAGAGTTGAACATTTAACCCAAATCCCATGGCTCACAAAGTGCCACTTGGCACAATCTTGTCACACCTCCTATGAGCTCACATACACACTTGCACATGGGATTCCGCCCCTTGATCTATTGCACAATACAATTCTAGCCATTGATCTTAAAGTTACCAATGAGTTTCCTCTTCAGTAACAGATTACTTGGCCGGTAACTTCACCGTTTTGCCCCTGATATGGTAATTCTAACTGAATCACCACCAACCTCATTTTCATATTTCTTAATCCAATTTGGAATCTTGCTAAACCATGGCTTAGCAATTCACTAATCTCAAGCTTAATCTCTAAGCTCAAGTCTCAAAATTTAAGGTATTACACGACGGGCAACGTTATGAAGATTTTGTAAATCAATGGAATGATTATAAAATTCATCCATCTTACTTCCAATCACTCTTACACTTCATTGTATTAGTGTTTAATGTGTTTCTCTAGGAATACAATGAAGAGATGATGTGAAGAGATAAAAGTTGACTTTACGGAAGCGGAGCGTCCACCAAATGTAACGGCTAGTTTTTCAAATATGAAGAACTCTCAATGAAGCTACGGGACTCAACAGATAAGTTGAAATACTTACAACGATCATATCCTACTCAACTATAAATTCAGGAGATTCAAGCAGAGAGCAACAACAACAATGAGAACACAATGACACAAACATGCTCATATCATAAGCTATCCATCTCGACCTAAACACTCTCTGTTCTTATCTGTTTTCTACATTATGTGTATTTGAGAGAGTGATTGATTGTATTATGCTTCAGTATTCATCTATTCAATTCTGGGAGAGAAGATTGAATGTAATATTTCATCATCAAAGTTGTATCCTTACGGGGTATGTAAGGGAGAGTAACTTGGTTGTAACCTTATGGTGTGTAAGGAGGAGTAACTCGGTGAAAGATTTGTAAAAGGCTTTGCAAGTGCCTCACTAAACTTGTGGGTTGTAAAGGCTTTTCTTGTGCCTGGAAACAAGAAGATAGTGGATTTGAAAATCTCAGGAAGAGTCTGGGGACTAGACGTAGGCCATCGCAGATTGGACCTAACCAGGATAAATCATAGTTTGCATACTCTCTTTCTTAAACTCTTATATTTTCAGCATATATTAACTGTTGATTTATGATTAATTACTTTTATATTTATTGCTTCCACTAAGACGCGGAAAGATTTTTGAAGTTCTTAAATTTTTATCTTACACCCAATTCACCCCCTTTTGGGTGTCATCTGGTTCTAACATAATGAACTAGTCTCGATTGGGACACATATGATGGCTGCAAGCTGGGTTTAACAACCATACACCTGATGATTTTGACGACATCGTAGTAGATAGTGAAAAATTTGAATTTTCATCATCACAGTCAGCTATATTTGAATCTATAGCAACCTTCCCATTGTTGTGTTTGGATTTGTTCTTCAATTTTGGACAATCCTTCTTCCAGTGGCCTTTTTCTTGATAAAATGCACATTCATCTTTTTTTGATAACACGATGCTAACAAATTTCATTACATACTATCACCATATGCAACTAACTTATCCTTCTCTACAAAAATATCTAACTTCGGAAAATTGCCTGAGAAAGAATGACAACCATGTATGCAAGTAAGAGCTTGTGTGGCTAGGAAGTATGCGGCTTCTTTGGCATCACGAGAGATGTGCTACACTTTTATAGACCAGTCTCGAGAGAGCCACCCCTAGATACTCTCCCTAGTTGATACTCTCCATGTAGCCTCGTATAGCCAGTATGCAGTAACTCGATAACAGAAAAAGAGTCAGATTCAAGGATCAGCTTCCTTTCCCCTCATTCCCAGGCAATCCTTAGCCCTAGTAGGCATGCCCACAACTTTGCCGTTAAGTGATCCCCTCAGTCCAGTCGGTGCATAAAAACTTCTAAGCACGTTCTATCAGCCCTCTGATATAACCCTTCATAGCCTGTAACCTTTGATAGTTTTGAAAAAGCCCCATCCACATTAACCTTGTACTAACTATGCTCCAGACTCGTCCATCACCGAGCTATAATAATATTCAAGCTGTCTCACATTCGTGTGTCATAAAGCTTATAGCTCGCCACCTGGATAGACCCAAGTGTTGCCATAACCTGAGCATATATACTACTATTATGGAGATCTGTCTGTTCAAAGATTCTCAGATTCCTCTTCCTCCATAATAGCCAACATGAAACAGCAAAGAAGTTTGGCCACCGAACTTGACAAGTTGGGTCAGAGAAGAGAAGATTCGTCACTATCCAATCGCCTCCTTCCAATATAAAAAACGCCTGTACAGATTGTCTGGCACCACTCGAGCACAATAGCTACGGGCATCATGGCAATCATCAAGGGCATGAATGCAGTTCTCTACCATTGATGGACACACATCACAACAATCATTAGTACACAAATTCCTATGCAATCGAGCTTTATTGGTAAGAAGTTGATTATGATACAGTAGCCATAAGAACATTCTACATCATTGTGGGATCGCTAGCTTCCATAGTCGAGTCCAGACAGTATCTTTTTCCAAAAGAGGCTCGTCCAAGCTGCAATAACCCGACTTTAGTGAGAAGGACCCATCTTTGGTGCCCTGCCAGCTCATATCAGTATGAGGTTCATTCCATACAAGATTCTCATATGTCTTCTCCCAGGCTGCTTTGATACCATTCCAAACATTCAAACCTTGCTTACGTTGGTCAATAGTAGGCACTAAATCTTCTCTACAAATATACTTGCTTTGAATCACTTGTACCCACAGGGAATCTTGTCTTTTCACCAGGCTCCATCTGAGTTTCATATGAAAGGCTTGGTTTTGTTGATTCACATGATGAAGCCTCAACCCATCGCTTGACTTGGGTGTACAAAACTTATCCCATGAAACCATGTATATTTTTCTTTGATGGACAAACGAGCCCATAAAAAGTCCTGGTTCTTCTTCTCTAGCGATGCACTAGTACTCTGCAACAACGACACTGTTTGCATAATATAATTCGGAATAGTAGCTGTGACAGAGGAAATTAATGTTTTCCTTCCTGCCATAGCAAGAGTACTTGCCTTCCAATTAGACAATCTTTTTTGTACTTTGTCTACCACTTCCTGAAAAGTTTCTTTAGTTACACGTTCATGAATAACAGGAACGCTTAGATATTCTCCCAAATCACTCGTCTAGGCAAATCCTAAAGCTTTACTAAGTTCTCGGCAGCGATTATGGTACATGTGGGGTGAAAAGAACACCCTGGACTTAGCTGCATTCACCTTCATTTTTGATGCCTCACAAAAGGATTAAAGGCATCCCTTTATAGTTTGTACCTACTACAAAGAGACTTTACCAAAAATAACAATATCATAAGCAAACATAAGATGGGAAACGTTTAGACCATTCTTATATAGCTTAATAGGATGCCAGTCACCCTTTATGATGCTATCCTGGATAATGTGGGTTAATTTCTCCATGCATAGGACAAAAAGGTATGGGGAAATAGGATCCCTTTGGCGAACACCCCGAATTGGCATAAACTTTTTAGCTTTACTCCCATTCCAGAGCAATTGCATGGATATTGTTGAGACACAATATTTAATAAAATCTACAAGATTGGGTGGTACATCGAGCTCTGATAAATAGTAGGTTAAGAACTCCTAGCTTATCCGATCATAAGCTTTCTCAAGTTAATTTTAATTGCAATCAACCCTGTCTTCCTGCATAAAATTCTCATAGTATGGATTACCTCTTAAGCAATAATAATGTTGTCCGAACTCAAGTGACCTGGAACAAAACTATATTAGACTGGACTGATAACATATGGAAGGACGCTCTTTATTCTCTTTGCCACAATATTTGTAATAATTTTATAGATAACATTACATAGAATGATAGGGCACATATCACGAAAAGACGCAAGGGGATCCTTCTTAGGAATTAATACAATAAGAGTGACATTAATACTCCCAATGTCTTGTGGATAGGTAAACAAGTAAGTGATTAGTGACACAATAGATGGGGCCACATGCTGCCATTGACTTTGGAAAAATAATGCATTTAAGTTGTAACCCCCACTTCGATAATCAGGCTGAGATTAGCGTTTGAACGCGTTTAATAATTGAATAAGAGATCCAGGATAATTAAAACTTTTATAAAATATCTTTACAATTAGATCTCCGTTCATTCAATTATAAAATCAATAGGCCTATTCGGTTTGTCACATATATAATATCAGAGTATCAGCACAATTCCCGACGTTCACCCGGGATAATAACATTAATCCAACAGTTTATACAAGGAATCATTGCTCATTCAATATCCATACCGGGGTTACGCAAAACTATAATACTATAAATCTATTCAATATATACATTTGTCCAAAATGATAACCAGTTTAGTATAAAACCAAAATATCTAACTAAGACTATCGCCGGCAGTCCTAATCGTCCATTGCCACTTGCTTGCTCTTCGATCCACTTGCCCTATCTAAAAATGTTATTTAGAAAGAATGAGATTCTAGAGAATTCCAGTAGCAACAGTTTACGTATATGATGCATATATACAAAGCAAGTAAACATATATCACAATGCAGCAATCAATATTTGAGACCGGGCTTTCACCACGTTTCCTTCACAATATACGAGGTCGGGCTTACGCCATGCCCCTTCACTTTATTTGTATTTGAGTCCAGGCTTTCACCACGTCCCCTCATTGTATCTGTAATCAAGGCCGGGCTTTCACCACGTCCTTTCACTGTAACTGTATTAATGACTAATGCAAACAAGCAATGCAATATACATGATATAGGATAAAGTGTCACTACCTTGTTCTTTCCGTCCTTGATCAGGCGTAGGCCTTCTATGATCCGGGCAAATATCGAATCCTATAGTCATAATTAAGGACGACGCTTTATCACTTATTCCAATACTCAAATGACTTCAAAACACTTAGTTTTGGTTATCATTAAAGTCCTTTAAGTAGCTATGAAAGTCTCTAACAATCGCCTAAAAGGATTGGGAAGTACTATCCCAAAGACCACCCTTTTTAGTGTGCCTCTTAAAACGTGCCGCTTCCAGCTTCCGACTCGGTTTTAAAGTATTAAATGTACAAGAAATAGGTCATAACCTATCCAAGTATCATTTTAGACTTTTCCATAGTGTTTCTTATGGTTATATTAGCCTATGGTGAAAATTTACCAAAATGCCCCCGGGACCCCGGCCCGGCCTCGCCGTACCCGGCCCGATGGCACGTTTTCCCAAAATTTTGACGAAGGCTATTCTAAAATATTTTCGCCCAAGGAATCCATTTCCGGTCTCAAAATCACAAAATTCACTGTCAAATTACGAAAATACCCTTGACAGTCTATATTTAGGGATTTTAGTGGCGTTTTCATAATTATGCTTTTTCGGCCTCTACTGAAAAAGTGCCCAACTGTAACCCCACATATTTTTTCCCACTGAGTCCAATGGAACCATCTATTTCATGAAAATATGACTCCTACTACCATATCTGGTCCTAGCCGAAATATTGAAAGAAAAATAGAAAAATGGAGCTTTGTGTTTTAGCTTCCAAAACTTGTACTTTTCCACTTCTAATCCTTGATTAACTCACTTAAACACTTCTTAACCATGATTCAAAGAAATTTGGGCAGCATAACCCCTTAGGATTAGGACTTTCCAAATTTACAAAATCAACCAACCATTACCAAACCAAGCCAAGAACAACAATAGCAACAACAATAAACCACAAGAGTTGATGTTCTTGAGATTACCTTGGTTTGCTTCACTTTCTTTCTCTAAAAATCGTCCTCCCTTTCTCCCCTAAACCTTGAGATTTTTCTTGCTACCCCATGTTTTCCATGAAAATCAAAAGGTTAGAGGAGCTATTTGATAAAAAGGGAAGCTTAATCACAAGATCTACAAGACTTACCTTTGGATTTTGCTCCTTCTTCTCTCTAGCTTTCCTAAACTTCTTCTTGAAGCCTCTCTCTCTCTCTCTCTCTCTCTCTCTCTCTATGTTTGGTCATGTAATAAGAATGAGAAAGATGAAGCATTAGCTTCATAAATATCTTCCTATTATTACTCAATTTATTTTACTTCCAAAATTAAGTTTTATGACCTCACCTGGTACTTTGATCTTATCCCCTTCCAACTTTAGCAATTATAATTTTAATCTCTTGGCTTTGGATGATGCCACTTGGCATATTTATCTTCCAAGTAAATATTTCCCTTCTCCTAAATATCCACCAATAAAAATATGGGCTTTTACTTTATTCCACAAATCTTAATTTATTCCACCAAGAAAATTCAATTTATACATTTTCCTTAATTAATTGAAATTAACTCCAATTAATTGGAAAATAATTAATCTTGGGCTAAATTGGCAAAATGATTTTGCTATCACCTTTGTAATTTAATTCAATTCTTGAATTTATTTGTCCATTTCCTTATGAATATGAATATTTCAAAATTCACAAGATCTAATTTTCATGAATATTCACTATAATCATCATTAGCCCTTAATCAAAATTTGGGACGTTACATAAGCCATCTAGGCTAGGAGATTTGAGAGCTCCTATATCAAATAGGGTAGCTTTAATTTTCTCTTTAGTAACAGATGCTCCACACCGGAGAAGATGTTCAGGCTTAATGGTTGGAAATGTAGTACTACTAAAAAGCATATCATGAGACGAATTTTCCTCTGTGAATAAATTGATAAAAAACTTTGTGGCCTATGATTTAATTTCACTTTCATCTTATAGCCACATGCCATTATCCCCTTTTATAGCATTTATACAGTTGTTATGACGCTGACCATTAGCTCATATGTGATAGAAACAAGTGTTTTTATCCCCTATTAAATTCCACTCAGCCTGCGCCTTTTATGCCTACAGAAGATGATCTTGCACCAAGATGTTTTCCAATTCTTCCCACAATTTACCCTGTAGAGAGATTAAATCTATATGATCATAGTTTTGTACTAGAGCCCATTGAATCCCATTCAATTGTTTTCAGATCTGCTTGTTTTGGTAATGAGTGAAGCGAAATACTTCATGATTCTATCTAATCACAAGCGGATGTAAAATTCTTAACATTATTCCACCAGTCGGCCTCATTACTCTAGGACTCTTTTACAAATTGTTCAAACCCATCATGTAACACCCCGGAGGCTATGAAATGAAATGGGCCTGCACTACGAGTTTTTTCCTGTGATACATTAAGGTGTAGCAAGAGAGGCATATGATCAGATTTTAATTAAGGAAGATGAATTACTTGGAGTCAGGGAATTGAAGTAACCATGCATCATTAACTAGTGCTCTATCCAGTCTGGACTATAACCTTTATGTTGCCACGTAAATTTTGGTCCTAAAAATCCAAGGTCTGTTAGTCCCGATTGACTAAACCAATCAAAGAAATCTCTACCAACTAATAATCTATTTGTTATCATTGTGTATCTCTCATCAGCAAATAACGTAGCATTTAGATCCCCGAGCACCACCCATGCACCATGAACAGTGGTTTGAAGATGAGCTAAATCCCTTCAGAGGTCTCTTCTTCTAACAATATTGGGAGAGGCATAAGTAACAGTCATAAACCAATCCTTCCCCAATACATCACATGCCGCAACATGCATAAACTGAGAGTTCGTTTCTATTATTCAGACTTGTTGCATCGTGGATCTTCAAAGGAAGCATATTCCTCTGCTAAAGCCTACTGCATCAATCACTTCAAAAGATGCAAAACCCAGCTTCTCCATAATCTTCTGAGCTTTCTCACCATGAGCTTGAGTTTCAAGAAAAACCAAACAATCAATATCATGGAACTGTGAAATATCTTTAATGAGTAAGGGGAAGTGTTTCACACTGGCCCCCGACAATTCCAGACTATACACTTCATATTAATACCAAAATATGAGAATGTATGTAGCCCAAAACAAGCTAATCATCATGCATGTTGTCATCCACAACATGCTCCACAAATACTGGCACTTCTTGAACTAAGGATATAGGATTCCTGTGGATTGACAAGTGTGAACTCGTCCCTTCACCTGGATCAAGAGGAATCCTTGTAGAGATTAACATGGTATCAACCGGGAATGAAGAATTAATTCCTTGGTGTACATATTTGGCCGAGATCCTGCATGAATCTACCCTCATCACTTCCTCGTTTGAGCCTGTGGTCGCGAAATGCCTCGTATCATTAATCGCTGGAGTAGTGTGGTCAAATTGGTGGTTGTAGTCCAAATATTCTACCAAAGGCCCACGTTCAGGTTGTTCAGTATGCTTAGGAACAACTTTATTTACCACCCCTGGCCTAGTCTCCTTTGCGGCTTTAACTGCAATTTTCGGCCTAGTACCTATTTCCTTACTTGGCCAAGAATAATTTGATTTAAAACTCCCTTCATTCTTCGCTGCGTATCCTCTGTATCATTCTCCAGTGTATTAAACCGCGATCCCCTCATTCACACCGTAGAATTGACGGCTTAGATCTCGAATATGCAAATCCTTGCTCAACGTTCTCCTCCCTCTCAATAGGCGCTGCACAACCATCCAACCACCAAAGGTTTGCTTGGTAGTTTTCATCTCCGACAAGTGCGTAGGTTGTTCAGAGGCAGTAGTTTCAGTGCTTGGAGTCTTAGTCCAACTAGAAATAGCTCCTTTCAATAGATAGTGATCAAGATCATGTCCAAATTTACCACATTTGAATCAAATAAGATGAAGACCTTTATATTCAACATTCTTCTCTACTCCATTAGCCAATAGACTTGGGACCAGTGGCTTGCATAAATCTAATTCAACACAGATTCATGCAAAGCACCCCTTAGATTGCCGCATCGTATTTGTATCCACCTTAATAATAGTTCTAATTGGTTATCAATGACAAATAACGTACCCTTTTCATAGTAATCGAGAGGCAATTTGGCAATACGAACCCAAGCTGCTATACTCATTACTTTATGCACATCAGGGTCAAAATCAGCTCTTTATGGCCGAACACTAATATAGCGATCGTGTACTAACCAAGGACCACCAGTCAAAGCTAACTCATAAACCTTCTTGTGCTTACAGTTAACAATAAAAAATCTGGATCCAATATCAATGGTATCCACCTCACCCTATAATTGAGACAGCTTATTACGCAGGATATCTTCCCTCACTATTTTCCTGAGTACAGTAACAATCGTTGCATGTCTCCATTTTAATGCTATTTTACTATTGTAGTTCTATCTCTGGCAGAAGAGTGATATTCAGACCCTTGGACATGTGTTCAGCCCTAATCCTAGACCTCTAGCCGTCATTCAACCACCAGCTATCCTCCTTTCGTACATACATGTTGTAGGACAGTTTCCCACCCTCAGTTGGTGGCCCTTGCTATCCACCTTCTCTTCTTCCATCCAGTCTTCAACCCTAGGGATGTTGACACGACCGAACACCACTACATTCTCCCCTTTTCTCACATTCTTTCGACTTCTCAAGAGTTCTGCTGCCTCCTCCGGCATTGGATCCAACGCTTTGGAGCCCCCATCCCCTTTCACACTTGCTTTCCTAGTTACTCCGCACTCACCTTCTCTCGCGTTGGGCCTCTCATTTCACCTTATGCTCGCATTCATCTTTATTGGGTCTAGACCACAATTTGGATCTCCCTTTCTTCGATCTCGATTGATTTTCAGTACGTTCTCTTGTGACTAGTGCTTCTGCTTCTCCACCTCTTTGTTTCTCTTTCTTTCTTTGTTCTTAGCTGTATAGTGCAAAACAAATTTCTCTAAGAGATACTTCCTCTTTGCCTTAAAGTAGAGTAGTCTTCAGGTGCTCGTACTCATCAGGAAGTGATCCTAACAACATCAAGGCCAGATCTTCATCTTGAAGGTCACGTCCAGATTCTGTAAATCTGTTACCAACTTATTGAAGCTGGTAATATGATCATTCATCGTGGTACTAGAAACATAGGTGAAGCAGAATAGACTTTTCTTCATATGAAGCTTGTTTTGACTACTTTTCTTAAGGAATTTATCCTCCAGTGCCTTCCAGAGTCTCCATGCAGAAGTTTCCTTTGTATGTGGATACTTCTATTCTTTTGAAAGGAATGATCCAATATTACCACAAGCAACAAGATTGATCTTTCTCCAATCTTCCTCCCCCACGCTATCTAGTTTTATCTCTTCATAGCAAAGTCTAGTCCTTGTTGCAAAAGGACATCAAAAACCTCACTCTGCCACATCCCAAAATGTCCAGATCCATCAAATATTTCAACTGCAACCTTCGCATTAGACACAATTCTTGTCATAAGTGAAGATGCCAACGACAAGTTGGTGACATTTGATGTGGATTCTTCAATCTTCTTGTCTTCCATTTCTGCTCCAGATACTATTTAATAGCTGTCAATGCAAAAGCCCAAAGTAATTTTTTTTTTCTGATGTGGAAGTTTAGATTACACTGCAACCACAGAGCATACTCAGATAGAACCTTGGCTCTGATTCCAATTGTTGTGGAAGCAGGATATATAGAGCGTAATCGATTATAGTAAAATATCACAATATTAGAAATAAGAGTTTCTAGACATAATTTAATAATATAATAAATCACAACTACTATATCTAATATTTGCTAATAAATAATAAATAGGACAACAATAAGAGAAATACCAAAATCTAAATTTCACTCTAAATAATTTACAAGTGAAATACAACAAGAGGGGGGAAGATACAAATACCTTAAGAGATACTTCCTCCGATCCTAATTATAAGACAAAGTTGACTTTTTTTTGGAGAAATTAAGGAAGCCATTAAATTACTTTAGAGTATCTATATTTTTATTTTTTCTCTCCAAACTAATTACTTTGACTAATAAACTGATATATAATCTAAAGATACTAAAAATATGAATACTCTAAAGTTATTTAATTAGCTTCCTTAATTTCTCCAAAAAAGTCAACTTTAACTTATAATTAGGACCAGAGGGAGTAGTTGCTAAGGGATGAAGTTAAAGAGAAGGAGGAGGGCTCCTTTTATAGCATAAGTAGCGTCTCCTCCCTTGCAAATTCAGCGATGTGAGACATTTTCCCACATCGAACAGTGTTGTACGATATGAAAAGGAAAGAAAGGGATGGGAAAAAATTTACTTTAAAATAAATTGAACGTTTTACCAATGATGGCAATCCATTAACTAAAGAAGAAATTAATTTGACTCTTCAGCTCTACTGACCCTCCAAAGGCGGAAACCAAACAGCTATATCTCACCTTCCAATCATTTAAACATTAAACCCATGAAATTTCAATCTAGCAATATTTTTTCAATTAATTGAAATCTCTACCATTACAATGCCTTTATTTTTCATTTAAAAGCCAATTATATTATATGAGAAAGGGAGAAGTATTGAAAGATAACCAAAAATAAGATGACAAACATGAACTTAAAGGAAAGGTTACAGCATAACATAAAAAACTTCACATATAACTATGTGTCTGTTTGAGTTATCATTTAAAAAGTACATTCATACAAGTCGAGATAAAACCCCTCTCATATACTTATCTCGTACACCGTAAATCACATTGAAAAAGCAGCTTCTCCTGCTAACTCAAACAGACATGGTAATAGTTACCTAAACCGACTGTCAAATTAAAGTGTCGATTAAATTAAAGGATTAAAGAACACTCCAACCAGCTTCCAGTAGTATAAGACCATGGCTACAAATCGAGGAGAAAAGGTATGTTGTAAGAACCAACTACTATAAGGAAAGCAAGGCCCAGCATCTGTCGAACAACATATTCGACATGATTGAAATTTAACTCCAGAACCTACCAAGTCCAGAAAATCAAGACACAGAAAAAAGTTATAGATAATTTCTCACTCCTCCACAATATCACCCGGCCCGAACTATAACGATCCCTCTTCAATTAAAAAGACAAAAAATAAAAACAAGAGAGGCTAGTATTATATTCTCATAATTGTCTGTGTCATTCCATTATTAGTACAAATGGCCGCTAATGATTTGTAGACTGAGTATACACCGAATAAAGAAGATCATCTTTCAAATTCTTGTCTCAAACTCGGAATCGAATCATTATATATCGTGTCATCAAATGTAGCATTTAAACAATCACACTATTCACTACCCCACTTACTATCAGGCACCTAATTAAAATAAAAGCAATATATATATGTGTGATTATAATAATTTAAAATATTGTTAATAAGAAAGAAATGAATTGTCAAAGAATGGTCCCAAGAATAGATTGAACCTTGAAAGGGACCGAAATGGTAAGAATTAGTGATTGAGCAACGAAACAAAAGTTGGGTTCTGAATATGATAGATAGAAGCAGCATTAGCACGTGTACAGTGCTACCACTATAGTATTATATGTGCGTGTGTGTGTGTATAGTGAGCACGTATATATGTCCCTCTTGTCTGATATATATGTAGTTTTCATTCCTTATATTCCTGAGCTACATATACATATATATTGTGTGTGTGTATCACCAAGCCCTTTCCCATTTCTTAAAGCCATCCTAAAAAAAATATATTAATCAGATTCCTTGAATTAAAAAAATAAATAGAATAAATTATTATATATATTAAACAAGCGAAATTTGATTTTTCATCCTTTGATTAATTATAGGCTTTGAATTGATTAATTTAGTCCCCAATATTGATTAGTGTTGGATAGGTAATGATCTTAATATAATCGAATAGAGATTATTATTTTTTTTTTCCTTTTGGGTTAGTTTGAAATGGTCAACACTAGTGCTGCGAAATGATTGAAGGAAAAGGATATGTGGCCATTAGCGATGGCATTCGTATTTCTTTGTTACAACAATGTTAGCATTATTGCTTGTTTGAAACTCTTTATGTTTATGCCAGACAAAACTCTTACTACATCCTTACCTAGTAAAAAATAAATTATGATAATTATTCTAAACAAATCCTTGATATCGTCTCTTGGTTATTATATTTTCAATTAAGGATCACATGCCTATTCCATTACACAACGCTTTTTTTTTTTTTTTTGGTAATTAAGGTGGAGGGCTACTATCTTTGAGGTTAATTAACAAATATTATATTTAACTTCAAATTATTCAAATTTAAATTACTCAATCATTCAAATAATCAAATATAAATCGTCAAATTACTCTCCGAAGAATACTATTCCCAAGTCAAGCTGCTTATATACTTTAGCTTCTCACATTGCTGGGCCATTTTATCCTTCAGAACACATAACTGTAAAATTATTAATCTGGTGGAAGATGGTAGATTTTAGAAAATTAAATTAAACTGACAGGCAGTATACAAAAAAGTAAAAGGTAACAATAACATTTATCTTTCAAAGATGATCAATCTGTTCGAATTAAGCCTAGCTATCAAAAAATTTCTCCCCGGCCATAACGTACACCACAATTTATTTCAGTACACACTTTTGTATGTGATATGAACTTAGAAGACAATTCTATCGCCTTACCTTATATCAGTCAAAATAAGTAGAGGAAAGACAAACAAAAGAAATTCATATATTCAAGATGCTATGATGTATATTTGGAGTTCAAGCCAATATTATTAAAAGTCATCCACGCAATTTTACATTCATGAATTCTGGTTGTGCTTTAGGACATGGATTTTGGTTAAATACACGAGTTTATAACCTAATTTGCCTCCTCCAACAAGTTGATATATACTGTAGCCTCTTGGATACGAACCATTTTCTTCGGCTAATCGGTATATTATGTAAGTGACAAAATTGCCGGATTCATGATCAATGTCAGTCTATATAGAAATAGAAAAAATGGATTACTTATTTATAATCAGGATGATCGTTCAGATGTAAAAAAATTTACCGCTTCAAAATGATTTATATCTACAAAATTAAAACCTTTCTTTAATTATTTCGATCAAATTATATTCTTACATAAAATGAATGAATGAATGAACAAAAAAATAATAGCATGCAGTGCAGTACTATGTACTGATAAACTCATAAACCTAAAACTGAATCATAATCTAATCTGTTTTTTACCCTGAAACTGTGGTAAGAAAATGAAAATTTTGGAGTAAGTTCAAAAACTCAGAACGGTACTACAAGTTCGCTGCATGCAAAATCGTCAGAGTTTCCGACGCAATCTTGAGGCCACGAATCCCGAAGAAGCTTCAGCAGCGTCTGCGCCTTCCTCTTTGCCCTCTCTGTACAATCACTCTGTACCACCAATAGCAGTGGCGTCAACACACGCGCCGCCACCGCCTCCCTCCGGCACTCCTCTGATTCGGAGCAAACAGCCAATAGCGCTCCGGCAGCGTGCTCCGTTGCCCGGTCCGATATCTTCAGTATTGTTTTCACCAGCTGAGGAACCGTCAGCGCGTGCCCTGCAAAAGCGGCCAACCCCTCCGGAATTCGACAGAGCAACTCAATCGTCACCAGAGCTCTCTCAGCATCGCATTTCTCGAAATCAGCGAGCCGGTCCATGAGGATCGCCGGAGCACCGGCGGCCACCGCTTTGTGCCGTGTTTGTTTCGGCAGGCACAAAGCAAACAAGGCCATGATCCCAATCTTGAGAGCGCGAGAGTACGAAACCGGACTCTTCAAGATATCAACCACTCCACCGTAGATTTCATCGACATTGCTGATTTGTGCACGCAGATCCGGCGAACGAGTCCCGCTCACGACTGACTCAATCAGTGTGGCCGAGTTAACTCGGACGTCGATCGAGGAATGAAACATCAAACGCGACAAATACTTGATTCTCTCCGGTTCCGATGAGATGAAGACGCATTCAGATTCGGCAAGTGAGAAACAAACCAAAAGTGCGAGCGCCTCGTGCTTCAACTCAAGACAATCCGAATTGGTATCAAAGAGGATATGGAGTAAAATCCGGCGCACGTTGTAAGATCCAATGAGAGAACGATTCTTTTCCGAGTCACTAGCGAGTCCTTGGAGGCGTCGCAGTGCAGAGATACGTGACTGAGAAGTTCTCGTCTCCGACGAAGCTTGATTCAATAACGTCCGAACCAGAGAAGGGTGGGCGGGTCGGGTCGGACTTGGGATCTGTTCGACTCCGAAATCTTGATTGGAAACGCACCAGTCTTTGATAAGGCGGCGGAGAGTGTGGTTTGGGATGAGAGTGAAGTCGGAAAGAGGGGCTCTGGTGACGGGGCAGGAGGTGTTACCGGCGACGAACCAAGACTGGATGCTGGTTCGGTCGTAAGTCTGACCCGTAGATATAGTAACGGGTTCGCGCATGAGCTCGAGGGAAATGGGGCATCTGAAGTGGTATGGAATCGGAACTCCTAAATCCAACGGTTCTACATTCACTGACATATTCAGTCTATGGCTTTTAAGTTGAGTGTGTGGAGGAGGAATAATAAGAAGAATGCAGAAAGTGAAGGCTCTGCAAAATCTGGTAAGGTATGTTCGGATTTATATGAATAAGATGATGAGAAAGAAGATATGGGAACTGATATATAACATGAGGGCCTTACTAAATCACACGTGCCGCGTGGGATAAACCTTGGAACCTAACGCTGGTTCGGAGTCAGGTATGGGTGGTCAATTGAATTTTCGCCAGGGTGTGATGTCCCACATATGCCGCCTAAAATACTACCCAAAGAAATAACTAATTTACATGCATTAATACAAGTATATTAGTAAAAGATTTCTAAATATAGGAAATATATCTTATATTTATGATTGAGTGTACTTATCAAAAAATAGATTGAGTGTAAGAAGTAAATTGTATTTGTAGATAATATAATTTATTGTAAATTTTGTATGTTGTATGTTAAATAAAGCAAGTGTGCTGTATGTACATAGAATTTAAGATATATTTGTTTTTTATATTTTTGCATCACATTAAGGTTAAAATAATAATTTGTGCTCGTGAATTGTCATCAGTTTTATGTAGTACTTCTCCGGTCCTTAATATAAGATATATTTACATACTTTAATTTGATTAAGAAACTTGGTTAAGTTAGTTATTATGACATGTATTTATTAAAATATCCTAGCCACCTTCCTTAATTTTCCTTTTCCCTCTCCTCCTTAATAATTATTAAGGGATATCATATTAATAGGGGAAAAATTAGGAAAAAATTGATAAATATGAAAATTTTGTCTTATATTTAGGACCAATATCAACTCTCCAAATATGTCTTATATTAAGAAGAAGACGAGTATTAACTAAAGTGGTTATTGTGTATTTATATAGAGTTGAAGATAAGTTGGATAATTCATGGTCAAAAAAAAAAAAAAAAAGAAAAGAAAAGAAAGAAAGGTAAGTTGGATAATCAACAATTTCATTTCATATACTTGGAACTTTTCATACTAATATACTAATATTGAATATTATAAAATTTAGTGTTGCATAAGCGGAAGAAAGCTTAGTAATGGCTGGAAAGGTCATATGAATTAGTTATAGCATGCGTCTTCCTCGTGGTTAAGCTTTTAGATTTGATATAATAATAATAATAATAATGGAGAAATAGTCGGTTAACAAGTTGATTACTTGCTTGACTAAATGATTCAATCAGCGGCTGCCACACCCCTTTTGGAACATTATTATTAATCAATTAAGAAAGAAAGAAAGAAATAGAAGCAAAAAAGTCGTTATTGAAGTGGCAATCTATCAAAAAGCATATAGAATGTCATGCTCTTGAAAACAACTTGTATACGCGAGCTACATCTGGTGATTGCTGATTACAACTGTAAGATGAAAGACCAATTCTAATTACGCGCATTCCCTAAATTGTCCGTACTAACCTAGCTAGATTTTTTTTTTTTTTTTTTAAAAATGAAGACTCAAGGAAATATCACCATGATTTGCTGCCGGATCATCTCATAATAGCAAAATAATTATGTTTTTTTATAGTTTAATTAATAACAGAATGTTAAAGCATTACTATATATTATTGATCCCTGAAAAAATACTTAATGATCAAATGTTGAGGGTGCTGAGGGCCATCATTTTTTTCCCCTAAATCATTTTCTTTATCCAGTGTAATAATCTAAGGGTGCTTAGGGCCATCATTTTATTTTATATTTGATCAAGGTTTCTCTCAAGTCTTAGAGGTTAAAAGGTTTTTATTTCTCTCAACAAGTACGTTTTCCAGGATTCGAATTTATATTCTTCTCCTCATGAGGGTGAGACCCCCTTACCACTTTAATTAATAGTTTGTTAACGAGGGACATCATTTCAACTAATAATTAATGAATACGTACAAATGCATATACGGATATAAATTAAAGCATTTATTGATTTTGCAAAATCATAAAAAGTATGCCACAAATAACATATTATTATATATCCTGGTATATATAAATTAAAACTTAATTAAGTCAATCAATGTTGATCTTTGTTTTCTCTATTTGATTAAATTACCACTATTATGGAAAGATATGAAAATTATAAAAATGCAAGAATTGATGAACATATGTGAAAAGGGATGCAGTTGGTGGGGCAAGAGTCAAACTAGAGTCCAGGTTGGGTGGACACTTATTTTCTTGAAACTCTATCGAAATGGTAGAGGGAATGACAAAATGCTTCATGTGGATAACATTAATTATAGTGTCATTGATCAAGTGGTGGACCCTTTCTCTCCACGTCCTTCAATTTCTCACACCCACGTCATCCTCATTTTTGTCACATAGTTTAATTAATACCAACTCGCGATCAAAACCAAGCCCGTCTACACGTGGAGGGTGACGTTATCATTAGAACAACTCATTTGTGAAGCAGTATTTTGTGTTTTTGTTTGACAGAAACTTTTTCGTGTTATTATAAGGATCAATGCAATCTTTAATTCCTTAAATTTTGCTTTCATATTTGATTTTAATCCCTCCATTTCCAAACCGTAAATTTTACTCCCTTAAGTAGTGAATTGTCAAGATGTTTATTAAAATATATGATTTAAAATTCAAAGGGCCAAAACCTATTATTTGAAATTTGATTGAACAAAACTAAAATGAAAACAAACTTAAAAGGCTAAAAATTGTATTAACCCTTATTATTATTTACTTTAAAAAAATACTAATATAACTAGGGCACCTTCAAAAGAATAATATCATCTTTGAAGTATTAAAATTGTTGCAATTCACCCATTATATAATGGGCCTTGAAGTTAACCGTTAACTTTAGGTACTTTTTTAGTCCTTTATATAAGATATATTTACCTAATTTAATTATATTAAAGAAGTTAATTAGTATGATATGTATTTTCTAAAACAACCTAGTCATTTTCTTTAATTCCCTCATTACATCTCTTTCTTGATTATTGTTAAAGGATAATCTATAAGGGTAAATTAAGAAAAGATTGACAAATAAAAAAATCATATATTATATTTAGGACCAATATCAACTTTTCAAATATGTCTTATATTAAGGACTAGAGGGAGTATTGTTTTTGGTTTAAAAACCTTTTACGAGAATAAAAAAATTTAGTGGTTATCAGCATTATACAAATACAATGCATGAGAAATATATATAAATGGTAGTTTAAATATATATAAATGTGTGTTGACGAAGTCATAAAAAGAAATTAGAGAGAAGTTGTTTGGGGGTAATGGCATGCATGCAACTGCCAACTGGACAAAAGCAAAAGGACAAAAAAAAAAAAAAAAGTGAGCATCCACGAAAAAAAGAGAAAGACCAGCCACTTCGTTAATTCCCTGTCACGCCTCACCCCTGCAACATTGCCCATATGCCTCACTCTCATCACTTGATTTATTTTGTTTTCCGATCCTTGTAAAAGTTATTTCTTTAATTAGAGGGGCATGCACTAATAAGTTGATGTTATAACAAGATCGAACTCATAACCTCCTATTTATAAGAGTGCTATAAGGTCATTGCCTAAAAAAAATAATTCTTAGACTTCTACCTTCAATATTTGATAAATAACTAACCATCTATATAAATCAAATGTAAGAATAAAAAAACTATATTTGTTTGTGAAAATATCAATCCTAATGCAAACCAAAAGGAAAAAAAAGGGTCAGTCGAGCTTGGGTTAGTGAAATGAGCTACTTCCGCCGATGTTAAATATAAGACAGAGTTAACTTTTTTTTTTTTTGAAAAGATTAAGAAAGTTAAATAAGTTACTTAATTATATCATATGTTGTGTATCATTAAATTATGTATTAGTTTATAAGTTGAGCAAAATAGTTTGGAGAAAAACGATAAATATAAATATTTCAAAGTAATTTAATTAGTTTATTTAATGTCTCTAAAAAAATTAGTTATATTTTATATTTAAGACTGGAAGGAGTATTTAAGACATGAGGGAACAGTATTTTGCAACGTAATAAATCAATGTTTAGATAAATATATAACCATTAAGGCCTCCAACAAGGAAGAGGAGAAAGCAAAAGGCAAAGTGAAGTTCCTTTGGTGAAACATAGAGATAATTGGCGGCGGCGCGTGTGTTTACCCGTTTACCCATTCATATTCAGTTGAGCCCCGTTTTTGATTTCCTGCGGTACCCGCCTCCCATATCCTCCATGCATCACAATCTATTTTGATTTAGTCACATACATACACACGCATAACTCTAATTAAACAATCATTTTCATGCATACCCGCATATATATGTTACCTACAATCAATATATATATAGAGGTGATAAAATTAAATTACGTACAGAAGAAACAGGCAACTAAAATTTTGTGGAAGAAATGTTTTAAAAGTAAATTTGTCAAATTGTTCGATAATACAAAAGAATGAATATATATATATATATAAATATTCATTCATTTTGTAAAAGATCTCTTGTATGAAAGAGGACAAAATTCTTTTAACAACTCGAGTTATTTTCAGTCAAATCACCTATATTTTTTCTTCTTTTTTGCTTGGTCTATTTTTTGTTCTATATGTGCATAAAGTTTGCTCGCCCAGTCTGTTCGTTTATGGTATCAGAGTTCATGGTTAGATGATAAGATGGAAACCTAGATCCCTAATACTCTCTGTTTACTCCCTTTAATTTTCATTTGCTTACAATTTCTTGTATTGTGTAAATAGTTTGATTTTATTAGTAAATTGTTAGTAAAATAATTTTTTAAGTTTGTTAGAAGTATAAAATGAATATAATTAAAAATTTGGAACCTAGAATATATGAAACTGAGTGCAAGAACTTACCTGATGGTTCTTATATACCTATAATAGATGAAGAAAATTGTATGTTTTCTCCATTCATGGCAAGAGGCCAAGGAGATAATACATGAAATGTACTAAATTGGATAAATATGTATTTAATGAAGCAATTAGGAACATGTATAAACCCTAATATAAAAGATTTGTTAGAAATATATGGTTTAAAAGACACAATAAGAATGGCCCCAAAGATGTAAAAGAAAAGGTAATAATGGAATAGTAGACTTTATGTACATATAGAACAGAAAATAGACTAAGCAGAAAAGAAGAAAAATAGAGGTGATTTGACCGAAAATAACCCGGGTTATGAAAGAAATCATATTCTCTTTCATACAGGAGATCTTTTACATCATATCTATATAGGATCTAAGATATTTCTCCTTTAAGTTATCTCAGTACAGCCTTCCTTCGTTTTCTACAGGAGGCGTAACCTCTATTTCTCTTTGTTTCTAGACTTCTCGTTTTTTTTTACCCTACTCACCCAATAAATCCACTTATAAGATCATCACAAATGTATGTCAGATAAGACTTCCCCCTAGATCCCGAATTAATAAGAGTTTAGCCTGTCATACCATATATATATATATATATATATATATCTTCTAATATTATTCCAAAGCTAGATAGGTAAACTTACATTTCATGAAATTCGAAAAATATATTAACCACAGTTTATTCATAAATTATTAATAGTAAACTTCACACACACACACACACACACACACACAAACAAACACACACACAATCTTAATAAATTATTGAAATCCGATTATGCATACACGAAGTAAGAATTCGAATAATATTTCCGATTCTAGGCCAAAAAAAAAAAAAAGAATAATTTCCGATTTAATTTGTGACTATTCACTGGAAAAAGTATCAGTTTGTGACGATAACGTCAAGTATTCTGTTATTATATGTATTTGTTTAAAAATACACCTTCATATCTCTTATAATTAAGTAAACCAATACTAAATATATATGCTAAAGCTATTTGAATTCTGATCAAAACTGAATTTCAATTAATATGTGCCCATCTAATTAATTAAATCATTTAAATTGAAGGAAAAGAATAAAGTTTATTCTCTTTAATCGGGTATTGTCTACTTTTCGCTTTAATGGAAAGCGAATCAATGCGCAAGAAGCATTACTTTATAAAGTAGCGATCAATAAAGGAAACTTTTTACACCCTTCTTTATACTAATAACTATTCATGATATTTGTTATTTGTGGTTTTGACGAAGTCAAGATTGAAAAGAAAAAAGATCTAATCACAAAGGTGCGATAGAAATAAGTTCTATCCGGAAATTTATAAAAATTATAATTAAAGAGATTAGACAGACAGAGTATCACAAGTAGATCCAACGTACCACCTCCCATATTGAGGAGAATTTATATGTCATTAGGTTACACGGCATTGGCTCATGAAAATGATTTTATAGTCAAGTGATATGAAAGTTTTCCTAGAAGCGGGAGGGTTTGAACTTGATCACTTGATGACCTTAGATTGATACAGCCCGTCTCTCTCTGCATTTTCTTTTTTAATTAAAGGGGCAGCAACTAATAGTTTAAGGATACATGCAGGATCAAACCTGTAATCTTTCACTTATAAGAGAATTTTTATATTACTATGTTACAAATGCAAGTCTGTCTAAATAAAAAAGTAAAAAAGAGTTTTGGTTGGTTGGAATAAAGAAAAATGTTGCAAGGAATTTTGAGAGAGAGGATGTGACGTGAGAGGTAGGATTGACGGAGTTGAAGGGGTCAAAGATAAAGGACAGTGCAACCATAACATAATGACTCTGATTTTGATGTCACCATGATTTGCTGCCGGATCATCACATAATAGCAAAATAATTATGTTTTTTTTATAGTTTAATTAATAACATAATGTTAAAGCATTATACTATATATTATTGATTCCTGAAAAAAGTACTTAATGATCAAGTGTTAAGTAGTTATTAAAATTTCTTCACTGGTACGGTGTTTCTGTTTTTTCCCCATTTTCTTTATCCAGTGTGATAATTTAAGGGTGCCGAGGGCCATCATTTTTTTTTTTGTAATATTTGATCAAGGTTTCCTCTCGAGGCTTAGAGGGTAAAGAGTTCTCACATCTCTTAATAAATACGTTTCTCAGGATTCGAACTTATATTCTTCTCCTTACGGGGACGCGGCCCCTTACCACTTCAATCAACAATTTGTTACTGAAGGCAATCATTTCAACAAATGAATACAAATGCATATATGGCTATAAAGCATTTATTGATCTTGCAAAATCATGAAAAGTATGCCACAAATAACATACTACATATCCTGGTATATATAAATTAAAACTTAATTAAGCCAATCAATGTTAATCTTTGTTTTCTCTATTTGATTAAATTACCACTATTATGGAAAGATATGAAAATTACCAAAATGTAAGAATTGATGAACATATGTAAAAAGGGATGAAGTTGGTGGGGGCACTAGTGGAAAAATCACTTTTAAGATTGATTAAAAACGACATTTTAGACCGGCTCTGGTGAGATCTTGATATAGCTGGTCTTAAAAGTTTGCTACTTTTTACTGGTCTTAAAAAAAATTTTAAGACCGATTATTTATAAAATCGGTCTTAAAATAATTATTTTTAGACCGGTTATCGAAGAAACCAGTCTAAAAAGTTGGTTTTCTAAACAATCGGTCTAAAAAGTTTGAATATTTAGATCGGTTGTCTAAAAAACGGGTCTTAAAGTTTTAAGACCGGTTTTTTAGACAACTGGCCTTAAATTTACTTTTTAGACCATTTGTGGAAATAACCAGTCTAAAAAAGTGATTTTTTTAAAAAAATTGTTCCGTTTAAAACATTTACCTAACAAGCCATTTCCATTGTTAAAACATTTCACTCAGCAAGCAGCCATTTCAATGACATCCAATTAAATTCTTCTCTTACACATTATAACAAACATCTTATACAGATCAACATTTTCCTTCAGTTTCCAACCGAGCAAATCACAAGGAATTCACCAACTTCGACTTCTACAAAGAGGATTTAGGTTTGTAAGAAAGAGTCTTTAGACAATAAGGTGAAAAGAGCAACTTTTACTTCACATTTCCTGAAGATATGGTTGCAAAAGGGGCTTGGAAGATGTATTCATATCCTAGGTTCGGTTTCTTATTTGGCTCTAAAAGTTTGGTTAGTTTTGGTAATGAATGGAATGGAGAGCATCATTGTTAACTACATGCAAAACCACATTGAAAAAATTAATATAAGAACAATAAACTTCCCTAACAAATACATCACAAGACTAAAACCATCCCAATAGAAACCACAATGATCAAGTTACTTGCACCTCAGACTAAAAATATAATTTCACCTAGAGCTAAATATTGACAAGCCAACTAAGTATATACAATATGATACTTTAACCATAGAAGAGGACAGATAAGAAGGCTCACAACGAGTACCACCTTTTCCTCTCTCTTGATCACAATCATTCATAGAACCTTCATTTTCCTTCATATCCTTCATTTTCTTGTGACAACATAAAAAAAGTAGTTATATATATATATCAATAACAATATACATAATTCAAATATAGTTTATAATAATTATTTTAGCTAACTAACCTTCGAAGTAGTTTTATAAAGGGATATCCTCCCATATCCCTTCATGATGATCGTTTCTTGTGCTGTGTTCATTGTCTGCTTCACCTTCTTCGTTCAATCTGGTAGACCCCTAGAAAAAGAAGGAGTCTCAAGAAGATCATTTATTGAACGACTTTCCTGATTAATCTTAACGACCTTTTTTCCTTGAAGAGCTATAGACCATATTTTATTTTCCTGATCGGTAATATAGAACACTTGTTTCGCTTGATATGCCATAATAAAAGGTTCATCTCCAAAACTTCTACTAATCAGATTAACCAATGTAAATCCTAACTGATCAATCATCACACAATTGTTGACATCAACCTACTTGCATTTGAAAATGGGAAACTTAATTTTAATATAATCAAACACCCAAATCTCTTCAATAACCCCATAATAAGGTATTGCTGCCAATCTAGGGTTCTTATCTTTCGAACTAGAGAACTGTATAGATTCAGCCACTAACATAACCCCACTGTTCTAAACGGTACTCCTATCATCAAAGGACTTCGTGTAAAACGTATAACCATTTATCACAAATAAAGTTCAAGTTATGATATCAACCTCAGGATGATGTGCTAACCATTTAACTAATCAGAAACACATTCTTCTCTGTCAACCTTTTGTTTGAACCAATGAACAAAAGTTTTGTTATGCTCCCTAATTAACTTTTGTTTGGTTATTCGACTATTTTCTTTCTGGACAATTTCTTTATGAGCATTAATGTAATCTTGAACTTCATCAACATTATTCAAGATGTACAAGTGGACTTTCATTTCAAGCATTACAGAGGAGATAAGTTGTAAATTACCCACAAAACAGGCCATGAACTATGTATACTACTCAGGCTACCAAAAGGATTCATGCCATCTGTGCTAAGCCTGAGCCTAAGGTTCCTAGGTTCTTCACTGAAGGTAGGAAATAGTTGATAAATTTTCTTCCATTGAGAAGAATCAGTCAAATGTCAAAGCTTTCCATTGGATATCCTTTCATCCACATGTCATCTCAAATTTTTTGCATCATTTTCATTAACAAATAAGTGCTTGAACCTTGGTATGATTGGAAGATACCATAACACTTTTGCAGGGGCGTTATTTGACTTGTACTTCGAGGTTTCACATATCGAATACTGTTGTTCCTCTTCATACTCTTTTCTATACAATATACAATCATTAAGGCATGCATGGATCTTTTTATACTTCATTCCTAGTGGATATAGTATTTTCGTAGCATCATAGTATCGAGAAGGCAACACATTATCATCTAGAAAAATGTCCTTAAAAGCCTCAAGCATTTATGAAAAACTCTTGTCGCTCTATCCATGCTGTGCTTTCATGCTTACCAATTTCAATACTGCTTTCAACAATTGGTATTTTTGACACCCCGGGTACAGCGGTGTCTTAACATTACTGCACATATTACAATATGCATGTGATTGCTCAAAAGCCTCTTCTCCTATATCACGAATAATATCCTCTACCTGATCATCCGTATCCGTATCATTATCATTAAAGGCCACTCCCCCCTGTTGAGATAAACTTGGCATTTCTAATTCTTCACTATACCATACCCCTATTGTATAACTTTTACAAAATCCTTCACAAATTAAATGTGTATATATATCTGCAGCACTTAGTCGCTTATCATTCAAACATACTATACAAGGGTGATAAAACTTCCCACTACCATCATCGACATTTCTTCTAGCGAAGTTTAAAAAACCCCTCACCCCATTATCATATTCAACACTCATTTGTTTAGCTTTTATCCAACTATGATCCATATATATCTCAACACTTATAGCACCTTATATCCAACATCAAAAGGATAGACAAAAAAAACCATAGAGTTTTAGAGATTTCAACGAATTTTAACATGCATCATTTGAAACTAGTATTGTTTCAACAAATCAATAACATTGACAATCAAACAATCACACTAAATTAAAACAGAACTTAGAATGGAATTACTCCAAGCCAAATATCACAAGTCAGAGCATCTTATTTACTTTTGGTCCAAAACAAGAAAAACGTATATAGTAATAAAGTCATCACACAGTTTTTCCTTTTACCTTAATTATTTTTTTCTGTAATTATTTCATGTCTAACTATATTGTCAGAGTTAATATTGTTGAGAATAAGCAAATATAAGCTGAAAGTTAAGGGCTTTAATTAACTGAACACTAACCTGATTGAACACCAAGGAGTGAGCTTTTACCTAAAGTCATGGTGGCGTCGAATGAGGTTAAAATGAAGTTCTCAAATTCATGGCACTGACAAAGGGAAGTCACGGCAGAGGAGAATGGTCACTACAGAGAATAGAGGTGGCGGCGGAGGAGAGTGACGATGATCAAAGAACAGCAACAATGATTAAAATTGCCCCTGAGTTTTTCACTTTGGAGCAAATTTGACCCTAAATTTGGTCAACTAACGGTCAACTTAATTGCGATAAGGGTCAGGGTGAAATTGGCCCACATTTGAAACTTCAGGGGCACAATTGCCCCAGTTGAGACTTCCGGGTTAAAATTACCCCTGAGGCAATATTTCCAAGGCAAAAAAAGCCTTTAACCCTATATTATTTAAATTGAAAGGGCCTTCTTCTTTTTAATTTTAATTTAAATAAACACCTCACAAGTTAAATAATATATTTGCCACATCAGATTTCCTATTAAGCATGGTACATAAGCCAATTTAATGGAGCTAGCTATAGTGACACGTAGGATAAATTAACACCATCAAATGCCACTCCTTCCGAAAGTTTAGAGACCAACTGTTATTAACGAAGTAACTTTGAAGAACCGAAACTATCAATTTTAAACTTGAGGGACTAAAACTAAAATCGGTGAAACTTTAAAGACCAAAATTGATATTAACCTTTTTGTATTTCAAAGCACCTAAACACACACTTTTTGGCCTGATATATTTATATATTCCAATAATACTCCATATAAAATGGAACACTAAATGTCTAAATTCATCATGTTCATATTCTTTTTTTTTTTTGTTCCGATCATGTCCATATTCAATAATTCAAACATGATATCGATATCACCATGTTCATATTCAACTCACTTAAGTATCATATATAAATCTGTAGGTTATTATATAAGATGAATGTTAAGTGTTGTAAGATATGAAAATGAAAGAAAGGGATGGGAAAAAATTTACTTTAAAATAAACTGAACGTTTTACCAATGATGGCAATCCATTAACTAAAGAAGAAATTAATTTGACTCTTCAGCTCTACTGACCCTCCAAAGGCGGAAACCAAACAGCTATGTCTCACCTTCCAATCATTTAAACATTAAACCCATGAAATTTCAACCTAGAAATATTTTTTAATTAATTGAAATCTCTAATATTACAATCGATCCCTTTAGTTTTTATTTAAAAGACCAATTATATTATATGAAAAAGGGAGAAGTATTGAAAGATAACCAAAAATAAGATGACAAACATGAACTTAAAGGAAAGTTTACAAGCAAAACATAAAAAACTTCACATATAACTATGTGCCTGTTTGAGTTAGCATTTAAGAAGTACATTCACACAAGTCGAAATAAAACTTCTCTCATATACTTATTTAATACATTATAAAAAATGTTAGAAAAGCAGCTTTTACCACTAGCTCAAACATGCATGGTAATAGTTACCCAAGCCGACTGTCAAATTAAAGCGTCGATTAAGTAAAAGGATTAAAGAACACTCCAACCAGCTTCCAGTAGTATAAGATCATGGCTACAAATGGAGGCGAAAAGGTATGTTGTAAGAACCAACTACTTTAAGGAAAGCAAAGACCAGCATCTGTCGAATAACATATTCTACATTATTGAAATTTAACTCCAGAGCCTGCTAAGACCAGAAAATCAAGACACGGAAAACAGTTACAGATAATTTCTCACTCCTCCACAATATCATCCGAACAATAATGATCCCTCTTCAATTAAGAAAATAAAAAAAATAAAAACAAGAGAGGCTAGCTTTATATTCTCATAATTGTCTGTGTCATTCCATTATTAGTACAAATGGCCCCTAATGACTTGTAGACTGAGTATACAACGAATAAAGAAGATCATGTTTCAAATTCGTGTCTCAAACTCGGAATCGAATCATTATATACCGTGTCATCAATTGTAGCATTTAAACAATCACACCATTCACTACCCCACTTACCATCAGGCATATTAAAATAAAAGTAATATATGTGTGATTATAATAATTTAAAATATTGTAAATAAGAAAGAAATGAATTGTCAAAGAATGGTCCCAAGAATAGATTGAACCTTGAAAGGGACCGAGATGGTAAGAGTTAGTGATTGAGCAACGAAACAAAAGTTGGGTTCTGAATGTGATAGAAGCAGTATTAGCACATGTACAGTGCTACCACTATAGTATTATATGTGCGCGCGTGTGTGTATAATGAGCACGTGTATATGTCCCTCTTGTATGATATATATGTAGTTTTTTTTTTTTTTTTTGATAACAAAGATGGGTATCCATAAGCAAACCAACTAGCCTGTATCAAGGCTATTATTACAATCGAATTCAATAATCCTGGCTAATTCTCCATATGGACTTGGCACGTGGTGCAAACCATGCATGGTCGAAAGCGCTTGATGAGCTAACAAATCTGCAGCCTTATTAGCATTCCTAGGAGTATGGCATACCTCCACTACCCAGTCTCGATTAATCATCTCCCTAGCTTCCGTGATGAGATTATTATCAGGGTGACTGCTGTCCCCTCCTCCCCTTACAAGGTGCAATACTTCAGTGGCATCGACTTCTAAGATTATTTTGCGAAAACCTCTGTCCCAAGCTAATTTCAACCCCAGAACCGATGCCCATAATTCTGCTGTTAACGCGTCACCATGAGGAACGTGAAACATGAACCCTCCAATGTATGCACCCACATCATTCCTGAAAACCCCTCCACACCCAACACGGCTACTCTCAGAGAATGTGCCATCAACATTAACCTTAACCCAGTCTGGAGGAGGTGGGTGCCAATGACTTGCACGATCAACTATCAATTGGCCATTTATGTTAACTCCATGCAGACATCGTCTTGCAGATTCAATACTAGAAAGAGTCGCAGATGCTTGGTGGTCCAGATGCGCATTCGTCACACTCCGATTCTCGAAAATTCTCGCATTCCGTCTCCTCCATAATAACCAGCACAGTGTCGCAAACTTCGCACTCCATCGTTCCTGGTCACTATCCTTTTGGCTTCGAATATTTACCTGAATCCAGTTCCTCAAATCCAAACTAAAAAAGGTTCTTTGTTTCGTCTTTGGCACAATCTCTAACCATAGCTTCTTAGTCTCTGGGCAATCTCGTAGAACATGTAACAAATTCTCTGACCCATTCAGACACCATGTACAAATACTCGACAAACACATCCCCCGTCTTGCCCTTTCCTCGTTGGTAAGTAAACGGTTTTGTATAGCAAGCCACAAAAATGTTCGACATCGTTGAATGGTATCTAGCTTCCAGATTCTTGGCCAGACCGGTTCACTCCTCTTCTGCTCTTTTACCACAGTACTATACGCCGACCGAATGGTGAACACACCACTCCTATCATGTCTCCAACGTACTTGCCTCGAAGGGTCAGTAATATCACAACCATCAAGAACATATTTCCAGGACTGTTTAATACCAGACCATATGTTAGATCCTGGCAGTTTAACGTTGATGCGTGGAAGGCGATCATCGCCACACTTATACTTGCTTCGGATCACCTGTACCCATAGGTCTTCTCTCTTATGCATGAGATTCCAACCAAGTTTCATCATGTAAGCTTGGTTTTGGCCTCGTAATCGTTTCAGACCCAACCCTCCATTTTTCTGTGAAGTACAGACTGTATCCCAGTCAACTAAATGTGCCTTGCGTTTGTCCTCAGTAGCACCCCAGAGGAACCGTTTGTTACTTTGGTCAATTTTATCACACACACCGATAGGTAGTGATGAAGTCTGCATAGTATATCCGGGAATTGTGGAGGTGACAGAGTTCACGAGAGTCGTTCTACCAGCCAAAGACAGTGCATTCACTTTCCAACTAGAAAGCCTCTTCCTTACTTTATCCACCACACCTTGATAGGTATCCTTAGTGACCCTCTTATGATGTAAGGGCACACCAAGATACTTACCCAAGTCAGCAGTCATTTGAAACCCCGTAATTCTGCTCAACTCTGCACGTCTGACATGATTCACGTTCTTAGAAAAAAACATGCGTGTCTTGCTGGCATTAACCTTCAACCCGGAGCTACGACAGAAGTCATCCAAGCAATGCTTGACTACCTCCGCTTGATCAACTGAAGCCTTAGCAAAAAGAATAATGTCATCAGCGAAAAACAAATGAGAAATAGGAGGGCCAGACTTACAGAGTCGTATCGGGTGCCAATCCCCATTATCTGTCCTTTCACTAATTAAGTGGGCTAGCCGCTCCATACAGATTACAAATAGGTACGGGGAGAGAGGATCCCCTTGCCGAACCCCTCGCGTCGGAGTAAAAGAACCCGCTATCTCACCATTCCATAGAAGTTCCATCTTTGGAGAAGTAACACATTGATAAATAAGATCAACAAGATGCTTTGGGAAATATAACTCCAAAAGACAGTCCCGTAAAAACCCCCAGTTAACCCGATCATATGCCTTTTCAAGATCAATCTTGATTGCCATATACCCCTTTTTTCCTTGCATTTGTCTCATCGAGTGAATAACTTCCTGGGCAATAATGATATTATCAGAGCTATGACGGCCCGGTACAAAACTACACTGATTGGGGCTAATCACTTTAGGCATAATGTTCTTCAACCTGTTTGCAACAATCTTAGTGATTATTTTGAATATAACATTGCATAGACTAATCGGTCTTAGGTCCTTTAACTCTTCCGGATGGTCTTTCTTCGGAATTAAAACAATCCGAGTGCTATTGATAGCTCCCATACTAGAGTGCTCCCGCCACAAGTTACTCACAAAATCACAAACAGATTGGCCGACAAGATCCCATTGACTTTGATAAAATAAGGCATTCAACCCATCTGGACCTGGAGCCTTTATAGCTCCCATACTAAATAGGGATGTTTTAATTTCTGCCACGTCTAAGCCACGTCCTAGCCACTCTAAGTCCTCAGCACTAATTTTGGGAAATGTAACAGAACAATCCAGAGCCCTTCGTAGCACGCCCTCATCAGTGAAGAGCGATGAAAAATAATCAGTGGCTTTCTTCTTGATTTCCTCTGTGTTGTACACCCACTCCCCATCATCATTTCGTATGGCACCAACATAGTTCCTTTTCCTTCGACTATTAGCTCGACCATGAAAAAAGCGGGTGTTTCGATCCCCATTTACCACCCACTCACACCGTGCTTTCTGAGCCCAGATCAACGACTCTTGGTAAAATACCTCTGCAAGTTCACCCCACAGCTTGGCTTGAAGATCAAGGAGTTCCTGTGATAATCCATACTTGTACTCAATTCTTGTAATTCCATTCAACCTCTGGATCAAATTTTTCTTCCGCGTTGTAGTGAACCCAAAAACATCTTTATTCCATTTTCGGCATGCATCAGTAAAGTAGGCCACTTTCTCAGTCCATGGAAGATCCACTCGCCAATTCTCGTTTACAAAAGGTGTGAATTCTTCATGAAGTACCCAGGCCGCTAAGAACCTAAACGGGCGTACTCCTTTATGTGCACTTGCTATACCCTCTAAGTTCATAAATAATGGACGGTGGTCTGATTTATACCATGGGAGGTGGGTCACTGTAGCATTGGGGAACACTTCCATCCAAGTAGTACTACCCATCACTCTATCTATGCGACTTTCCATATTAGTTCGGTGCCAGGTAAAGGGTGGACCATAGAACCCCATGTCATTAAGCCCCATATCCGTCACAAACTCACAAAAGTCTTTATCTGGGCCTCTACTAGTTCCACTAGACCGCCGTTCATTGGCCAAAAGAGTAGCATTAAAATCACCCCCCAAGCACCAAGGGTGAGAAACTTGACTATGTAACTCTCGCAATTGCCTCCATAAATCACGTCTCTGAGTAGGGAGCGGGCTAGCATAAACTGTGGTAAGCTCCCAAATCTTGTGGTTATGGTTTTCAATAATAAAGTGTATAAATTGGGCAGATTTCTTAACTACTTCTACCCGTCGGACTTTACTAGACCATAAACACCAAATGCCACCCTTGAACCCATCCGCGTCTACCAACTCCATATTAGGAAATCCTAGCCTTCCTGCTATATTCACTGCTTTTGATCCACTGCATCTAGTCTCAAAGAGAGCCAAAAAATCTAAACTATGAAATTTTGACAATTCTTGAATTAAATTAGGGAAAACGCGCGTACCGGTACCTCTTACATTCCAGAACAGCAAATTCATAAGGACACTGAATCAAGGTTGGAGGTTTCAGGCCTCATAGTATCCACAGCGTCTGCATCCATCTCGGCCACTTGCATCTCTCCCATAACGGTCCATGTCTCCTTCGGCTGTGTCATACTCCCAGGCACATGCGCCTGACTTATTGGCTCCTCATATCCTTCTAAATCATTGGGTTCATTTTTATTGTGAGCCATAGGTCTGGACCCACAATCTAAGTTCTCATGCTTCTCATGTAATCCCACGTTCACACTACCTGATTCCACTTCAAGAATTAAAAAAGGATTGGTCCCACTATTAACCATTCCTTTCTCCAACTCATTGGGCCCACTCACCGTCCCACCATGCACACCTTTTCCTCCTTTCACATTCTCTTTCACACGTTTGTTATTCCTTCCACTAGCCTTTCTTTTCTTTCCCACTGGGACCCACTCCTGATTCCTTCCATTACTAATATCCACCCCAAAACCAATAATATCCTCCCCCGTATTCTTTCCTTTAATAGTAGATTTCCCTGTGGATTTATCCTTGACTTTCAGCCCCTTATTTCCAAGTGTGTCCAAGCGAGATAACCCCGGATTAAGCGGCTCAGATCGTGGAGTAAATTTCTGAGTACCTATTACACTACTCTTCTTGCTGAAGTCACGCTTAACCAACAGGTGGGGTCCGAAAATCTTGGTATTATCCTCACCGTCACCTGTGATTTTCTCTTTAGTAGCCGCCGTTGACGCAGATGGTGGTACAGATTCAGCCGCCATTCTTGCCTGTGCGCCTCCTCCTTCTGCTACGTTTTCCTTTGGAGCATCAGTTTTCTCCATCGGTTCTTCCTTCTTCTCAGAGCATTGATTCAAATGATGGCCATAACGCCCACACCTGAAGCAAACCAAATGCAGTCCCTCATACTCTATGCGCTTCTCCTCCCCAAAATGGACGAACGCCGGCAGTAACGGCCGCTGAAGATCTAACTCAACACAGATGCGGGCAAACCCGCCTTTCTCAGAAAAGGCTGTGGTCCTATCAATCTTAAGGGTTCGGCCAACGAAGTTCCCCAACCTTCTCAGAGATTCGATAGTATACAACTCTGCAGGTAGATCTGGAATCCGAATCCAAGCAGCAATCCTCTTTTGATGGTCTGCCCTCCAAGGATTGAAATTTGGTCGCCATCGCTGAACCATAAGGTAGTGATCGGCAATCATCCAGGGACCCTCATGCAGTGCAAAATCGCGATCTTCAACAGCAGAGAATGAAACCAAAAAATACCCATTGCTTAATGGCGTAATCTTGATCGGTTTACGTGGGTCCTTGCACCACATTCGCTCCATACGTTTCCGCATAAACCCAACCGGAAGAGTTTTACCCAGGAGCTTAACAATAAGTGAATTCATGTATGGCTTGCACCAGGCCGAATACTCCTCCGACGTAACATTGAGCGAGGGATATTTCCCAGTCCGTTGCCAGTACGAGACGCCATCTTCCTCATTCTCTGACTCGGAATCATCTTCCCCATTCCTTCCTTCTACTAACATCTCCTCCCGTTTATCTCGTGCTCGGGTAAAAAAAAAAAAAATGTAGTTTTCATTCCTTATATTCCAGAGCTACATATACATATATATTGTGTGTGTGTGTGTATCACCAAGCCCTTTCCCATTTCTTACCGCCATCATAAAAAAATTATATTAATCAGATTCCTTGAATTAAAAAAATAAATAGAATAAATTATTATATATATATATAGATATTAAACTAGCGAATTTTGATTTTCCGTCCTTTGAGTAATTGTAGGCTTTGAATTGATTAATTTGGCCCCACAATATTGATTAAGTGTTGGATAGGTTTTTTTTTTCTTCTTTCTTTTGGGTTAGTTTGAAATGGTCAACACTAGTGCTGCGACATGACTGAAGGAAGAGAATCGGTGCCCAGTAAGGCATGCTAACTATTCACGCAGCCCCCAAAGGTACGTTGCGTTAGCGATAGCAGCCGTATTTCTTTATTACAACAATATTAGGACAACAATGTTAGAATTAGCGCTTGTTTGAAACTCTTTATGTTTATGTGACACAAAACTTTTACTACATATTTATCTGATACATTATAAATCATGATTAAAAAATTATTTTAAAGGTTTTAATTATTATTCTAAACAAGTCCTTGACATCATCTCTTAGTTATTATATTTTCAATTAAGGACCACATACCTATTCCATTACACAATGCTTTTATTTTTTGGTAATTAAGATGGGGGCCTACTATCTTTGAGGTTAATTAACAAATATTATATTTAACTTCAAATTATTCGAATTTAAATTACTCAATCATTCAAATAATCAAACATAAATAGCCAAATTACTGTGTCCCAAGAATTCTATTCCCAAGTCAAGCTTCTTATATACTTTAGCTTCTCACATTGCTGGGCCATTTCATCCTTCAGAACACATTGACAAGTGTAATGTAATATTGTAACTAAATTAGTTTTACATTCAAGTAATATAATCATTCTGTTATGTATTTAGTTACATTGATATGTTTTTAGCTACAGGTGCCCAATGTATATATTTGACATCTTTCAATCAATAATATACATTTTTCCATTTTCTCGATTTCGTCACATGGTATCCGGAGCCACATAATTTTGTTTTCTCTCCTCAAGTTCTCTGCTTCTTCTTCCTTCTCGACATTTCCGCTTGACCGCAGTGGGTGTTGATTCCATCTCAGATCCAGCTAGTCCCTTCTACATTCATCCCAGTGAAAATCCCGCCCTTATCCTCGTTGCTCCTCCTCTAGATGGTTCTAACTATCATACCTAGGCTAGATCCATGAAGATGGCCCTACTTTCAAAGAATAAACTTCATTTTGTCGATGGCTTCCTTCTTCCACCGCCATCTACCGATCCCCTCTTTCTGGCATGGGAGTGTTGCAATAACCTTGTTCAAGGGGATGGCTCTCAAAGTCTCTATCACCGACTATTGCTAAAAGCATTATTTGGTTTGACTCTACTTTTGAGATCTGGAATGATCTCTGAATGTGCTTTTCTCAGACGGATCTCTTTCGCATCGCTGATCTTCAAGAAGAAATCTATGGTCTCTGCCAAGGTAACCTTAACGTCAGTGAATATTATACTCGGATGAAAATCCTTTGGGACGAATTAACTAATATCCGTCCTCTCAAAGCCTGTACATGTGGATCTGTTAGTGTTGCTCTTCAACATCAAGATGAGGACTATGTTATTTGTTTTCTGAAAGGTCTTAATGAGTCCTATTCCTCAATTAAATCACCAATTATGCTACTTTATCCATTACCCCTAATTAATCAGGTTTTTTCTCTGGTTCTTCAACAAGAATAGGAGTTCCATATACCTTCTGATTCTAAGGTTTGCTTGCTAAGGCACCACATTATCCTCCTTCTGGTTCTCAGACAAAGCAATGCTCCTATTGTGGCAAGCCACGCCATATGGAGGCTGTAATATCCTGAATTTTGAGATTTGAGGCTAGAGAATAAGCTTGAAATAAGTTGACTGCTAAACCCAAGTTTAGCAGGATCCCAAGTTTCAATTAAGGGTAAATGACTTCAAAAGTGGATGTGATTAGTGATAAATGGACCCTTTAGGAGATTATGATGTGAACTGTGATTCGTATGCGTTATGAGTAGTGTCGAAATCCTACATTTAAGCTCAATTATGGATTAACATCTAAATTGACTTAAAATATAGGGAGGGCATATTGTGGCTAAATGGAAAAGTATGATATGTTTAGTTGTGATTCAAGAGGAATTGCCATAATCAGGGGCAAAATGGTAAAGTTACCGACCAATTGGTTAGTGACCGAAGAGGAAACTCATTGGTAACTTGAAGACCAATGGTTGAGATTGATTTGTGTAATAGATCAAAGGGTGGAATTCCATGTATGTGTGCCTAGGTGAGCTCATGAGAGATGGATCAAGAGTGTGACACTTGGCACAATATGGACCCTTGGATTTGGGTCAAATGTTAAAACTCTTCCCTCTTTTCTCTCTCCCTTATTTGGACGTTTTTGGGGGCCAAAATCTGCCCACCTACATCTTCTTTATCTCTATTCTTTCTCTCTATTTCTCCATTTTTGTCTATAGCAAGGAGGAAAGAGAAATTGAAAGGTAAGGTTTTGACCTATTTATAGTCCTATTTAGCTTAAACACTCTTCTTTAATGTTGTTCATAGTGATACGAGCTTCATCTCTATGGTTTTAGATTTATGAAAGGAGGTGTTTGATAGCTTGAGAAAAAGTGGAAAGATGAAGAATCAATGAATTGGTTAGGGAAAAAGAAAGAGGTGAGTATTTGATGCCTTTTGATCTAAGTTTTGTGGCTTTTGGTTGAGTTTTGAGAATTGTTGAATTTTACCCTGATTTTGTGGTAATTTCTAAATGCATGAATTGTCATGTGTTTTGAGTTGCAATTGGTGTTTTGTTGTGTTATATGACCATTGGAATTGGTTTGGGTTGGTTTGAAACCTTGAATGAAAAGTTTGGCCATTTAGTGGTTTTGTGTGGCAATGGGGTTATCTTTCTAATTCCACACTTTCTTCATTGTCTTGTGATGCTTGCCATTTTTCAAAAAAAAAAATATTTATCATTTCCCGTAAGCACAAGTTCATGCAATAAAACTTTTGACTTAGTCCATATGGGCATTTAGGGCCCTTTTTCAGTGCCTTTTACTCAAGGCCATCGCTATTTTCTTATCGTAGTTGATGCCTATTCTCGATACACATGGATTTTTTTAATGCACCACAAATCTGATGCACGAACACATATTAAATATTTTTTTGCTCTTGTTGAAACTTAATTTTCTACTTCCATTAAGGCTTTACATACTGACAATGGCCCTGAATTTAATATGACACAATTTTATACTTCTAAAGGAGTAATTCATCAAACTTCCTGTGTTAAAACTCCTCAACAAAACGGTTTAGTTGAGCGTAAACACCAACACATTTTAAACGTTGCTCGTGCTTTACTTTTTCAATCGCATATCCCTATTTCCTATTGGTCTTTTTTGGTTTTGCATGCTACTTTAATCATCAATTGATTGCCTTCCCCTGTTATTCACAATTCCACTCCTTTTGAACATTTACATGGTTTCCTCCTTCTTATTCTCATTTCAAGGTTTTTGGTTCTCTCTGCTTTGCTTCCACTTTGTCTCACAATCGTTCTAAGTTTGATCCAAGAGCAAGAAAATGTGTTTTTCTAGGTATTCCATCAAGTTCCAAAGCTTTTACTCTACTTGATCTTTCTAACAATCAAATTTTTTTTGTCTCAAGAAGTTTTCCATGAGCATGTGTTTCCTTTTAACAATGGTAGCTGTTAGTACAAGTGTTTCACCCAAGAAGGGGTGAATTGGGTGATACCAAAAATTTCGTTGCGTATAAGAAAATTGACTGGAAATATAAAGCAGTTGAGAGTCAGGAGAAATATCACCGAAGTGTACACCGGGAGTTATACTGGTTCGGTCACAACCACTTTGACCTACGTCTAGTCCTCAGAGCTTCTTTGAGAGTTTCACTATATCTTCAAAGATTCAATGAATTCTTGGCACATCAGTACACATCAAATTCCTTTACCTAGACACTCGCTCTCCCTTACACGCACTACTAGAAAAAAGGGTTTTAACGTCCCTTTTTTTGGCCTTTTAACGTTTAAAAACAGAGGGACGTCTATCTGAGGGTCTTAGAAAAAATCATCAATAACGTCCGTAAAATAGGGGACGTGAAAGGCAGCCTTTAGACGTCCCCAGTTCCAACTGGGGACGTCCCCAGTAGAATTGGGGACGTCTAAGGTGGACTTTAGACGTCCCTAGTTGGAACTGGGGACGTCTAATGTGACCTTTAGACGTCCCTAGTTTTATCTGGGGATGTCTAAAGTGTCGCCATCCACTCTACCATGTCCCTTTTTATTAAGGACGTTGAAAGTTTTTTTTAAAATGGACCTTTTATATATTGCACTGTCTAAAAAATGTAAACTGCAAAAATATGATTCCAACAATAGAATAAAACAACAGCAGTTCAGCAGAATGGAAACAACAACAAACACAGTGATCAACCCAAGGCTACTACATGCAATAAATTTAAGGAGTAGCAAACTAATTAACTAACAAACCACACAAACTACACAACAATCTATATCCAAGTCCCCAATTTGTACAATAACCAAGACTAAATCCAATCTATATCCAACAACAATAACGCTAATTATATGTACTACCACAAAAGTATGTCCTACACAAACTACTAAAGACTTTACTCTTCTGGTATATGTTGAAGAAGATGTCCAGCCAAAAAGTCTCTGATCATATTTAGGTCTTCATATGAGTAGGCATCTTCATTGTCAAAAATCTGTAAATTAGAAAATAAGCTTAGATGAAATAATGAATGAAGTGAATGAATTGCCATTGAATTACAACACCAAGAATATTATCCTCTGAGAATGAAGAAGCAATTACTTGTTCAAAATCTGTCGTAATGCCACTCTGAATGATGTTAAACATATAAAGTAAGACATAATATCCACATTCCCAGCCGCCAGGTTGTCGAGGGCACTATAAATCAAAAGAAAATGGTTAAAATCAATAAAGGCATATCTAAAATGACCGTCAATCAAAAGAACTTGATTTGAAACTACGTACCTTTGGAAACAACCATCTCGAATCTTTGCCACCTCTACGTTCGCGTGGCCCATCAAGCGCTCGATACGTTGTGCATGCCCTATCATTAAAATGAAAATCAACATAAATTAGAATAATTCATTAAGTCAAGAATCAAGAAGCAATGAAATACAAAAAAATAACTTACGTGTTGAAGATGCTTTTAGTTTCTTTGTCTGGTCTTCTATTTAAGGAATCAAACCAGTAATCAACGTGGGACCGAGGACAGAGAACACACAAACTCCAGTGATAACTATCACAACATATACAGATTAAAAAGAAGTTAGATGGCAAGGTAATTATTTATTAAAAATCTCAAATACACAAAATTAAAATGCGTACCCTTGAACAATCGGTGCTAGATAACAACGATACTCGTCCTCTGCCAATGTGAAGCTCACATAGTTCATCCTTCTTTTTAATGTATTCCCAATCCTTGTCGTATGTGCAGGAGACAAGAATCCATATAAATCAACTCTTTGAGAGTCAATGCATATACGACGAAAGGAGCTATAATAGAATTAAAATGATGAATGTATTAGCTAGTTAAAATCAACTTAACTAAATGAAGGAAAAATGGGAAATAAAAAAATTACAAGATTGCAAATTTGCCCCATCCAACATCTAGCTCCTCAAACTTAATGAACTGTTTAAGACCTTGTTTATCAATTGTGAAGTGATACTCTAAATCCTGGCCCACAATCCCTGTAGGCATATGCAAATCAATCTGGCGAATGCCTTTATAGATATGCTGCAGTCGTGCTAAGAAGGGCCATTTCTCTACTTCTTGCTCGTTCTTTTAGAACATAAAAACACATATTGTTAGTAGGATGTCAACACATCTCAAGTAAAAGTGAGGTAGTTCCATACCATTGGAGGTGTTGGTGGTAACAAGCCAATAAGATGTACAGGCCAAAGGATGAAAGATCCTCTCGCCTGAGCTATCGTGGCAACCTCGTCATCAGGAATAGGGATGGCTGTACCTTCTTTCCCCTCTCGAACACACGTCACAGTCACCCTACGCAAATGCTGTGGAATTTGCTGATTATGGTGGGTAGTAGCTTCTGTGTGAACGAGAGCATCTGCAACTACACGCAGCAGTGGGGCATCCAAAGAGAGGATGGCAGGTTCTCCTTGCGCTGGAGTAGGAGAAGGGTCGCCAAGTGGTTCCTCCGCGGGGTTGTAACTTCCTTTGGTGCTGTTGAAGGCCGGGGATGAATGGGTTCTACGCTTGGTAGTTGCCATATGCGATTCAAACATCTTCATCATTTCAGCTCGTAGCTCAGGCATCAGCTCAAGATGTAGCTCTGGCAACAGCTCTTGTCGGAGCTTGTCGCGAAGGTTGGCCTCGAGCTCTTGTGAGACTTCCTGAAGAATCATGGCCACAAGCTCCCTACTGGGTTCAGCTTGTGACAAATAAGGATGTGAGGCTTGGCCAAAATACTTCGTGACACGAACTCCCACTACCTCCCCTCGAACAAGACCAGGGTGATCTGGCTTCCCAATCGCCGTTGACAAGATGTCCATCCGTCCACTTAGAGTAAACGAACCTTGGCTACTATGATCTTCCAGTTCATCCTGCAGCATAAAAGTTATCGTAAGCACTCCCAATATGAAAAAATAAGTTTGTACTTATGCTCTAACTACTTACAATTCTTGCGACAACCTCAGCAACTGTCGGATTTACATACTTCCCACCCTTAAGCCTCCCTGCTTTCCATTTTTTGTGACGTGGTGGAGGTGGTGGGGGCTGGACCCCAACGGTAGGATCTGATGTGGCTACTTCCTTCAATTTCTCCAACTCTTCTGCCATCATCTTTCACTCAAGCTTCCGATAACCACCACAAGACATGCAATGTTGATAGTTATTAGCTGCTTGCCTCTCTGCATTTGCTGCACTTAATGCCTTTGAAAGGAAAACAACAAACACTGAATTAATAATGTCAACTATATTCAAATAAAACACTATGATGACAGAAATTTTACCAAAAAGTTTAGATCTTCTCGTGATGCCATAAACAACCTCCAGTCCTCTGGAGACAAAAACGTATACTCATGACATGGATCCTGACCCCTCATGTCCCCTCGAATGTACTCTCGTATGAGCCTGTTCTTGAAATCTTTCCATCGTAGACGAACCTCCGTCATCCACTCCTTGCACATCTCCGTGGTGTCAGGGACATCATAGGTTTGCTGCAAGGTAAAAACATAAGTTAATTATATTTGAAGCGATAGGAATAAAGATATAATGCAGATGTATTGAAACTTATATATCAAAAGTTGTTGCCAAATCAAGTCTTTGGTTTTTGGTGGAACCAACTTCCAATTATCATAGGTAATGCGAACTTTGCTTCGAGCCAAAAAACCTACGTAGCTAATGAAATGGTCTTCCTCCGGACCAATTGGTTTCATATTTTCATCAAAGTCAATATGCAACCTCTCCTGTTGATGGTGATGACGTGCTACCAATGCAGGCATTTTTGTACTGCCTCTAACCCTTCTTCTCGCAACCGGTTTAGGTCTCGCATCAGGTTCAGGTGTATTCATTTCATTGTCCCTATCACTTTGTGAGTCACAAGAATTGTCCATATTCCTGTAAGCATAAAAATCATTATCAGATAGGTGAATAAATTGTAAGTAAATGAATAAACTAACTAGCTATAAAACAAACAGCACACATTACTATTTTTTAAGTTAAGCTCTTACTCTAGATTGTTTCCCATATTCCTTCACCATGATCATTTCTTACAGCATATTCTTCATCATCTACCAATTCTACTTCACTTGTTGTAGGTAGATTAATTGTGAAAGGTGGTGTGTCGTCAAGGTTGAAGGTCAGATCACCATGCTTCTATTTTTTACTTTGAAGTATAATGGAAATTTTTTTATTTGCGGGATCTGTGACATAAAACACTTGTTTCGCTTGGCTTGCTAGAATGAAGGGCTCATCCCTATAACCTACTCTTTCCAGATCAACTGAGACAAATCCAAATTGTTGATCTATTACCACAGCATTATTGCTAACCCACTTACATTTGAATAAAGCAACTTTGAACTTGTTGTAAGTGATTTCTCATATTTCTTATATCACTCCATAATAAGCCATGGATGCTAATATGGGGTTTTTGTCTTTCGAATAGGAAAAGTGCATGGCTTTAGCTTCTACCATCACCCCACTATTTTGCATGGTACTCCTATCATCTTGGTCTTTTGTGTAGAAAGAATACCCGTTTATATTATAACCGCTCCAAGTAATGATCTGAAACGAAGGCCCCCAGGCTAGCCACTCTATTGTCTCAGACATACCGGTCTCATGCAAAACCTTTTCCTCAAACCACTGAATGAATGTCTTGTTTTGCTCAATAATAATCTGCATGTTATTCTTCCTCGGATTCATGTTCTTCAATCTATTTCTGTGTTCATCTATGTAAGGTTGAACTTCTGCCATGTTATTCAGGATATAAAGGTGTGCTTGCAACACCTCTTCATGAGGCATAGTCTTCACTTTCAGTCCTCATGTTCCCTTGCTCCTCCCCTCTTCATGCCGAGATTGTTCCTTCTTCCCTGATAGATAATTGTTGCAGAAGTCCGTAGCCTCTTCAACAACATACCTTTCAACTATTGAGGCTTTTGGTTGATAGGGATTTTTAGAGTACCCTTTTAAGATCTTCATGTATCGCTCGAAAGGGTACATCCACCTCAGGTAAACTGGACCGCAGAGCCTTACCTCCCTTACCAAATGAACTATCAAATGCACCATTATATCAAAAAATGAAGGAGGAAAGTGCATATCTAATTGGGACAATATGATATAACCCTCAGCTTCCAGTTCATCCAGCTTTTTAGTGTCAATGACTTTGTTACAGATAGCATTAAAGAAAACACACAATCTTGTCACAGTGCTTCGAACTTCATCTTTCATAATCCCTCTAATAGCTACTGGTAACAATTGTTGTATCAACACATGATAATCATGGGACTTCATTCCCACTAACTTCAAATCGTCCATTGACACACACCTTCTCACATTCGAAGAATATCCTTGTGGTACCTTAATTTCATGTAATCACCTACAAAAACTTCTTTTCTCCGCTTTTGATAGTGTATGCATTGCTGGCTCCATGTATGCCCTCCTACCATTATCTCTTGGCTGTGGATGTAACCGTTCTCTTATTCCCATATCAATAAGGTCTAGTCTCGCATTAATCCCATCCTTGGTCTTCCCTGGAATGTGCAAAAGTGTACTAACAAGGCTATCACAAACATTTTTCTCCACGTGCATTACATCAATACTATGTCTCACGTCAAAACTATGCCAATATAGAAGATCAAAGAAAATTGATCTCTTCTTCTATATGTTCTTCTCACCCAAAGTCTTCTGATTCTTACTGAGTAAGACATTGATACGTTCAACCTGACTGTAAATTTCCTCTCCGGTTAATGCCTTTGGAGCCATTCCATGCTCCGGCAAGCCGTTAAAATGCTTTCTTAACCTACGATACGGGTGGAACCTAGGAAGGAACCTCCTGTGACCGAGGTAAACCGTTTTTCTTCCATGTTTAAGTTGGTGGAAGTGAGTATCTGCTTCACAGATCGGACATGCTTTATACCCCTTCACACTGTATCCTGAGAGGTTTCCGTATGCAGGAAAGTCATTTATGGTGGTGAAAAGCATTGCACGTACCTTGAAGGACTCATTCTTATACGCATCAAACACATCTACACCTTCCTCCCACAACTTCTTCAAGTCCTCAATCAAAGGCACCATGTAGATATCGATATCGTTTCCTGGCTGTTTTGGTCCAGAAATCATTATAAAAAGCATCACATACTTGCGTTTCATACAAAGCCAGGGAGGGAAGTTGTATATTACAAGGAGTATTGGCCACGCACTGTGTGTGCTATTAAGAGTTCCATACGGATTGATGCCATCTGTACAAAGCCAAAGCCGAAGGTTTCTCTGCTCACTGCCAAATTCAGGGAACATTTCATCTATTTTCTTCCACTGTGGAGAGTCAACTGGGTGCCGAAGATATTTTCCATCGGATATTCTGTCATCTGAATGCCATCTTAACTTCTTCGCCTTTTTTGTAGTGCCAAACAAACGCTTAAAGCACGGTATTATTGGAAGATACCACAAAACTTTTACAGGTTGCCTTTTAGTTCTCCTATCGCCACAACCACCATCTTTCTTCACTTTGTATCGTGCGGTTTGACACTTAGGGCACTCACTCAGACCTTCATACTCCTTTCTGTACAGTACACAGTCATTAGGGCAAGCGTGTATCTTTTTATACTCCATACCCATTGTAGATAGGATTTTCTTGGCCTCATACATATGATTTGGAATTACATTATCGTCTGAAAACATATCACACAACAGTTCAAGCAGCAATATGAAACTACTATCGGTCTACCCACAAGTTACTTTTAAGTTAACCAAATGTAATGTTCCTGTGAGCCGTGTGTACTTACTCCCAGGGTACAACGGTGTCTCTGCATCACTCTGCAGGCTGTCATATTCATGCGACTGCGCAAAGGATTCTACCTCAACATCATGAATCATTCTCTCCATTCTATCTTCATCTATGACATCCACAGCTTCCTTCTTATGCGACGAACAATCAGTTACTTCCTCACCATGCCATATCCACCTTGTGTATCGAAGATTTATTCCATCACAAATTAGGTGATCCCTTATAACTTCAACATCCCGTTTTCTCTCATTTAAACAATTGACACAAGGACAAAAATACATCCCATTTTTGGTTGGAACGTTCCTCCTAGCAAATTCAATAAAGGTTTCAACCCCATTCTCATATTCTTCACTTGTTCTCAGAGCATTCATCCAACTATGATCCATTTTATTACTACCTATGCCATTTCCATTTACACTCAAGTTTAGAATAATTGTCAACACGGGGAATTGCCTTTTACACTTATGTTTTTCAAAATTTTGGCAGCATTTCCCCTTAAAAGTGAGACATCCCAAAATCAAAATAACAAACCATTTTAGATTAATTTAAACAAAACTAAACTTTAGCTTCTAGCACCAAGCACAAACAGAATACACTTATATTTTAGAAATCAAAATATTAAATCAAATATGTACCATAAGTGAGATATGTGGGAATTTATAAATCAACTATGTGTATTTACAAGAGACACATGTGGGAATTTTTGGGAATTTATAAAGGGCATTTGGGTTGAGGAATTGAGGGCTCATAGTATAATAGTCAATAATTGGTAAGATTACATTGCATTAACCTTAACTTTTTGTCTACTCCTATTATTTACATGCTTGAAAATTCCACAAACATTATTGACAAGTATAGTTGAGAACTTCCTTGATGAATGCGCTGCTTACTAGTTAAATACAATGTTGCATTACAACTTACAACTTAATATACCAGAAAATTATGAATTCTTATATAATTTTATTGATTAGTGACTGAAGTGTCAAATTAGTCATGTTTTCATAGTAATTTTCTTTATAAAGAGAACTTGTAATTTTCTTTGCAACTGACTTCTTTTAATAAAAAGCAAACAAAATCATCACCAAATTTGAAACAAAACATCATCTTGAAAATTGTATTTCAAATAAAACATTCAAATAATTCAATAAGTACAAAATATTAGTATATTATTCAAATCAAATCAAATTAAAAAAAAATTAAGATTGCAAATGCAAATTTGTTTCAAATCAAATTAATTATTTAAAACAATTAGATAATGATTCTTCAATCTTCAAATCAACCAAAAAAATTTAAATTGCAATTTAAATTGTAATCATCACCTTGTTGTGAAGACAAGTAACATACACAATTATGATGCATTGTAATTAGGATATTGATATTAGTGTTATTTGTTGTCGTTTTGTGATTCTGTGTTCAATGTTTAGTATTGTCGTATTGCTCAATACGCCCCTCATAGTTGTATAAATATTAGGCACTTGCATAGCTTCAAGTTGTGGACTGATATTTTTGAGTTAATGAGAATTTCATGTTTCTCAAAACAATGCAAAAATGCAAAAGATTAAAACTTGATGTGGTACGTCTTAAATTCAGCAAAATAGCAAAGATAAAGCTCAAGCACAAACCACACTTAAATTCCAGCAGAGAATCAAATACATTTTGCTAATCATTCACAACTTCATTCACAAGTTTAGTTTTAGCTAACCTGTTGCTGCAACTTTAGAGGCAGATGACCCACGATGGTAAGAGAAGGCCGACTGTGGAGAGAATGAGAGAGAACAGTGCAGACCCAGCAGTGTGACTAGCAACTGTCTGGATGAAATAGAGGCTAAAAAGGACCAAGAAGAAACATGGGAGAGGAGAAATAGCGTATTTGATTTGGAGAAACAAGAAAAAAAACAAGAAGCGCAACCCAGGGGAGAGGGGATGGAAGTGATGAAGATGGGAGAGTGAAAGAGTAAAGTAAAGCAAGTGCAAAGTTTCAGAAAAAAATTCTGACACTTCACATGCACTGGTCATGTCGACCAGTGCATGTGTTTTAGCTTAAGACATCCCCAGCTGGCCTGGGGACGTTTAAATGGTGCCTTTAGATGGCTAGGGACGTCTAATGTAAGCTTTAGACAGCCCCAGATGGTCTGGGGACGTCTAATGTCAATCTTTAGACGTCCCCAGACTAGCTGGGGACGTCTAATGTGAAGCTTTAGATGTCCCCAGGCCATCTGGGGACGTCTTATGTGTGTTTTTTTTCCTTCATACGCTTTTCTGGGAGTCTTTAGACGTCCCTATGTTCATTGGGGACGTCTAAAACAATCTTTAGATGTCCCCAATAAAGATGGGGACGTCTAAAACTGTCTTTACACGTCCCCAATGAACATGGGGAAATATATAACACATCCAGGCTCAACATTCAATTTTATTTGACGAGCCAAACTTTTCAATTTTGATCTATAATTACACATATGTCATCGCCCAATATTTTGGGCGTCCCTTTTTCAAAAAGGGACGTCCTTTAGGGTCTTTATAAGTATATTCTGTAGTAGTGACGTTGTAATCAAATCCCCAACTCAAGGTTCTACAACCTTAAGTTGTCTCAATAATGAATATTGAGGTTGTAATGAAAAACTCTCTTACAGAGTAAATAAATAATCACTAAAGTATAAACAATGAGTATAAGAAAAATAAAGCACTAAGAATGTGTTGATCAATGTATGTTCGTGTGTTCTCAGCTGTTGTACTCTGCACTTTGAATGCTCTATATATATAGATGATTTGTAGTGTCCATTGGAAGCAATTCAAACATGTCCGTTAGAGTTGCGTAGCAACGGTTGACCATTCTTCTAATTTGAAAACTATCCGTTTGTGGTAGGTAGCGGTAGGTGAGATCTCGGACGTTTTATTTGACTTTTCTCTTATGTCATGATTTCTTCATTGTTTCTCTGTAAACATACTTAGAATACTAGTGCAATGAAGAGTTAATCATATAGATAACAAATCAATAAATATTCGATTAAAAACATGATTTCTGAACTGCCTTACTCGATTGGCTACTCGAGTGATCATGCTCATTACTCGAGTAGTCCCTCGAGTAAACCTATAAAAAACATGGCAGAGAGTAATTCAACATTTTTCATAAAATATTACTCTGGTAAGACATGGAGTAAGATATATCACAAACCTTGGAACTACCTGATTACTCAGTGCTTACTCAAGTAAGCTTGTCTTTTCTTCACAGGTTACTCGAGTGGTCCCTCGAGTAAGCTTTCAAATAAGTTTAGCTGTTTGCAGATTACTTAAGTGGTCCCTCGAGTAAAGTCATTCAAATCTTGGCCGAAAGCTCTTGGAAGATTTTTTCTCTGATTACTCGAGTGGTCCCTCGAGTAATGTCTCAAATAATTCTGCAGATTACTCGAGTGCTCCCTCGAGTAATGCCTTTTTCTCACCTGGTTACTCGAGTGGCTACTCGAGTGAATTGTTGCATTTCTTGGCTGAGAGTTATTGGAAGATATTTGCCCTGGTTACTCGAGTGGCTACTCGAGTAATGGTTCATATAACTTTACAGATTACTCGAGTGGTCCCTCGAGTAACTTCTTCCAAATTTTGGCAGTGCCACTCTGGAACATTTTCTCCAACATTACTCGGCTCACTCGAGTAACAGTGTTCCTTACTCGAGTGCTCACTCAAGTAAACCTTCAAAGAATCTGCCAGTGATGTTCTTCCTTTGCTCTGTCTCTCAGATCTTCTTCATTACTCCAGTACTTACTTCAAGTAAAGCTTTTATCTGCCATCTAGTTACTTTGTTCAAATTCTTTTCTTTGTTATCAAATCTTTTTATATTATTGATCCAATCTTTGTTATCATCAAAACACATGGGATCTAACAGTAGCATTACTCCTCTTTCTTCTTCTTGGTCAGAACCGCAACCTTGTCCTTCTTTACCTGATACTTCTTCTCTTCCTTCTCCACACCTAGCCTCTCCTTCTACTGTCAATACTCCTCTTCCTTTATCTAATCCTGGTTCTTTCCCACCCCTCATCTCCACTTCTCCTACCCCCATCCTTCGTTGTTCCACACGACCACATACTGTTCCTTCCTACCTGCAGGATTATCACTGTGCCCTCATCTCCTCAACGAATCAATCATCATGCCGAGGTGGTCCTAGGTATCCTTTATCTTCTGTCCTTTCTTATTCTGGTCTTTCTCCTTCTTATAAATCCTTTGTCCATTCAGTTACCCTTTCCCCTGACCCTAAATCTTATAATCATGTTGTTCAACATTCTGTTTGGAGAAAGGCTATGGAAGCAGAACTCACTGAGCTTGAACGAAACTGGACCTAGATATTAACTTCATTACCACCTAGAAAAAGGCCCATTGGTTGCAAATGGTTTTTAGAACCAAGTTTAAGGCCAATAGTAATATTGAACGGCATAAAGCTCATCTAGTAGCTAAGGGTTACACTCAAACTAAGGAGGTTGACTATCTTGATACCTTTTCTCCAATTGACAAGATGACAACCCTTCGAATGCTTCTTTCTATTGCTACTACCAAAAATTGGCATTTACATCAATTAGATGTTAATAATGTCTTCTAACATGGAAAGTTGAATGAAGAAGTCTACATGGAGTTACCTTCAGGCTTTACACCTTCTCACCCTAATCAAGTTTGCAAAATCCAAAAATCTCTTTATGGTCTTAAGTAGGCTAATCATCAATGGTACTCAAAATTGTCTTCTGCCTTGATATCTTTTGGTTATAGCCAATATGCTTTTGATCACTCTCTCTTTGTTAAGGCCTCTGAGTCTTCCTTTACGGTTCTACTTGTTTATGTTGATGATGTTGTTCTTGCTGGTAATGACTTAACTAAAATTAACTTGGTTAAACAACAATTAGATTCTGCATTTAGTATAAAGGATCTTGTGCAACTTTGATATTTTCTTGGTTTAGAACTTGCTTGTTCTCAAGAAGGTATCTTCTTGTCTCAAAGAAAATTTGCTCTTGAATTACTTGATTACACTGGATATTTGGCTTGTAAACCTGCAACTTGTCCTATGGATCCTCATCTCAAGCTTTCTAAGGATAAAGGCACTCCTCTTATTGATCCTCAGTCCTATCGCCAACTCATAGGCTGCTTACAATACCTTACCACCACATGGCTTGAATTGAGTTATGTAACTCAACAACTCAGTCAATTCATGTCTGACCCTTGTGACATTCATTTGGCAGCTACACATCGTGTTCTTTGTTATATTAAGTCTTCTCCTGGTGCTGGCATTTTCTTTTATGCCACCTCTAACTTACAATTACGCAACTTTAGTGACTCTGATTGGGCTGGATGCATTGATACTAGAAGATCTGTTACAGGTTTTGCCATTTTTCTTGGCTCTTCTTTAATCTCTTGGAAGGCCAAGAAACAGGCTACTGTTTCTAAATCTTCTTCTGAAGCAGAATATCAGGCTTTATCTTCTACTACCTATGAGCTACAATGGCTCCTTTATCTTTTGACTGATTTTGATTATTTCACACCTTGATCCTGCTCTTATTTACTATGATAATCAGTCTGCCATTCAGATTGCTACTAATCCTACTTTACATGAGAGAACCAAACACATAGAGCTTGATTGTCATCTTGTAAGAGAAAAACTTCAAGCAAAGGTTATTCATCTCCTTCTAGTACGATCTTCCGATCAGCTTGTAGATATCTTCACTAAGCCTTTGCACCCTACACTTTTTCATGATCTTTTGGGCAAGCTGGGCATGACAAATATTCATGCTCCAGCTTGGGGGGTGACAAGTGTAACGTAATATTGTAAGTAAATTAGTTTTACATTCAAGTAATATACTCATTCTGTTATGTATTTAGTTACATTGATATGTATTTAGTTACAGGTGCCCAATGTATATATATATATGACATCTTTCAATCAATAATATACATATTTCCATTTTCTCCATTTCGTCACACACATAACTTCAAAATTATTAATTTGGTGGAAGATGGTAGATTTTAGGAAATTAAATTAAACTGATAGGCAGTATCCAAAAAAATAAAAAATAAAAATAAAATTTATCTTTCAAAGATGATCAATCTGTTCGAATTAAACCTATCAAAAAATTTCTCCCCGGCCATAATGTACAACACAATTTATTTCAGTACACACTTTTGTTTGTGATATGAACTTAGAAGACAATTCTATCGCTTTACATTATATCAGTCAAGCTAAGTAGAGGAAAGAAAAACAAAAGAAATTCATATACTCAAGATGTTATGATTCATATTTGGAGTTCAAGCCAATATTATTAAAAGTCATCCATGCAATTTTACATTCATGAATTCTGGTGGTGCTTTAGAACATGGATTTAGGTTAAATACACAAGTCTATAACCTAATTTATTTGCCTCCTCCAACATGTTGATATATATTGTAGCCTTTTGGATATGAACCATTTTATTTACCTTTTCTTCGGCTCATCGGTATATTATGTACTTGCCGGATTCATAATCAATTTTAGTCTATATAGAAATGGAAATAATAAATTACAGTACTTATTTATATTCAGGATGATCGTAGAGATGTAAAAAATTTACCACTTCAATATGATTTATATCTACAAAATTAAAACCTTTCCTTTAATTACTTCCATCAACTTATATTCTTACATAAAATGAAAGAATGGATCACAAAAAATATATATAGCATGCACTGCTGTACTATATACTGATAAACTCAAAAACATAAAACTGAATCATGATCTAATCTGTTTTTTCCCTGAAATTGCGGTAAGAAAAACGGAAATTTTGGAGTAAGTTTTGAGAGTATGGCAAAAGAGAAGCAGTATCGTCAGATACTCAGAACGGTACTACAAGTTCGCTGCATGCAAAATCGTCAGAGTTTCCGACGCAATCTTAAGGCCACGAATCCCGATATGGAGTAAAATCCGGCACACGTTGCAAGATCCAATGAGAGAACGATTCTTTTCCGAGTCACTAGCGAGTCCTTGGAGGCGTCGCAGTGCAGAGATACGTGACTGAGAAGTTCTCATCCCGACGAAGCTTGATTCAATAACGTCCGAACCAGAGAAGGGCGGGCTGGTCGGGTCGGACTTGGAATCTGTTCGACTCCGAAATCGCGATTGGAAACGCACCAATGTTTGATAAGGCGGCGGAGAGTGTGGTTTGGGATGAGAGTGAAGTCGAAAAGAGGGGCTCTGGTGACGGGGCAGGTGGTGTTACAGGCGGCGAACCAAGACTGGATGCTGGTTCGGTCGTAAGTCTGACCCGTGGATATAGTAACGGGTTCGCGCATGAGCTCGAGGGAAATGGGGCATCTGAAGTGGCATGGAATCGGAACTCCTAAATCCAACGGTTCTAGATTCACTGACATATTCAGTCTATGGCTTTTATGTTGAGTGTGTAGAAGAAGGAGGAATAATAAGAAGAATGCAGAATGTGAAGGCTCTGCAAAATCTTGTAAGGTATGTTCGGATTTATATGAATAAGACGATGAGAAAGAAGATATGTGAGCTGATATATAGCATGAGGGCCTCTACTAAATCACACGTGCCGTGTGGGATCAACCTTGGAACCTAACCCTGGTTCGGAGTCAGGTATGGCTGGTCAATTGAAAATACGCTATGGAGGGTGTTCCACATTTGCCGCCTAAAATAGTACCCAAATAAATAACCAATTTACATGCATTAGACACATTATTTACATATAAGTAGGGGTGTTCAAAATCCGGGCCGAACCGGGATCCTCCAATCCCAATTTCTGGTTTTGATTTTTGGTCGGGATGCAAATTGCATCCTCATCCTGGTTTGGTTACAAGAATCGAGACAAGAAAAGGAAATCCCGATTTTTCTGAAACAATTAAATTTAAAATATATTATTATATTAATTAAATTTTTCACAATCTAGTATTTAAAGTGATTATTTAATGCTTAACAAAGTCATAGTAATCAGACAAATTGATCTAAAATTGAAGAATAACATTTTATCATCATCATCTTCTTCGTTATTATCTTTACATATTATATAGTTAGATTAGTATCACAATACATATAGTTTAACTCCAACTAAAAATATGATACACTTTATCGAATAATAACTTAATTTATGGGGTAAAAAAATATAAAAATAAAAGAATGACTTGATTTATAAGGTAAAAAATTTAAAATAAAAAATCAGGACCGGGATCTCAAGAGGGATCCCAGTCCCGACCGGGATGAGAAATTTCTGGGATCAAAATGTTCGGGACAGAGCCGAGACAATCGGGATTGGGATACTTTGAACACCCCTACCTATGAGTATATTAGTAAAAAAATTTCTAAATATAAGAAATATTTCTTATATGTAAAATCAAAATTAACAGATTTGGCTTCTCTCCTTTTTTTTCCGTCCGCTCCCATTCTTTTCTCTAAAACTATGTAGTTTTAGGGTAAACAAAGCAAGGGAAGCACTTTTCTTTAAGAAAAAAAAAAAGATCATATAGTACTTTGAAATGTTTTAGGATGATGGATGTTTTTTTGTTTTTTGTAAAAAGTTTTCGTCTTACCTTGTCTGTCTCCAAAACTACGTAGTTTTGGGGAAAAGGATGAGAGCGGATGGGAAAATAAAAGAAGGGAAACCGGATTCAAAATTAACTCTTTAAATTTATCTTATATTAGGGCCGGAGGGAATATGAAATTTAATTTGCAGACACAAAGAATATGTTAAAATCTTATATTTATTTAAGACCAAAATAAACCCTTTAACTAACTCATTTATTTTAGACCAGTGAGAGTAATATCTTTGTCCTCTTAATCTTATGTGTATTAGCCCATTGATGTCGCTTATTATTCGTACTGATAATAATAACTGCAACATAAATAAAACAACCTTACTTTAAATATTTCATGAATTATACATGCATGTTCTCTCTGTATTAGATTGAGTGTAAGAAGTAACTTATCAATAGAAAGATTGAGTGTAAGAAGTAAATTGTATTTGTAGATAATATAATTTATTGTAAATTTTGTATTTTGTATGCTAAATAAAGTAAATGCGCTGTATGCACATAGGATTTAAGATGTATTTTTTTTTTGTTCATCACATTAAGATTAAAAGAATAATTTGTTCTTGTGACTAATCATCAATTTTATGTAGTATGCCTCCGATCTGATTCTTAATATAAAACATATTTATCTAATTTGATTTGATTAAAAAAAAATTGATTAAGTTAGTTAATATGATATATATTTACTAAAACATTATAGTCACCTTCCATAATTTTCCCATTCCCTCTCCTCCTTTATTATTGTTGAAGGAGCATCTTATTAATAGAGGTAAATTAGGAAAAGATTAACAAATATAAAAATTTTGTCTTATATTTAGAATCAATATAAACTCTTCAAATATGTCTTATATTAAGGATAAGAAGAGTATTAACTAAAGTGGTTATTGTGTATTTATATTTTATATAGAGTTCATCAAGATAAGTTGGATAATATATCAACAATTTCATTTCATATACTTCTTAAATTTCATACTAATATATTAATATTGAATATTATTAAAGTTTTTAAAGAGTTGTAAAAATTAAATAACTTATATCATCAGGTAAGCCATGAATAATGTGTGTGTGTCGACAACGAAAAAATATGCTCGTGTCTAATTACAACTTGTAACTGTAGTCCTTAAAAAGGGATAGCATAATACAATTGGGGGGTTGAAACCTTGTATGAAAACATAAAAATGCAGTTTGACCAAAACTTCGTCTAAATACGTTTAATTAATTAAGTCAAGCCTTTTTGGCCGAAGAATTAAGTCAAGCCAGTTGGCAATTACTTCATTGGATCTAATTAAATACATTCATAATGCATTATTTTAACTTATTCATAATAATTTTAATTTGAGTGAATTATTGATATTTACACACACACACACACACATATATAATCTTAACAAATGTAACGGTTGATAATTTTTTGCATAATTGTTTGTTGAGTTCGGCGAGTGCTGCATAAAAGGAAGAAAGCTTAGTGATGGCTGGAAAGGTCATATTAATTAGTTATAGCATGCTTCTTCCTCGTAGTTAAGCTTTTAGATTTGATATAATGATGATGATGATGGAGAAATAATCGGTTAAAAAGTTGATTACTTGCTTGACTAAATGATTTTTTTTTTTTTTTTGACCTGACTAAATGATTCAATCAGCGGCTGCCACACCCCTTTTGGAACATTATTAATTAATAAAAAAGAAAGAAATAGAAGCAAAAAAGTCGCTATTAAAGTGGCAATCTATCAAAAAGCATATAGAATGTCATGCTCTTGAAAACAACTTGTATACGCGAGCTACATCTGGTGATTGCTGATTACAACTGTAAGATGAAAGACCAATTCTAATTACGCGCATTCCCTAAATTGTCCGTACTAACCTAGCTAGATTTTTTTTTTTTTTTTAAAAAAAAGAAGACTCAAGGAAATATCACCATGATTTGCTGCCGGATCATCACATAATAGCAAAATAATTATGTTTTTTTATAGTTTAATTGATAACAGAATGTTAAAGCATTACTATATATTATTGATCCCTGAAAAAATACTTAATGATCAAATGTAGAGGGTGCTGAGGGCCATCATTTTTTTCCCCTAAATCATTTTCTTTATCCAGTGTAATAGTCTAAGGGTGCTGAGGGCCATCATTTTATTTTATATTTGATTAAGGTTTCTCTCGAGTCTTAAAGGGTAAAAGGTTTTTACCTTTCTCAACAAGTACGCTTTCCAGGATTCGAATTTATATTCTTCTCCTCATAAGGGTGAGACCCCCTTACCACTTCAATTAATAGTTTGTTAACGAGGGACATCATTTCGACTAATAATTAATGAATTCGTACAAATGCATATACGGATATAAATTAAAGAATTTATTGATTTTGCAAAATCATAAAAAGTATGCCACAAATAACATATTATTATATACCCTGGTATATATAAATTAAAACTTAATTAAGTCAATCAATGTTGATCTTTGTTTTCTCTATTTGATTAAATTACCACTATTATGGAAAGATATGAAAATTATAAAAATGCAAGAATTGATGAACATATGTGAAAAGGGATGAAGTTGGTGGGGCAAGAGTCAAACTAGAGTCCAGGTTGGGTGGACACTTATTTTCTTGAAACTCTATCGAAATGGTAGAGGGAATGACAAAATGCTTCATGTGGATAACATTAATTATAGTGTCATTGATCAAGTGGTGGACCCTTTCTCTCCACGTCCTTCAATTTCTCACACCCACGTCATCCTCATTTCTGTCACATAGTTTAATTAATACCAACTCGCGATCAAAACCAAGACCCGTCTACACGTGGAGGGTGACGTTATCATTAGAACAACTCATTTGTGAAGCAGTATTTTGTGTTTTTGTTTGACAGAAACTTTTTCGTGTTATTATAAGGATCAATGCAATCCTTAATTCCTTAAATTTTGCTTTCATATTTGATTTTAATCCCTCCATTTCCAAACCGTAAATTTTACTCGTCAAGATGTTTATTAAAATATATGATTTAAAATTCAAAGGGCCAAAACCTATTATTTGAAATTTGATTGAACAAAACTAAAATGAAAACAAACTTAAAAGGCTAAAAATTGTATTAACCCATATTATTATTTACTTTAAAAAAATACTAATATAACTAGGGCACCTTCAAAAGAATAATATCATCTTTGAAGTATTAAAATTGTTGCAATTCACCCATTATATAATGGGCCTTGAAGTTAACCATTAACTTCAGGTACTCTTTCAGTCCTTTATATAAGACATATTTACCTAATCTGATTATATTAAAGAAGTTAGTTAGTATGAGGTGTATTTTCTAAAACAACCTAATCATTTTCTTTAATTTCCTCATTACTTCTCCTTCTTAATTATTATTGAAGGATAATCTATAGGGGTAAATTAGGAAAAGATTGACAAATAAAAAAATCATATCTTATATTTAGGACCAATATCAACTTTTTAAATATGTCTTATATTAAGGACTAGAGGGAGTATTGTTTTTGGCTTAAAAACCTTTTACGAGAATAAAAAAATTTAGTGGTTATTAGCATTATACAAATACAATGCATGAGAAATATATATAAATGGTAGTTTAAATATATATAAATGTGTGTTGACGAAGTCATAAAAAGAAATTAGAGGGAAGTTGTTTGTGGTAATGGCATACATGCAACTGCCAACTGGCTGGACAAAAGCAAAATAAAAAAAAAAGGTGAGCATCCACGATAAAAAGAAAAAGACCAGCCACTTAATACTGTTGTTTACTGATCCAGCAACCAGCAGCTTGTTGCATTCTGAACTGTCTGTTACACTGTCATTCCAAGCTTCGATGTTGTCTTCCAAATCGTGAATTTAACAACATATCATATGAGACTTTCACTTCAGAAGCGCTGATATTGATCATTCCACAACAACCCCCCCCCCCCCCCCCCCCCCCCCCCCCCCCCCCCCCCCAAAATTGAAACTAAAGTGTTTTAAATCAGGGAATTGGGTGGGGTATTGAATTTAACTATTGTCAGATTTTGAGGAGTAAGCGAGGAAAATTGTGACTTTACTTGGCCTTCTGAGAGTCACAAAGGCGGCCATCTCGCGAAGCTAGGTTCCAGAATTTTGGGTTTCTGCCCATCAAGTCACTCTGACTCATCTGCTCTGTCCGTAATTTGTAATGTCACATAACATGACTGATATGACTGCATTTATGGAATTAGGCAATAATGGAACTTTATTATTTTTTCCCCCAATTTCCATGAATTTAACTTTGTAGCGATGGATGGGAATTTTGAATCATTGGGAACTTAGTATTAAAAGTTGTAAGTTTTGGTTAGTGAAAAGCTTTGTGCTGGCAGTTGTTTTTCATGGACGTTTTGAATGGGTAAATGGTGATGAAAAATTCTGAAACTTTCCAATCTTAAAGTTCACATGTTAAGCTTCAAAATAGACACATAATTCATGTCATTTTGATGTGTGTGCTGGGAGTTATAATTGTCCAAAGTTTGATGTTGAAACTGGGATCAATTCTGGAGCAATGTGGACATTTGTTGGATTCTGTATTTTTATGGTTATGGAAAGCAATTATTCATATTTTTCCTGTAAAGAGGACTTAAATAGCTTTCCATAGGCTTTAGAATCATCCCATTTCGATTTTTCTAGAATTAGTTATGATTTTTTGAAGTTCAGCCAAGAAACAGGATTTTTCTTGGCCGTGCCCAAATGTGTCTATCCAATTCTTGGCTGCGGCCCAAGGTGGCTGGCAGTGACCCATGACTTTTTGATCATATCTTGGCTGTGGCCCAAGGGTGGGCTGGCCACGGCCAACCCCTATTTTTCAGCACTTGTGGTTTTCAAAAAGTGATTTCCAACCAATTGTTTCCTAACCATTTAGGGCTTTTATTAGAGGCATTTGTAGCTTCTTAAGGGTCATTAATGATAACCAAATCTGAGTGTTGAGAAGTCAATTGAGTATTGGAATAGAGAATAACGCTTCGTCCCTAATTATGAATTATATGATTTGATATTTGCCTGACTCAGGAGAGACCAGTGTCAGAGCACGCATGGATGGACCAATGCAGTGACTTTTCTCTCATGTTGTGTATGATGCTTGGTATGCATGACTTATCATTGTTTTGTTGTGAAAATTTTTGGCATAAGGCCATTGTGATCTTGTGAATGTGTTATCTCCCATAGTGCATTACAGCGTGAGCAGTCATAGGGGGTGATGTTTATCACACCTACCCTTGCAGTTGTAATTGCCAGGGTTGTGTTGTGGAATCATGGATTCCTGATTAGAGTATTTGGCCAGTGTGGCTGTGTGTATGTGAAATATTTTATATGGATCCCAGTTATGATATATGTGATATGATCATGTGAATGTGCAATACAGTGTGAGCACTTCAGCGTGAGCAAACGTAAGGGTGACATGAGTCATACCTGCCCTTGCCGCTGTAACTGCCATTATAGTTGCTATATGTGTGTGATAATTTGCTTTCATGCCTTATTGTTATGCATACTATGAGTAACTTGTTACTACGAGGATTCCTTAGAATCTCACTCTCCCAAAAACACATTTTTAGACAAGGCCGAAGGATCTAAAGGTAAGCGAGTGATGAAGAGCGGATGAAGCTCCAGGCATAGAGTTACTTATTTTGGATATTGGTTATCATAGTTGGATTTTGAATATTTTGTTGGGATTTGTACACTTATTGGACTTGTAGTATAGTTTTGTGTAATCCCCTAGTTAAGGGAAACAAATTATGGGCATTGTTGCCTTGTAAAACCCATATTTGATTAATAGAACCCGAGTGTCAGGAATTTACATTATACTCCGATAATTATGAATGAAATCTTTCTATGCATGCCATTTATGTATTCAAATGTGAATATGAGACTATTGTTGACCAGGCTTTTGAAAATTTTTTGAAACCCTGTTTTGGGAAGTTTACTTTTGATAAGTCCCAAATCATCTTATGGTCTCTAATTCAACATGATTATGTTTATTAAACACTAATCTCGGCCTTGATGGAGAAGGGGGTTACAGTTTGCATATATCAAAGCCATTCAAGACATGTATAAAGGGGTTACAACCAATGTTAGAACGCCTGGAGGTGTAACAAAGGACTTTCCTATAAAGATTGGCCTACATCAAGGATCAGCTTTTAGCCCTTATTTGTTTAATTTAGTGGCTGATGTTCTAACTGAGCTTCTAAAAGAGGAGATCCCTGAATGCATGCTTTTTACGGATGATATAGTTCTGTTGGCTGAATCTAGGGAGGAAATTATTTCTAAACTTGAGATATGGAGACAAACTTTGGAAGTGAAGGGTTTTCGTTTGAGTAGGAGCAAAAATGAGTATATGCATTGCAAGTATGATAAGAGACAAGGTAGAAGCGAAGTAGAAGTTAAATTGGGGGGGCAAGTCATTCCGCAAGTGACAAAATTTAGGTATCACTACTAGAAAAAATGTTTTTAATGTCCTTTTTTTAGGCTTTTTAACGTCTGAAAACAGGGGGACATCTATTTGAGGGATATAGAAAAAAACGTTAATAATGTCCGTAAAATAGGGGACGTCTATAGGCAAGACTTTAGACGTTCCCACTTTATACTGGGGACATCTAAAGTCTGCACTTTAGATGTCCCCGGTTTATACTGGGAACGTCTAAAGTGACACTCTAGACGTCCCTACTACATTATGGGGACATCTAAAGGTGTTTTAGACATCCCCAATTTTACTGTAGGGATGTTAAAATTTTTTTTAAATGGCATTTTTTAATATATATATATATATATATATATATTTCACAGTTTGGAAAATTTAAACTGCAGAAATAGGATGGAAACAACAGAATAAAACAACAGCAGTTCAGCAGAATGGAAACAACAATCTATATGTCGCTGTTATGTAATAAAAACAATCTATATGTAAAATATAGAGAAGACATAGCTGTAATCATGACAAAATCTTTTGCCTCTGTTATGCTTATGGAAACACTGACCAGGGGTTTAGAAGAGGTGAAGTTAAAAAGCACAAATTTGTCTAGCTATGTTACACAACTAGCAGATAGCAAGAGTAGCATACAAGCTCAAACTGGAGGAGTAATACCTTGAAACACAGTGATCAACCCCAAGGCTTTTTATGCAATATAACTTTAAGGAGAATTAACTAACAAACCACACAAATTACACAATAATCTATATCCAACAACAACAACGCTAATTATATGTACAATATATAGAACCACCACAAATGTATGTCCTACACAAACTACTAAACACTTTACTTTGGTATACGTTGAAGAAGATGTCTAGCCAAAAAGTCTCTGATCATATTTATATCTTCATATAAGTAGGCATCTTTATTGTCAAAAATCTGCAAATTAGAAAATAAGCTTAGATGAAATAATGAATCAAGTGAATGAATTGCCATTGAATTACAACACCAAAAATATTATCCTTTGAGAATGAAGAAGTGATTACTTGTTCAAAATCTGTCATAATGCCACTCTTAATGATGTTAAACATATAAAGTAAGACGTAGTATCCACATTCCTAGCCGCCAGGTTGTTGAGGGCACTATAAATCAAAAGCAAATGGTTAAAATCAATAAAGACACATCTAAAATGACCGTCAATCAAAAGAACTTGATTTGAAACTACGTACCTTTGGAAGCAACCATTTTGGCTCTTTGCGAACTTTACGATCGCGTGGGCCGCCAAGCACTCGATATGTCTGGCATGCCTTATCATTAAAATGAAAATCAACAGAAATTAGAATAAGTCATTTAAGTCAAGAATCAAGAAGTAATGAAATACAAAAAAATAACAAACGTTTTGAAGACGTTTTTTGTTTCTTTGTCTGACCTTTTACGCAAGGAATCAAACCAGTAAACTGTGGAACTGAGGATAGAGAACACACAAACTCTAGTGGTAACTATTACAACATATACAGATTAAAATAAAGTTAGATTGCAAGGCAATTATTTATTAAATATCTCAATAGACAAAATTAAAATGCGTACCCTTGAACAATCGGTACTAGATAACAACGATAGTCATTCTCTCCCATTATGAAACCTGCATAGTGAGTCCTTTTTTGCACTGTATTCCTATCCCTTCTCGTATTTACAGGACACAAGAATCCATATAAATCAACTCGTTGCATGTCAATGCATATACGACGGAAGGAGCTATAATAGAATTAAAATGACAAATGTATTAGCCAGTGAATATATGAAACCAAAAAACCATTTCACTAAATGAAGGAAAAAATGGAAAATTAAAAACTTACAGGATTACAAATGTGACCCATCCTGCATCTATCTCCTCCAACTTAATGAACTATTGAAGGTCATCTTTATCAATTGTGAAGGGATACTCTAATTTCTAGCCCACAATCCCTAGAGGCATATGCAAATCGATCTGGCAAATGCCTTTATAGATATGCTGCAGTCGTGCTAAGAAGGGCCATATTCCTGCTTCCTGCTCGTTCTTTTAGAACATAAAAAAACATATTGTTAGTAGAATATCAACAGATCTCAAGTAAAAGTTAGGTTGTTCCATACCATTAGAGGTGTTATCGCTGCTGAGCCAATAAGATATACAAGCCAAAGGATGAAAGATCCTCTCGCCTGAGCTATCATGACAACCTCGTCATCAGGAAAAGGGATAGTTGTACCTTCTTCCCCCTCTCGAACATATGTCACAGTCACCCTACGTAAATGCTGTGGAATTTGCTTATGATGGTGGGTGGTAGCTTGTGTGTAAACAAGAGCATCTGCAACTACACGCAGCACTGGGGCATCCAAAGAGAGGATAGCAGGTTCTCCTAGTGTTGGAGTGGGAGAAGGGTCGCCAAGTGGTTCCTCTACCAGGTTGTAACTTCCTTTGGTGCTGTGGAAGGCCGGGGATGAATGGGTTCCACGCTCGGTAGTTGCCATCTGCGATTCAAACATCTTCATCATTTCAGCTCGTAGCTCAGGCATCAGCTTAAGACATAGCTCTGGCAACAACTCTTGTTAGAGCTTGTCATGAAGGTTGGCCTCAAGCTCTTGTGAGACTTCCTGGCGAATCTTGGCCACAAGCTTCCTACTGGGTTCAGCTTGTGATGAATAAGAATGTGAGGCTCGGCCAAAATACTTCACAACATGAACTCCCCTTGCCTCCCCTCAAACATGACCAGGGTGATTTGCCTTCCCAATCATCGTTGACAAGATGTCCATCCGTCCACTTGTAGTGAACAAACCTTGGCTACACTGATCTTCCAGTTCATCCTGCAACATAAAAGTTATCGTAAATGAAAATTAAGCACTCCCAATATGAAAAAAAATTGTACTTATGCTTTAACTACTTACAATCCTTGTAGCAACCTCAGCAATAGTCGGATTTACATACTTCCCACCCTTAATCCTCCCTGCTTTCCATTTTTTGTGACGTGGAGTAGGTGGCAGGGCCTATACCACAACGGTAGGATTTGATGTGGCTGCTTCCTTCAATTTCTCCAACTCTTCTACTATCATCTTTCACTCAAGCTTCTGATAACCACCACGAGACATGCAATATTGATACTTATTAGTTGCTTGCCTCCCTGCATTTGCTACACTTAATGCCTGTGAAAGGAAAATAATAAACACCGAATCAATAATGTCAACTATATTCAAATAAAACACTATGATGACAGAAATCTTACCAAAAAGTTTGGATCTTCTCATGATGCCATAAACAACCTCTAGTCCTCTTGAGACAAATACGTATAATCCTGACATGGATCCTTACCCCTCAGGTCCCCTCGAATGTAATCTCGTGTAAGCATGTTCTTGAAATCTTTCCATCATAGATGAACCTCCCTCATCTACTCCTTATACATCACTGTAGTGTCAGGGACATCATAAGTTTGCTATATGGTAAAAACATAAGTTAATTATATTTGAAGAAATAGGAATAAAGATATAATACAGATGTATTGAAACTTATAAACCAAAAGTTATTGCCAAATTAAGTCTCTGGTTTTTGGTGGAACCAACTTCCAATTATGATAGATAATGCAAACTTTTCTCTAACCCAAATAACCCAAGTAGCTAATGAAATAGTCTTCCTCTGGACCAATTGGTTTCAAATTGTCATCAAAGTCAATATGCAACCTTTCTTGTTGATAGTGATGACGTGCTATCAATGCAGACAATTTTGTACTGCCTCTAACCCTTCTTCTCGCAATGGGTTCAAGCCTATTCATTTCATTGTCCCTATCACTTTGTAAGTCACTAGAATTGTCCATATTCCTGTAAGCACAAAAATCATTATCAGATAGGTTAATAAATTATAAGTAAATGAATAAACTAACAAGTTATAAAACAAATAGCACACATTACTATTTTCCAAGTTAAGATCTTACTCTATATTGTTTACCATATTCCTTCACCATGATCATTTCTTATAGCATATTCTTCATCATCTACCAATTCTACTTCATTTGTTGTAGGTGGATTAATTGTGAAAGGTGGTGTGTCATCAAGGTTGAAGGTCGGATCACCATGCTTCTATTTTTTACTTTGAAGTACAATGGAAGTTTTTTTATTTGCAGGATCTGTGTCATAAAACACTTGTTTCACTTGGCTTGCTAGAATGAAAGGCTCATCCCTATAACCTACTCTTTCAAGATCAACTGAGACAAATCCAAATTGTTGATCTATTACCACAGCATTATTGCTAACCCACTTACATTTGAATAAAGCAACTTTGAACTTGTTGTAAGTGATTTCTCATATTTCTTATATCACTCCATAATAGGCCATGGATGCTAATATGGGGTTTTTGTCTTTCGAACTGGAAAAGTGCATGGCTTCAGCTTCTGCCATCACCCCACTATTTTGCATGGTACTTCTGTCATCTTGGTCTTTTGTGTAGAAAGAATACCCGTTTATATCATAACCGCTCCAAGTAATAATCTAAAATGAAGGCTACCAGGATAGCCACTCTATTGTCTCAAACACACCGGTCTCATGTAAAACCTTTTCCTGAAACCACTCTATGAATGTCTTGTTTTGCTCAATAGCAATCTGCATGTCATTCTTCCTTGGATTCATGTTCTTCAATCTCTTTATGTGTTTATCTATGTACGGTTGAACTTCTGCCATGTTATTCAGGATATAAAAGTGTGCTTGCAACACCTCTTCATAAGGCCTAGTCTTTACTTTCAATCCTTATGTTCCCTTGCTTCTCCCCTCTTCATGCTGAGATTGTTTCTTCTTCCCTGATAGATAATCGCTACATAAGTTTATAGCCTCTTCAACTACATATCTTTCAACCATTGAGGCTTCTGGTTGATAGGGATTTTTAGAATACCCTTTTAAGATCTTCATGTATCGCTCGAAAGGGTACATCCACCTCAGGTAAACTGGACCGCAGAGCCTTACGTCCCTTACCAAATGAACTATCAAATATACCATTATATCAAAAAATGAAAGAAGAAAGTGCATCTCTAATTGGGACAATATAATATAACCCTCAGCTTCAAGTTCATCCAGCTTTTCAGTGTCAATGACTTTGGTTCAGATAGCATTAAAGACAACACACAATCTTGTTACAGTGCTTTAAACTTCATCTTTCATAATGCCTCTAATAGCTACTGGTAATAGTAGTTGCATTAGTACATGAAAATCATGGGACTTTATTCCCACTAACTTCAAATCATCCATTGACACGGACCTTCTAACATTCGAAGAATATGCTTGTAGCACCTTAATTTCATGCAAACACCCACACAAACTTCTTTTCTCCACTTTTGATAGTGTATGCGCTGCTGGCTCCATTTATGCCCTCCTACCATCATCTCTTGGCTATGGATGTAACCGTTCTCTTATTCCCATATCAACAAGGTCTAGACTCGCACTAATCTCATCCTTAGTCTTCCCTGATATGTGCAAAAGCGTACTGATAAGGCTATCACAAACGTTTTTCTCCACGTGCATCACATCAATATTGTGTCTCACGTCAAGAATATGCCAATATGAAAGATCAAAGAAAATTGATATCTTCTTCCATATGTTCTTCTCACCTGCAGTCTTTTGATTCTTACAAAATAAGATATTGATAAGTTCGACCCGACTGTAAACTTCCTCTCCGGTTAATGCATTTGGAGCCATTCCATGCTTCGGCAAGCCGTTAAAATGCTTTCTTAACCTACGATACGGGTGGAACCTTAGAAGGAACCTCCTGTGACCAAGGTAGACCGTTTTTCTTACATGTTTAAGTTGGTGGAAGTGAGTGTTTGCTTCACATATCGGACATGCTTTGTGCCCCTTCACACTATACCCTGACAAGTTTTCATGCACAGGGAAGTCATTTATCGTGTTGAAAATCATTGCACGTAGCTTGAAGGACTCATTCTTATATGCATCAAACACATCTACGCCTTCCTCCCATAACTTCTTCAAGTCCATAATCAAAGGCACCAGGTAGACATCGATATCGTTTCCTGACTGTTTTGGTACAAAAATCATCATAGAAAGTATCACATACTTGCATTTTATACAAAGTCAGGGAGGCAAGTTGTATATTACAAGCAGTACTGGCCATGCACTGTGTGTGCTATTAAGAGTTCCATACGGATTGATACCGTATGTACAAAGCCCTAGCCGAAGGTTTCTCTGCTCACTTCCAAATTCAAGGAATATTTTATCTATTTTCTTCCACTGTGGAGAGTCAGCCAGGTGCCGAAGATATTTTCCGTCAGATATTCTATAATCCCAATGCCATCTCAACTTCTTCGCTTTTTTGCGGTACAAAAAAAAAACACTTAAAGCACAGTATTATTGGAAGATACCACAAAAATTTTAAAGGTTGCCTTTTAGTTGTCTCATCGCCACAACCACCATCTTTCTTCACTTTGTATCGTGCAGTTTGACACTTAGGGCACTCACTCAGACCTTTATACTCATTTCTATACAGTACACAGCCATTAGGGCAAGCGTGTATCTTTTTATACTCCATACCCATCGTAGATAGGATTTTCTTGGCCTCATACATACGATTTGGAAGTACATTATCGTCTGGAAACATATCACACAACAGTTCAAGCAACAATGTGAAACTACTATCGATCCACCCACAAGTTGCTTTTAAATTAACCAAATGTAATGTTCCTGTCAGCCGTGTGTACTTACTCCCAGTGAACAACGGTGTATCTACATCACTCCGCAGGCTATCATATTCATGTGACTGCGCAAAGAATTCTACCTCAACATTGTGAATCATTCTCTCCATTCTATCTTCATCTATGACATCCACAGCTTCCTTCTTGTACGATGGACAATCAGTTACTTCCTCACCATGCCATATCCACCTAATGTATCGAAGATTTATTCCATCACAAAGTAGGTGGTCCCTTATAACTTCAACATCACGTCTTCTCTCATTTAAACAATTGACACAAGGACAAAAATACATCCCATTTTTTGCTACAATGTTCCTTCTAGCAAATTCAATACACTCTTCAACCCCATTCTCATATTCTTCACTTGTTCTCAAAGCATTCATCCAACTATGATCCATTTTATTACCACCTATGCCATTCCCATTAACACTCAAGTTAAGAATAATTGTCAATACTGGGATTGCCTTTTACTATTTTGTTTTTCAAAATTTTGGCTGCATTTCCCATTAAAAGTGAGACATACTAAAATCAAAATAACAAACCATCTCAGCTTAATTTAAATGAAACTAAACTAATTAAGGCAATTCATATTCAGGACAATGTCATATTAAATACGTGCTTTTCATTTGAAACTAAAAAGAAACAATGAAACAATAATAATTAAACAAATAACACCTTCAATTTATCAAGTGATTCAAAAAAATTACATTGGCCATGCTTGTATAGTTAATAACTCTACACTTTAATTTACTAAGATATTTGTATATTACATTGTTAAGAAAAAACTACAATTGCTAGAAATTGATTAGTTTCTCAAAATGGAAGGATCATGCCTTAATGTATAAAATACTTGAAATAAATATGTCTGAAAACGTGTTGGTTGATACAGACTTCACTACTAGACTTCGCAATATATAAGATATAATTATTATCTTCAATATCAGCATAAAACTAATTTTCAAGATAGAACCTAAGAAAGTATTAAAGTTATACTTGTATTTAACAAAAATAGAAACCAAAGGAAATAATCATGAGTGCAACTTAACTAAAAATTTCAACGAAATATATCTATGGTGGAGGGGGAAATTATATGGAGCATACAAAAATAGAATCTCCTTTTTTTTTAAAAAAGGGAAGAAAAGGGAGAAGGAGGCGGCTCTTTTTATCCCTTGGTCCTACAGGGCTTTTTAAGCCTGACCTTTGCAAATTTAGAGCCTAAACGAGCTGGTTCGACGGGCTTGGCCCGTTTTCCTGACTTTGAAAAAACTCCTTAATATGATTAATCAATAAGGCGGGGGCTGTCCTATCCTATTTATAATATTATTATCTTTAAGTTTCTCATAATTTTATTGTTTTTTCCAAGAACATGTGGTATTGTGGTAATTTAGCCATCAAAGTCTTCAAATCAAGAATCTAAAAATGAACTAGAAAATAGTTCTAGCATGTCTAAGCGAAGGTTCTCACTAATTGAACAAGAATCAAAATTAAAGAACTCATCATATTGAACGAGGATGGTGATAATAACGCTCAGAAATTTCCTAAGAAAGGGTTGGCAAAGAGTTTAGTGGCATCACAAGTCAAACAACCAAAAGTTAACTAATTAAATGTGTGTGACAGTATAATGTCTGCAATTATAGAGAATATAAGGAGAATTTAAATAGGAAAAAAATAAAATGATTATGCAGAATGACTTAATTTCTATGAAATTCTTAAAAATATTTTTTTATGAAATGACCTAACTCCTCTTATTTTAAAACAAAAAGACTCCATCCACTTCTAGCAGCCATATGTGTTCCACGCCAAACATGTGAACTATATTGAGAAAGGGATAACTTATAAAGGAATGATTATTTCTCAATAACGAACCTACCAAACTCTAAAGCAAAAAAAATATAGTAGTAATACATAATGCATTGCACAATATATACCGAGCCATATTTAATTCAGCGAAAAAGAAACTGCTTTAAGAAACCCAGACACGACGCACCTGATTCTGAGATGCAAATACAGCAAATATCGAAGACTCAGCGGAGGTGCAACGTAATTTGTTCAGTGAAGAAGAGAGTATGAGAGATTTGAAATGTTGTGGAGGTGAGATGATGAGCTTTGCATCAAGGGAAAGTGGAAAACTGCAGGGAAAACTCACGGGAAAGGGAAAACAGGGGAAGACACGACGAATGCAAGAGGAAGAAGAAGGTAAAGTTGCTGCAACAATTGCATGATGGGACAGTCGACAGGCTCTTTCGCGTCCCCAGTCAAATTGGGGATGCCTAAAGTGAGCTTTAGGCGTGCCCATTTTTTCAAGCGATGCCTAAAGATTACTTTAGGCGTCCCCAAAGAGACTGGGGACGCCTAAAATGCTGGTATTTTTTTTACCTTAAATTCAACTAGCGCCAAATGCTGCCACCAAATATTGAACTTTCAACATCCCTAACTTAAAAAGGGACGTGCTTTAGGGTAGTAGAATATATAGTCTGTAGTAGTGTATTTGGGATCAATTATATAACAGGATGGTGAAATTGATGGAGATGTCAATCACAGAATTCAAGCTGGATGGTATAAATGGAGAAAAACCACTGGAGTTATTTGTGATCAGAAAGTACCTAATATGGTAAAAGGGAAGTTCTACCGCACTGCTATAAGACCAGCAATGCTATATGGTAGTGAGTGTTGGGCTTTAAAGGGACAACATGAACATCAAATAGGGGTAGCTGAGATGAGGATATTAAGATAGATATGTGGCCATACAATAAAAGATAAGATTTGTAATAATCATATACGTGAACGAGTTGGAGTGGCCTCTATTCACTACTACAAAAAGGGGTTTTAACGTTCCTATTTTGGCACTTTTAACGTCCAAAAACTAAGGGACGTCTATGTAGGGGGCGTAGTATGTTTTAAGAAAAGACGTCCCAAAAAAGTTGGGACGTCTAAAGTGAGACTTTAGACGTCCCAAATCACAATTTGGGACGTCTAAAGTCCTTCACAGGGGGGACTTTAGACATCCCAATTCTTAATTTGGGACATTAAAAGTTTTATTTTTTTTAAATAATTATTTATATTCTTCATTACCCAGCAAATTAAAATTGCAGAAACAGAATTGAAGATGGATTCATAAACCACAAAATATCCCTTATGAAATGGTAAGGTCTTCTAGCACTGCAATCTTTTTACTATATATATATATATATATGTATAATAACAACAACTCATACAACCTAATATCATATATGTATAACAACAACTAGAAAGTGTCAAAATATTTGTCACCACACAACTACAAACTAATTGTTGTTCATTTCATCAAAATAAATATACATATGTATTTTTCTCAATTTCCAAGCTCCAAATGTATAAAACAAAAACATTATTAGTATTGCATAACTACTAACAACTAGTTTATGATTCTGGCAAAAAAAAAAACAATCCAAGGAAAAACACTCCAATAACTAGAATCATGTAAATAAACTGAAAGCATTATAATAATTTCATATTGCAAGTTTAACTTAATTCTTCATGTAAAATTATATTTAAAAAAAAAACAAACCTGATGAAACCAAGGGAGAGGGCAGCTAACAATGTCTATGTGCTTCCAAGGTGGAAAGAAGACATTGGAGGAGTTGTGTATACACAGTGGAGAGGAGAGGTACGCCGGAGGCTGAAAGCAACAAAGAGAGTGGGAGGTGTACACCTAAGGGTGGAGGGGGCAAAAAAGGTGGAGAAGGTGTACGCTGGAGGGTGAGAGCAAAGAAGGTGTTATGAGAATGGAAGGAGGTGGAGGAAAAGGGAATGAAGAAAAGGAAGAGAGGAAGAAGATTGAGGAAGATGAAGTCACGGGAATGAAAGAAAAAAGGGAAGCGAAGTCATAGGGATGGGAAAGATGGAAAAAGAGGTATGGGTTTCTGACATGGGAATGAAGAAAAGGGAAAAAAAGTCTCACGCATGTCAGAATTTCTGATATGACTTTAGGAGACCCAAATTTTTTTGAGACTCCTAAAGTGTGACTTTAGGAGTCCCAAATCCCATTTGGGACGTCTAAAGTAGAGACTTTAGACCTCCCAAATGGGATTTGGGACGCCTAAAGTCTCTACTTTAGACATCCCAAATGGGATTTGGGACGCCTAAAGTCTTACTTTATGAGTCCCAAATTTTTTGGGACTCCTAAAGTGTGACTTTAGGCGTCCCAAATCGCATTTGGGACGCCCAAAGTCAATACTTTAGGCGTCCCAAATCCCATTTGGGACGCCTAAAGTAATTTAAATTTTTTTAATTTATTTTTTTGGCTTCAATGGAAATCTTTAGGCGTCCCAAATAAAATTTGGGACGTCTAAACTCAACTTTAGGCGTCCCAAATTCAAATTTGGGACGTCTAAGGGTTTTCCTATGTACATATAATTACGAAAATGCCACCGCCTTCCTTTTTAACCACCCAATTTTAAAATTGGGACGTCTATTAGGGTGGTTATATCTTAATTCTGTAGTAGTGATTGAAGGAAAAATGATAGAAATTCGTTTGAGGTGGTTTGGACATGTTCAACGAAGGCCATTGAATGTACTGGTAAGGAGGGTTGATCAAGCAGTATGGAGTCTTGTAAAATGAGGTCGCGGAAGGCTGAAGCGAACGCTCAATGAGATCATTGAGAGAAACCTTTTGATTAATAATATACCTAAAGATATAGTTTTCGACAGAGTACAATGGCATCGTACGATCCATGTAGCCGACCCCACCAAGTGGGATAAAATTTTTGTTGTTGTTGTTGTACATGTTTTCTTCCTTACATTTAAGTTGTATTTTGTGAAACTCTATTCTATATTTTAGTATTTTGCTTTTGTGGCCAGCTGTTGATATTGGTAAGACAATCCTTTATTACAGCTGATCAGGTCGGGCAAGTCAAGTGTGGGAGCTATGCAGTTCTGCTAATGTATACCCATATGGCGCTTCACAAGTTAAGTGTAGCTCCTGGAAGTTTGTGACAAAAATTGAGGTGTGTTAGCAGTTTATAGCTCAATCTTTCTATTTAGATACATTTTGCTAGGTTTTTGTCCTTGTTGCCAAGCACTCATCAGTATGTAATTTATTTAATTGGAACTTTTATGGTACATTACTGTGGTGTTGGACCTGTAAAGGTTCTTCTTATAGATAGAAGGCAGTCCCACCCCCACCCCAGCCAGAAGTTTGTAAAAGTTATCCCAGGACAAGTGTTCAAAGTAGGAATTAAGCATAACAATTTTCAAGAAAAGACCCTAATCTACTTTGTCTCCCAAATTTATAATTGTTTCCGAAAGTACTCCTATTGGTTACATATATTAGGGAGTTTCTATCCAAGGGTAGTCATAATGAAATATAGTATTTTAAGAAATGAATCTATGTTTGTTACAAATAACTAATATAACTAAATTCCTTAATCTATCCAAATTCTGGAGGTAGTAATAACAGAGTATGATTTGCCGGCAGTGGATAATACATGAAACCTTTCATGAATTGCCCTTAATGGTTGATCCATTGTGATGCTTTTCAGTTCAATGTTAGCCTATCAGGAGAGGATTGTTGGTCTTACGTACTTCTGTGAGAAACTTTTTAATCTTATAGTAGTAGCTTTATCTCTTGATCCAATACAGTTTTACATAATGAGAATTAAAGCTTTTTTTGTCCATAGACATACCCATTCATATTCAAAGTGGGATTCAATCCAAAATCCCTTCCTGTGCAAGAGATTTTATTTCTGAAATAACCAACTTAACATTAATTTTTTGTTATGATTAATGTGCAGGAACACAACAAGCGGCCCCCATGGTCTGTACAGCAACAGCAAGGGAAACCTACTCCTCCCAAATCAATTTCGTAGTGATCTACTTAATTATAGGCATATGAAGAGGGTTCTTAAGATCCTTAAGAGTACATTACATATTGCTACATGTCCTATCCATGTACAGAATATATAGACAAGGATGTGAAATTGTTTGTTGTTTTGCTCAAACTTCTGAATGTACTTCATTACATGAATAGAGATTCCATATTTTCTTTCTAGGGACCCATCTGAAAATGCAATTACGAATAAGTTGGCTGTATCAATGGATGAGGGACCAATTCTGCCAATGCATTGTTACAACGAATGTTTGTTGTTCTCAAGTGACTGACGTTGAAGTGTATCATTTGTAGGAAACTTGAGATTGCTTTTATAAGTTTCATTGCACAATGATTTTTTAAATGCTAATAAAAAAATGTGTCTAACTTTTTTTTTCTCAATTATGTAAAAATTTTCCAAATTTTTTACATTGTCCAAATAACCTCTGACAAAAAACCTCCATAAGCCTTTAAGTTTATGCTAATGAAATAACTCCTTTATCATCAATTATTTAATTACTCCGCTACGAACATAATATGTTCTTAATCGTCAATTCTTTTTAGATAACCACTTTAAATGTTGAGTTATACGCAAATAAGCACTAAATCAAGCGAACACAAGCTCTTCCATAATCAAGGTTATTTCTGAAGTTTAAGATAGGGTGTTTTTTTTTTTTTTATGACAGCCTTTTTTTTTGTTCGACACTTTTATTAAGTTTAACATGAAAAAAGGAAAGGAATTTCCCGGTCATTCTAAAAAAACAAGGACGAAAGGCAAGCAGTCACTCCGTCAAGGATCTCTGTGTCTATCACACTCGATTCTTTCTACGCTTAAATAAGCTAAAAGTGTATGCAGATAAAAATCTCAAAAGGGTAAAGAGCAATTTTACCCCACAATTAATCAGAAACGTTGGGTATCCGGAAGTTACGTAGCAATTTTGCCCCTTTATCATTAAAAATGTTTACGGTCAATATCATTTTTTTAATGGTCAACGCTAGTTTTTTATCGGTTACGGTGAAATTGCTCCTTTTTTAATACTTGCAAAAAAAATAAAAAAATTGCACAAAACCCTTCTTAAATCTAACATTGAGCACATTAAATCTTTATTTTGTATTAGGTTAATAGTACTTTTGATCCGTAAAGTTTCACCCAATCTTGATTTTGGTCCATCAAGTTTGAAACTGGAGGTTTTGGTTCTTTAAGTTTACTCCGTTTATAACAGTTGGTTCCTGAAATTTGGGAAGGATTTGGAGTGGCATTTGACGGTGTTAATTTATCATATGTGTCACTAACTCCATATAATTGGCTTATGTGCCATGCTTACTGGGAAATCTGATATAGCAAATATATTGTTTAACTTGAAAGGCTTTCTTTCTTTCTTTTTATGTTAATTTAAATAAACACCTCACAAGTTAGATAATATAGTTGCCACATCAGATTTCCCAGTTAGTATGGCACATAAGCCAATTTAACAAAGTTAGTGACACATAGGATAAATTAACACCATTAAATGCCACTCCTTCTGAAACTTTAGGGATTAACTATTATGAACGAAGTAAATTTGAAGGATTAAAATTACCAATTTCAAAATTAAGGGACCAAAATGAAAATTGATGAAACTTCAAAGCCTAAAATTGGTGTTAACCCTTTTATATTTCAAAGCGCCTAAACACACACTTTTTTGTATAAAAAAAAAAACACACACACACACACACACACACTTTTTGGCCTGATAAATTTATATATTTCCAATAATACTCCATATAAAATGGAACACTAAATGTCTAAATTCATCATGTTCATATTCAACTCATTTAAGCATCATATCTAAATCAGTAGGTTATTATATTAGATGAATGTTAAGTGTTGTACGATATGAAAATGAAAGAAAGGGATGGGAAAAAATTTACTTCAAAATAAATTGAACGTTTTACCAATGATGGCAATCCATTAACTAAAGAAGAAATTAATTTGACTCTTCAGCTCTACTGACCCTCCAAAGGCGGAAACCAAACAGCTATGTTTCACCTTCCAATCATTTAAACATTAAACCCATGAAATTTCAACCCAGCAATATTTTTCAATTAATTGAAATCTCTAATATTACAATCCCTTTATTTTTTATTTAAAAAACCAATCATATTATGTGAAAAAGGGAGAAGAATTGAAAGATAACCAAAAATAAGATGACAAACATAAACTTAAAGGAAAGTTTACAAGCAGAACATAAAAAAGCTCACATATAACTATGTGCATGTTTGAGTTAGCATTTAAGAAGCACATTCACACAAGTCGAGATAAAACTCTTTTCATATACTTATCTCGTACACCGTAAATAATGTTGAAAAAGCAGTTTCTACCGTTAACTCAAACAAGCACGATAATAGTTACCCAAACCGACTGTCAAATTAAAGCATCGATTCAATTAAGGGATTAAAGAACACTTCAACCAGCTTCCAGAAGTATAAGGGCTTGTTTGAGAAAGTGATGAAAAAGCACATTCACATAAGTCAAAACAAAACTCTTCTCACAAACTTACCTCGTATAATGTAAATCATGTTAGAAAAGCAGCTTCTACCGCTAATCCAAATAGGCACTAAGACCATGGCTACAAATCAAGGCGAAAAGGTATGTTGTAAGAACCAACTACTTTAAGGAAAGCACAGACCAGCATCTGTCAAATAATATATTCTACATGATTGAAATTTAACTCCAGAACCTGCTAAGACCAGAAAATCAAGACACCGAAAAAAGTTATAGATAATTTCTCACTCCTCCACAATATCACCCGGCCCGAACTATAACGATCCCTCTTCAATTAAACAATCACACTATTCACTGCCCCACTTACCATCAGGCACCTAATTAAAATAAAAGCAATATGTGTGTGATTATAATAATTTAAAATATAGTAAATAAGAAAGAAATGAATTGTCAAAGAATGGTCCCAAGAATAGATTGAACCTTGAAAGGGACCGAAATGGTAAGAGTTAGTGATTGAGCAACGAAACAAAAGTTGGGTTCTGAATGTGATAGAAGCAGTATTAGCACATGTACAGTGCTACCACTATAGTATTATATGTGCGTGCGTGTGTGTGTGTGTGTGGAATGAGCACGTATATGTATCCCTCTTGTATGAGATATTTGTAGTTTTCATTCCTTATATTCCAGAGCTACATATACATGTGTATATATATATATATATTGTGTGTGTGTATCACCAAGCCCTTTCCCATTTCTTAAAGCCATCCTAAAAAAATATATATTAATCAGATTCCTTGAATTAAAAAAATAAATAGAATAAATTATTATATATATTAAACTAGCGAATTTTGATTTTTCGTCCTTTGATTAATTATAGGCTTTGAATTGATTAATTTAGTCCCCAATATTGATTAGTGTTGGATAGGTAATGATCTTAGTCCCCAATATTAATTATAGGCTTTGTAATCGAATAGAGTTTTTTTTTTTTTTTTTTTTTCTTTTGGGTTAGTTTGAAATGGTCAACACTAGCGCTGCGACATGATTGAAGGAAATGAATATGTGGCCATTGAGGCATGCTACCTATTCACGCAGCTACCAAAGGTACGTTCCGTTAGCGATGGCATTCGTATTTCTTTGTTACATACAACAATATTAGTACAACAATGTTAGCATTACTGCTTGTTTGAAACTCTTTATGTTTATTTGACACAAAACTCTTACTACATATTTATCTGGTATATAATAAATTATGATCATTATTCTAAACAAATCCTTGGTATCGTCTCTTGGTTATTATATTTTCAATTAAGGATCCCATACCTATCCCATTACACAATGCTTTTATTTTTTTGGTAATTAAGGTGGGGGGCTACTATCTTTGAGGTTAATTGACAAATATTATATTTAACTTCAAAGTATTCAAATTTAAATTACTCAATCATTCAAATAATCAAATATAAATCGTCAAATTACTCTGTCCGAAGACTACTATTCCCAAGTCAAGCTGCTTATATACTTTAGCTTCTCACATTGCTGGGCATTTCATCCTTCAGAACACATAACTTCAGAATTATTAATCTGGTGGAAGATGGTAGAGTTTAGAAAATTAAATTCAACTGATAGGCAGTATCCAAAAAAATAAAAAATAAAAATAACATTTATCTTTCAAAGATGATCAATCTGTTCGAATTAAACCTAGCTATCAAAAAATTTCTCCCCGGCCATAACGTACACCACAATTTATTTCAGTACACACTTTTGTTTGTGATATGAACTTAGAAGACAATTCTATCGCTTTTCCTTATATCAGTCAAGCTAAGTAGAGGAAAGACAAACAAAAGAAATTCATATATTTAAGATGTTATGATGTATATTTGGAGTTCATGATCAATGTTATTAGTCTATATAGAAATGGAACAGAATGGATTACTTATTTATAATCAGGATGATCGTTCAGATGTAAAAAAATTTACCGCTTCAAAATGATTTATATATATCTACAAAATTAAAACCTTTCTTTAATTACTTCGATCAAATTATATTCTTACATAAAATGAATGAATGAACAAAAAAATAATAGCATGCAGTGCAGTACTATGTACTGATAAACTCATAAACCTAAAACTGAATCATGATCTAATCTGTTTTTTACCCTGAAACTGTGGTAAGAAAATGGAAATTTTGGAGTAAGTTCAAAAACTCAGAACGGTACTACAAGTTCGCTGCATGCAAAATCGTCAGAGTTTCCGACGCAATCTTGAGGCCACGAATCCCGAAGAAGCTTCAGCAACATCTGCGCCTTCCTCTTTGCCCTCTCTGTACAATCACTCTGTACCACCAATAGCAGTGGCGTCAACACACGCGCAGCCACCGCCTCCCTCCGGCACTCCTCCGATTCCGAGCAAACAGCCAATAGCGCTCCGGCAGCGTGCTCCGTTGCCCGGTCCGATATCTTCAGTATTGTTTTCACCAGCTGAGGAACCGTCAGCGCGTGCCCTGCAAACGCGGCCAACCCCTCCGGAATTCGACAGAGCAACTCAATCGTCACCAGAGCTCTCTCAGCATCGCATTTCTCGAAATCAGCGAGCCGGTCCATGAGGATCGCCGGAGCACCGGCGGCCACCGCTTTGTGCCGTGTTTGTTTCGGCAGGCACAAAGCAAACAAGGCCATGATCCCAATCTTGAGAGCGCGAGAGTACGAAACCGGACTCTTCAAGATATCAACCACTCCACCGTAGATTTCATCGACATTGCTGATATGTGCACGCAGCTCCGGCGAACGAGTCCCGCTCACGACTGACTCAATCAGTGCTGCCGAGTTAACTCGGACGTCGATCGAGGAATGAAATATCAAACGCTTCAAATATTTGATTCTCTCCGGTTCCGAAGCGATGAAGACGCATTCAGATTCGTCAAGTGAGAAACAAACCAAAAGTGCGAGCGCCTCGTGCTTCAACTCAAGACAATCCGAATTGGTATCAAAGAGGATATGGAGTAAAATCCGGCGCACGTTGTAAGATCCGATGAGAGAAAGATTCTTTTCCGAGTCGCTAGCGAGTCCTTGGAGGCGTCGCAGTGCAGAGATACGTGACTGAGAAGTTCTCGTCTCCGACCAAGCTTGATTCAATAACGTCCGAACCAGAGAAGGGTAGGCGGGTCGGGTCGGACTTGGGATCTGTTCGACTCCGAAATCGCGATTGGAAACGCACCAGTCTTTGATAAGGCGGCGGAGAGTGTGGTTTGGGATGAGAGTGAAGTCGGAAAGAGGGGATCTGGTGACGGGGCAGGTGGTGTTACCGGCGGCTAACCAAGACTGGATGCTGGTTCGGTCGTAAGTCTGACCCGTGGATATAGTAACGGGTTCGCGCATGAGCTCGAGGGAAATGGGGCATCTGAAGTGGTATGGAATCGGAACTCCTAAATCCAACGGTTCTAGATTCACTGACATATTCAGTCTATGGCTTTTAAGTTGAGTGTGTAGAAGGAGGAGGAATAATAAGAAGAATGCAGAATGTGAAGGCTCTGCAAAATCTGGTCAGGTATGTTCGGATTTATATGAATAAGATGATGAGAAAGAAGATATAGGAACTGATATATAACATGAGGGCCTCACTAAATCACACGTGCCGCGTGGGATAAACCTTGGAACCTAACGCTGGTTCGGAGTCACGTATGGGTGGTCAATTGAATTTTCGCTAGGGTGTGGTGTCCCACATACATATGCCGCCTAAAATACTACCCAAAGAAATGACTAATTTACATGCATCAATACAAGTATATTAGTAAAAGATTTCTAAATATAGGAAATATATCATATATTTATGATCAATATCAACGGGTTTTGGCTTCTTTCCTTTTTACACCATCCACTTTCATCATAGTTTTAGAGTAAACAAAGTAATGGAAGCACTTTTCTAATTTTATAAAAAAAAGATCATATATATAGTACTTTGAAATATTTTAAGGTGTTGGATGTTTTTTTTTTTTTTTAAATGTTCTCTTCTTGTTTTGTCTACCCTCAAAACTATATAGTTTTGGGGAAAAGAATGGGAGTGGATGGGAAAAGAAAAGAAGAGAAACCAGATCAAAGATTAACTCCCTAAATTTATCTTATATTATGACCAAAGGGAGTACAAAGTTTTGAAGACACAAAGAATATATTGAAATCTTATATTTATTTAAGATCAAAATAAACCCTTTTAACAAACTCATATATTTTAAATGAGAGAGAGTAATATCTTTCGTTTACTTTTTTCTTTTCTATATACAAATATCGTTCGTTAACTTAATCTAATGTGTATTAGCCCATTGACGTCGCTTATTATTCGTACTAATAATAATAACTGCAACATAAATAAAACAACCTTACTTTAAGTATTTCATGAATTATACATGCATGTTCTCCCTGTATTAGATTGAGTGTAAGAAGTAAATTGTATTTGTAGATAATATAATTTATTGTAAATTTTGTATGTTGTATGTTAAATAAAGTAAGTGTGCTGTATGTACATAGAATTTAAGATATATTTGTTTTTTTTATTTTTGCATCACATTAAGGTTAAAATAATAATTTGTGCTCGTGAATTGTCATAAGTTTTATTTAGTACTTCTCCGGTCTTTAATATAAGATATATTTACATACTTTAATTTGATTAAGGAACTTGGTTAAGTTAGTTATTATAACATATATTTACTAAAATATCCTAACCGCCTTCCGTAATTTTTCTTTTCCCTCTCTCCTCCTTAATAATTATTAAGGGATATCATATTGATAGGGGCAAATTAGGAAAAAATTGATAAATATGAAAATTTTGTCTTATATTTAGGACCAATATTAACTCTTCAAATATGTCTTATATTAAAAAGAAGATGAGTATTAACTAAAGTGGTTATTGTGTATTTATATAGAGTTGAAGATAAGTTGGATAATTCATGGTCAAAAAAAAAAAAAAGATTAGTTGGATAATCAACAATTTCATTTCATATACTTGTAACATTTCATACTAATATACTAATATTGAATATTATAAATTTTTTTTAAGAGTTGTAAAAATAACTTGTATCTTCATGCAAGCCATGAACAATGTGTGTGTGCGTTAGCAAACGAAACAATATACTCGTATCTAATTACAACTTATAATTAACAATAGTCGTTAAGAAGGGATAGCAGATCGAATACAATTGGGGCGTCGAAACCTTGTATGAAAAAAAAAAAAAAAAAAAGCTGAACGCCCAAGCCGATTTGTTAGCTAAGTTAGCTTATAGTAGCACGGAGCATTTTGTTATCTATGATCAACCACCACCTGTTCTTTTAGCAAGCGGTGGTTGATGATGAATCCTTAGATATCTCTCTTTTGAGCTATCCCTTGTATTAATCTTCTGTTAGATTAATGAATTCCAGTGTTTTATTCAAAAAAGAAAACAAAAAAATGCTGTTTGACCAAAACTTCGTCTAAATACGTTTAATTAATTAAGTCAAGCCAGTTGGCAATTAGTTCATTGGATCTAATTAAATACCTTCATAATGCATTATTTTAACTTATTCAAAATAATGTTAGTTTGAGTGAATTATTGATATTTATATATATATAATCTTAAAAAATTTAACGGTTGATAATTTTTTGCATAATTGTTTGTTGAGTTCGGCCAGTGCTGCATAAAAGGAAGAAAGCTTAGTGATAGCTGGAAAGGTCATATGAATTAGTTATAGCATGCTTCTTCCTCGTAGTTAAGCTTTTAGATTTGATATAATAATAATAATAATAATAATAATAATAATAATAATAATAATAATAATAATAATAATAATGGAGAAATAGTCCACTTGCATGACTAAATGATTCAATCAGCAGCTGCCACACCCCTTTTGGAACATTATTAATCAATTAAGAAAGAAAGAAATAGAAGCAAAAAAGTCGTTATTAAAGTGGCAATCTATCAAAAAGCATATAGAATGTCATGCTCTTGAAAACAACTTGTATACGCGAGCTACATCTGGTGATTGCTGATTACAACTGTAAGATGAAAGACCAATTCTATTTACGCGCATTCCCTAAATTGTCCGTACTAACCTAGCTAGATTTTTTTTTTTTTTTTTTAAATGAAGACTCAAGGAAATATCACCATGATTTGCTGCCGGATCATCTCATAATAGCAAAATAATTATGTTTTTTTATAGTTTAATTAATAACAGAATGTTAAAGCATTACTATATATTATTGATCCCTGAAAAAATACTTAATGATCAAATGTTGAGGGTGCTGAGGGCCATCATTTTTTTCCCCTAAATCATTTTTCTTTATCCAGTGTAATAATCTAAGGGTGCTGAGGGCCATCATTTTATTTTATATTTGATCAAGGTTTCTCTCGAGTCTTAGAGTTTAAAAGGTTTTTATTTTTCTCAACAAGTATGTTTTTCAAGATTCGAATTTATATTCTTCTCCTCATGAGGGTGAGACCCTCTTATCACTTCAATTAATAGTTTGTTAACGAGGGACATCATTTCAACTAATAATTAATGAATACGTACAAATGCATATACGGATATAAATTAAAGCATTTATTGATTTTGCAAAATCATAAAAAGTATGCCACAAATAACATATTATTATATATCCTGGTATATATAAATTAAAACTTAATTAAGTCAATCAATGTTGATCTTTGTTTTCTCTATTTGATTAAATTACCACTATTATGGAAAGATATGAAAATTATAAAAATGCAAGAATTGATGAACATATGTGAAAAGGGATGCAGTTGGTGGGGCAAGAGTCAAACTAGAGTCCAGGTTGGGTGGACACTTATTTTCTTGAAACTCTATCGAAATGGTAGAGGGAATGACAAAATGCTTCATGTGGATAACATTAATTATAGTGTCATTGATCAAGTGGTGGACCCTTTCTCTCCACGTCCTTCAATTTCTCACACCCACGTCATCCTCATTTTTGTCACATAGTTTAATTAATACCAACTCGCGATCAAAACCAAGACCCGTCTACACGTGGAGGGTGACGTTATCATTAGAACAACTCATTTGTGAAGCAGTATTTTGTGTTTTTGTTTGACAGAAACTTTTTCGTGTTATTATAAGGATCAATGCAATCTTTAATTCCTTAAATTTTGCTTTCATATTTGATTTTAATCCCTCCATTTCCAAACCGTAAATTTTACTCGTCAAGATGTTTATTAAAATATATGATTTAAAATTCAAAGGGCCAAAACCTATTATTTGAAATTTGATTGAACAAAACTAAAATGAAAACAAACTTAAAAGGCTAAAAATTGTATTAACCCATATTATTATTTACTTTAAAAAAATACTAATATAACTAGGGCACCTTCAAAAGAATAATATCATCTTTGAAGTATTAAAGTTGTTGCAATTCACCCATTATATAATGGGCCTTGAAGTTAACCGTTAACTTCAGGTACTCTTTCAGTCCTTTATATAAGACATATTTATCTAATATGACTATATTAAAGAAGTTAGTTAGTATGAGATGTATTTTCTAAAACAACCTAGTCAATTTCTTTAATTCCCTCATTACTTCTCCTTCTTAATTATTGTTGAAGGATAATCTATAGGGATAAATTAGGAAAAGATTGACAAATAAAAAAAATCATATCTTATATTTAGGACCAATATCAACTTTTCAAATATGTCTTATATTAAGGACTAGAGGGAGTATTGTTTTTGGTTTAAAAACCTTTTCCGAGAATAAAAACATTTAGTGGTTATCAGCATTATACAAATACAATGCATGAGAAATATGTATAAATGGTAGTTTAAATATATATAAATGTGAGTTGACGAAGTCATAAAAAGAAATTAGAGTGAAGTTGTTTGTGGTAATGGCATGCATGCAACTGCCAACTGGACAAAAGCAAAAGGACCAAAAAAAAAAAAAAAAAAGGTGAGCATCCACGAAAAAAAGAGAAAGACCAGCCACTTCGTTAATTCCCTGTCACGCTTCACCCCTGCAACATTGCCCATATGCCTCACTCTCATCACTTAATTTATTTTGTTTTCCGATCCTTGTAAAAGTTATTTCTTTAATTAGAGGGGCATGCACTAATAAGTTGATGTTATAACAAGATCGAACTCATAATCTCCTATTTATAAGAGTGCTATAAGGTCATTGCCTAAAAAAAATAAGTCTTAGACTTCTACCTCAATATTTGGTAAATAACTAACCATCTATATAAATCAAATGTAAGAATTAAAAAAAAAAAAACTATATTTGTTTGTGAAAATATCAATCCTAATGCAAACCAAAAGGAAAAAAAGGGTCAATTGAGCTTGGGTTAGCGAAATGAGCTACTCCTACCGATACTAAATATAAGACAGAGTTGATTTTTTTTTAAAAGATTAAGAAAATTAAATAAGTTACTTAATTATATCATATGTTGTGTATCATTAGATTATGTATTAGTTTATAAGTTGGGAAAAATAGTTTGGAGAAAAACGATAAATATAAATATTTTAAAGTAATTTAATTAGCTTATTTAATGTCTCCAAAAAAAATTAGTTATATTTTATATTTAAGACCGGAAGGTGTATTTAAAACAGGAGGGAACAGTATTTTGCAACGTAATAAATCAAGGTTTAGATAAATATATAACCATTAAGGCCTCCGACAAAAAAGAGGAGAAAGCAAAAGGCAAAGTGAAGTTCCCTTGGTGAAACATAGAGATAATTGGCGGCGGCGCGTATGTTTACCCGTTTACCCATTCAGATTCAGTTGAGCCCCGTTTTTGATTTCCTGCGGTACCCTCCTCCCATATCCTCCATGCATCACAATCTATTTTGATTTAGTCACATACATACACACGCATTGCTCTAATTAAACAATCATTTTCATGCATACCCGCATATATATGTTACCTACAATCAATATATATATATATATGGAGGTGATAAAATTAAATTACGTAAAGAAGAAACAGACAACTAAAATTTTGTGGAAGAAATGTTTTAAAAGTAAATTTGTCAAATTGTTGGATAACACAAAAAGAATGAATATATATATATAGATATAAATATTCATTCTTTTTGTAAAAGATCTCTTACATGAAAGAGGACAAAATTCTTTTCATAGCCCGAGTTATTTTCAGTCAAATCACCTCTATTTTTCTTCTTTTTTGCTTGGTCTATTTCTATTCTATATGTGCATAAAGTCTGCTCACCTAGTCTGTTCGTTTATGGTATCAGAGTTCATGGTTAGATGATAAGATGGAAACCTAGATCCCTAATACTCTCTGTTTACTCCCTTTAATTTTCATTTGCTTACGATTTCTTGTATTGTGTTAATAGTTTGATTTTATTAGTAAATTGTTAGTAAAATAATTTTTTAAGTTTGTCAGAAGTATTAAATGAATATAATTAAAAATTTGGAACATAGAATATATGAAACTGAGTGTAAGAACTGATAGTTCTTATATACCTATAATAGATGAAGAAAATTGTATGTTTTCTCCATTCATGGAAAGAGGCCAAGGAAATAATACATGGAATGTACTAAATTGGACAAATATGTATTTAATGAACCAATTAGGAACATGTATATAAACCCTAATATAAAATATTTGTTAGAAATATATGGTTTAAAAGACACAATAAGAATGGTCCCAAAGATGTAAAAGAAAAGGTAATAATGGAATAGCAGACTTTATGTATATATAAAATAGAAAATAGACTAAACAGAAAAGAAGAAAAATAGAGGTGATTTAACCGAAAATAACTCAGGTTATAGAAGAAATCATATCCTCTTTCATACAGGAGATCTTTTTCATCATATCCATATAGGATCTAAGACATTTCTCCTTCAAGTTATCTCAGCACAGCCTTCCTTCGTTTTCTATAGAAGGTGTAACCTCTCTTTCTCTTTGTTTCTAGACTTCTTGTTTTTTTTACCCTACTCACCCAATAAATCCACTTATAAGATCATCACAAATGTATGTCAGATAAGACTTCCCCCTAGATCCCGAATTAATAAGAGTTTAGCGTGTCATACCACATATATATATATATATATATATATATATATATATATATATATATATATATATATATATATATATATATATATATATATATATCTTCTAATATTATTCCAAAGCTAGATAGGTAAATTTACATTTCATGAAATTCGAAAAATATATTAACCACAGTTTATTCATACATTATCAATAGTAAACTTCACACACACACACACACACACACACACACACACACACACACAATCTTAATAAATTATTGGAATCCGATTATGCATACACGAAGTAAGAATTCGAATAATATTTCCGATTCTCGGCCAAAAAAAGAATAATATTTCCGATTTAATTTGTGACTATTCACTGGAAAAAGTATCAGTTTGTGACGATAAGGTAAAGTATTCTGTTCTTATATATATATTTTAAAAAATACACCTTCATATCTCTTATAATTAAGTAAACCAATACTAAATATATATGCTAAAGCTATTTGAATTCTGATCAAAACTGAAATTCAATTAATATGTGCCCATCTAATTAATTAAATCATTTAAATTGTAGCAAAAGAATAAAGTTTATTCTCTTGAATCGGGTATATATTGTCTACTTTTCGCTTTAATGGAAAGCGAATCAATGAGCAAGAAGCATTACTTTATAAAGTAGCGATCAATAATGGAAACTTTTTACACCCTTCTTTATACTAATAACTATTCATGATATTTGTTATTTGTGGTTTTGACGAAGTCAAGATTGAAAAGAAAAAAGATCTAATCACAAAGGTGCGATAGAAATAAGTTCTATCCGGAAATTTATAAAAATTATAATTAAAGAGATTAGACAGAGAGTATCACAAGTAGATCCAACGTACCACCTCCCATATTGAGGAGAATTTATATGTGATTAGGTTACATGGCATTGGCTCATGAAAATGATTTTATAGTCAAGTGATATGTAAGTTTTCCTAGAATCGGGGGGTTTGAACTTGATCACTTGATGACCTTAGATTGATACAGCTCGTCTCTCTCTGCATTTTTTTAATTAAAAGGGCAGCTAATAATAGTTTAAGGATACATGCAGGATCAAACCTGTAATCTTCCACTTATAAGAGAATTTTTATATTACCAGGTTACAAATGCAAGTCTGTCTAAATAAAAAAGAAAAAAAAGAGTTTTGGTTGGTTGGAATAAAGAAAAATGTTGCAAGGAATTTTGAGAGCGAGGATGTGACGTGAGAGGTAGGATTGAGGGAGTTGAAGGGGTCAAAGATAAAGGACAGTGCAACCATAACATAATGACTCTGATTCTGATGTCACCATGATTTGCTGCCGGATCATCACATAATAGCAAAATAATTATGTTTTTTATAGTTTAATTAATAACATAATGTTAAAGCATTATACTATATATTATTGATTCCTGAAAAAAATACTTAATGATCAAGTGTTAAGTAGTTATTAAAATTTCTGCATAGGTACGGTGTTTCTGTTTTTTCCCCCATTTTCTTTATCCAGTGTGATAATTTAAGGGTGCTGAGGGCCATCATGTTTTTTTTTTTTTTTGTAATATTTGATCAAGGTTTTCTCTCGAGGCTTAGAGGGTAAAGAGTTCTCACATCTCTCAACAAATACGTTTCTCAGGATTCGAACTTATATTCTTCTCCTTACGGGGGTGCGGCCCCTTACCACTTCAATCAACAACTTGTTAGTTCAACTTGTTAGTGAAGGCAATCATTTCAACAAATGAATACAAATGCATATATGGCTATAAAGCATTTATTGATCTTGCAAAATCATGAAAAGTATGCCACAAATAACATACTACATATCCTGGTATATATAAATTAAAACTTAATTAAGCCAATCAATGTTAAGCTTTGTTTTCTCTATTTGATTAAATTACCACTATTATGGAAAGATATGAAAGTTACAAAAATGTAAGAATTGATGAACATATGTTAAAAGGGATGAAGTTGGTGGGGGCACTAGTGGAAAAATCACTTTAAGACTGGTTAAAAATGACATTTTAGACCAGTTCTGGTAAGGTCTTGATATAGCCGGTCTTAAAAGTCTGCTACTTTTTACCGGTCTTAAAAAAAATTTTAAGACCGGTTATTTATAAAATCGGTTTTAAAATAATTATTTTTAGACCGGTTATCGAAGAAATCAATCTAAAACGTTGGTTTTCTAAACAACCGGTCTAAAAGATTTGAATATTTAAATCGGTTGTCTAAAAAACAAGTTTTAAAGTTTTAGAACCGGTTTTTTAGACAACCGGTCTTAAATGTATTATTTAGACCCGTTATGGAAATAACCGGTCTAAAAAAGTGATTTTTTTAAAAAAAATTGTTTCGTTTAAAACATTTACCCAGCATGCCATTTCCCTTGTTAAAACATTTTACTCAGCAAGCAGCCATTTCAGCAACATCCAATTAAATTCTTCTCTTACACATTATAACAAACATCTTATACATATCAACATTTTCCTTCAGTTTCCAACCGAGCAATTCACAAGGAATTCACCAAGTTCAACTTCTACAAAGAGGATATAGGTTTGTAAGAAAGAGTCTTTAGACAATAAGGTGAAAGGAGCAACTTTTACTTCACATTTCCTGAAGATATGGTTGTAAAAGGGGCTTGGAAGATGTATTCATATCATAGGTTCAGTTTTTTATTTGGCTCTAAAAGTTTGGTTACTTTTGGTAATGAATGGAATGGAGAGCTTCATTGTTAAGTACATGCATGCAAAACCACATTGAAAAAATTAATATAAGAATAATAAACTTCCCTAACAAATACATCACAAGACTAAAACTATCCCAAGAGAAACCACAATGATCAAGTTACTTGCACCTCAGACTAAAAATATAATTTTATCTAGAGCTAAATATTGACAAGCCAACTAAGTATATACAATATGATACTTTAACCATAGAAGAGGACAGATAAGAAGGCTCACAACGAGTACCACCTTTTCCTCTCTCTTGATCACAATCATTCATAGAACCTTCATTTTCCTTCATATCCTTCATTTTCCTGTGACGGCATCAAAAAAAGTAGTTTTATATATACCAATAACAATATACATAATTCAAATATAGTTCATAATAATTATTTTAGCTAACTAACCTTCAAAGTAGTTTTATAAAGGGATATCCTCCCATATCCCTTCATGATGATAGTTTCTTGTGCCGTGTTCATTGCTTGCTTCACCTTTTTCATTTAATTTAGTAGACCCATAGAAAAAGAAGGAGTCTTAAGAAGATCATTTATTGAACGACTTTCTTGATTAATCTCAACGACCTTTTTTCCTTGAAGAGTTACAGGCCACATTTTATTTGCCTGATCGGTAATATAGAACACTTGTTTCGCTTGATATGCCATAATAAAAGGTTCATCTCCAAAACTTCTACTAATCAGATCAACCAATGTAAATCCTAACTGATCGATCATCACACCATTGTTGACATCAACCTACTTGCATTTGAAAATGGGAAATTTAATTTTAACATAATCAACCACCCAAATCTCTTCAATAACCCCATAATAAGGTATTGCTGCCAATCTAGGGTTCTTATCTTTCGAACTAGAGAAGTGCATAGATTCAGCCACTAACATAACCCCACTGTTCTAAACGGTGCTCCTATCATCAAGGGACTTCGTGTAAGACATATAACCATTGATCCTAAATGAAGTCCAAGTTAACATCAACCTCAGGACGACGTGCTAATCATTTAATTGTATCAAAAACACATTCTTCTCTGTCAACCTTTTGTTTGAACCAATATGCAAAAGTTTTGTTATGCTCCCTAATTAACCTTTGTTCGGTCATTTGCCTCTTTTCTTTCCGGACAATTTTTTTATGATCATTAATGTAATCTTGAACTTCATCAACATTATTCAAGATGTACAAGTGGACTTTCATTTCATGCATAACAGAGGAGATAAGTTGTAAATTACCCACAGAACAGGCCATGAACTATGTATACTGCTCAAGCTACCAAAAGGATTCATGCCATCTGTGCTAAGCCCAAGCCTAAGGTTCCTAGGTTCTTCACCGAAGGCATGAAATAGTTGATAAATTTTCTTCCATAGTTGATAAATTTTCTTCCATTGAGAAGAATCAGTCGGATGTCGAAGCTTTCCATTGGATATCCTCTCATCCACATGCCATCTCAAATTTTTTGCATCGTTTTCATTAACAAATAAGTGCTTGAACCTTGGTATGATTGGAAGATACCACAACACTTTTGCAGGGGCGTTATTTGACTTGTACCTTGAGGTTTCACATATTAGATACTGTTGTTCCTCTTCATACTCTTTTCTATACAATATACAATCATTAAGGCATGTATGGATATTTTTATACTTCATCCCTAGTGGATACAGTATTTTCTTAGCCTCATAGTATCAAGAAGGCAACACATTATCATCTAGAAGCATGTCCTTAAAAGCCTCAAGCGTTTCTGAAAAACTCTTGTCGCTCCATCCATGCTGTGCTTTCATGTTTACCAATTTCAATATTGCTTTCAACAATTGGTATTTTTGACACCCCGGGTACATCGGCGTCTTAGCATTACTGCACATATTACCATATGCATGTGATTGCTCAAAAGCCTCTTCTCCTATATCACGAATAATATCCTCTATTCAATTATCCGTATTCATGTCATTATCATTAAAGGCCACTCCCCCTGTTGAGATGAACTTGACATTTCTAATTCTTCACTATACCATACCCATACTGTATAACTTTTACAAAATCTTTCACAAATTAAATGTGTATATATATCTGCAGCACTTAGTTGCTTATCATTCAAACATACTATATAAGGGCAATAAAACTTCCTACTACCATCATCGACATTTCTTCTAGCGAAGTCTAAAAAACCCCTCATCCCATTATCATATTCAACACTCGTTTGTTTAGCTTTTATCCAACTATGATCCATTTATATCTCAACACTTATAGCACCTTATATCCAACAGCAAAAGGATAGACAAAAAAACAACAATCATAGAGTTTTAGAGATTTCAACAAATGTTAACATGCACCATTTGAATCTAGTATTGTTTCAACAAATCAATAACACTGACAATCAAACAATCACACTAAATTAAAATAGAACTTAGAATGGTATTACTCCAAGCCAAATATCACAAGTAAGAGCATCTTATTTACTTTTGGTCCAAAACAAGAAAAATGTATATAGTTATAAAGTCATCACACAGTTTTTCCTTTCACCTTAATTACTTTTTTCTGTAATTATTTCATGTCTAACTATATTTTCAGAGTTAATATTGTTGAGAATAAGTAAATATAAGCTTAAAGTTGAGGGCTTTAATTAACATAACACTAACTTGATTGAAGACCAAGGAGTCACTACTACAAAAAGGGGCTATAACGTCCCAAATTTGGCACCTTTAACGTCCCAAAACAGGGGGACGTATATACTGGGGGCGTAGTAAGTTGTAAGAAAAGATGTCCCAAATAATAGGGACGTCTAAAGTGAGACTTTAGACGTCCCAAATTGTAATTTGGGACATCTAAAGTCCCCCCAGGGAGGGACTTTAGACGTCCCAGATTTTAATTTGGGACATCTAAAGTCCCCCTAGGCTGGGACTTTAGACCTCCCAATTCTTAATTTGGGACGTCTAAAAGTTAGGTTTTTTTATACCATAATTTACATTCTGTATTACCCAGCGAATTCAAACTGCAGAAACAGAATAGAAGATGGATTCATAAACCACACTGTCCATTACAAACTGGTAAGGACATCCAGCACTACAATCTTTACTATATATACATACAATAACCTTTTATACAACCTACTACTATATATATCAACAAAAACAACCAGAAAGTGTCAAAATGCTGTCATCACACAACTACAAACTGATATAAAATAAAAAGTTTACTGCTCTATATGTTGAAGAAGATGTCCAGCCAAAAGATCTCTGATCAAATCAAGGTCTTCACGTAGGTAGGCATCTTCATTATCAAAAATCTGAAAATTAGAAAGTAAGCTTTGATGAAATGAATCTCAAGCAAATGAATTAATTAGCATTTCGATTAGAACACCAAAAATATTATCATTTGAGAATGAAGAAGCGATTACCTTTTCAAAATCGCTAGTAATTCCACTTTGAGTTATGTTATACATATAAAGTATAACATAATATTCGCATTCAGTGTTGCCAGGTTGCCGAGGGCACTTTAAATCAAAGGGATGCAATTGGTTGTTAAAATCAATAAAGGTATGTCTAAAAGGACCGTCAATGAAACAATTAGGTAGGATCGAATGTACTTACTACCGGATAAAACCACTTTGGCTTTTTAACAACTGTACCCTCGCGTGACCCACCTAGGACTCTATATGTTTGACAAGAACTATCATGAAAAGCAAAATGAACAGAAATTAGAACCATTCATTTTTTTAAGAGTTAATGAAATACAAACAGAATAACTTACGTGTCGAATACAAACAGAAATTAGAACCATTCATTTGTCTGGCTTTTTACTCAAGGGATCAAACCAATAGACTACATTGTGGCGGGGACATATAACACATAAACTCCAGTGGTAACTTTAACAACATGTACACATTAAAATGAAGTTAGATGAGAAGACAATTATTTATTAAACTTCTTAAATTGACAAAATGTAAATACGAACCGTTGAACAATGGGTGCTAGATAACAATGAAGTTTGGTCTGTCCCATTGCGTAGCCGACATAGTGAGTCCTATGCGCCACAGTACAAGTATCCCCTGTCGTATTCGCAGGACATAAGAATCCATACCAATCACATCTTTCCATGTTTGTGTAGAGATCGTGGAAGATGCTATAATAGAATTAAAATAAGAAATGAATTATTGAATGTATGAAATCAAAAAACCACTAAATGAATTCTATGGGAAAATTGAAAAAAGAACTTACATGATTGCAAATTTTACCCAGCCTGCATCTATCTCCTCCAACTTGATAAACTGCTTGAGATCTGTATTGTCAATCTTGTAGGGATACTCCACTTGGCCCACAATCCCTGGAGGCATCTTCAAGTCAATCTGTTTAATGCCCTTGTAGACCTGCTGCAATCGTGCTAAGTAGGGCTATTTCCTCGCAGCTTCGTCATCCTTTTATAACATCAAAAAAAAATTGTTATTAGGATGCCAACAGATTTTCAGTAATAGTAAGGTAATTCCTACCATTGGAGGTGTTGCGTCTGAACCAATAAGATTGTGAGGCCAAAGGATGAAAGATCCTATCGCTTGACCTAACGTGCCAACCTCTGGATCAGGAACAGGGATGGCTGTACCTTCTTCCCCCTTTCTAACACTCGTCACATTCACCCTACGAAAATCCTCCAGAATTTGCTGATGATGGTGGATGGTAACACGTGTGTGAACGAGAGCATCAGCAACAACACGCAACAGTGGATCATCCAAATAGAGGGTGCAAGGGTCTCCTGACACTGGAGTGGGAGAAGGGTCGCCAAGTGGTTCCTCCAGAGGGTTGTAACTTCCTCTGGTGCTATTGAAGGCCGGGGATTCCTGAGTTCTATGCTCGTCCCTTGCCCTTTGTGCTTCAAACATCTTTGCCATTTCATGTTGAAGCTCTGGCAATAGCTCTTGTCGGAGCTTGTCGTGAAGGTTGGCCTCGATCTCTTGTTCGAGGTCCTCTCGAATCTTGGCCATAATGTCCTTACTAGGTCCAGCTTGTGACGAATAACGTGGTTCTCGTCCAAATACCTCGCGGCACTAACTCCCCGTGTCTCTCCTCAAACACGACCAAGGTCATCTGCCTTCCCAATAGCCGTTGACAAGATGTCCATCCGTCTACTTGGATTGAATGAACCTTGGCTACTCTACTCGTTCAGTTCATCCTGTAGCATACAGTTTATCGTAAATGTATCGAAACCACTCGCGATATGTAAAAAATTAGGTACTTATGGTATAACTACTTACAATCCTCGCAGCAACCTCAGCAACAGTCGGATTTATGTACTTCCCAGCCTTAATCCTCCCTGCTTTCCATTTTTTGTGACGTGGAGGAGGTGCCGGGGCCTGGATAACAACGCTAGGATCAGATTCCACTGCTTCCTTCATTTTCTCTAACTTTTCTTGCATCATTTGCCGCTCAAGCTTCTGATATCCACCGCGAGACATTAAATGTTGATATTTATTTTCTGCTTGCCTCTGTGCATTTGCTGCACTTAATTTCTATGAATGAAAAACAACAAAAAATAAATCAACGATATAAAGTATATGAAAATTACAAGTTCTATATCATGATGACATAAATCTTACCAAAAACTCAGGATCTTCTCGTGATGCCGCAAACAACCTCCAGTCCTCTGGAGACAAATATGTATACTGTGCATATGGATCCTTACCCCTAAGGGCCCCTCGAATGTACCGTGCTGTTAGCTTGTTCTTAAAACCTTTCAATCGTACACGAACCTTATCCATCCAGTGCTTATACATCTGCCTGGTGTCTGGGACATTGTATGTTTGCTGCAAGGTAAAACATAAGATTATTATATTTGAAACAATAAGAACAAAGCTACAATGAATCAAAACTTACATACCAAAAGTTGCTGCCAAATCATGTCTTTCATTTTTGGGGGAACCAATCTCCAATTATCGTAGGTAATGCGCACTTTGCTTCGAGCCAAAAACCCTACGTAGCTAATGAAGTGGTCTTCCTCAGGACCAACTGGATTCAGATTATCATCGAAGTCTATATGTAGCCTCTCCTGTTGATGTTCATGACGTGCAACCAATGTTCCCATCTTTGTACAACCTCTAACCCTCCTTCTTGCAGGGGGTTCAACTCTAGGCCTTTCATCATTGCTAGAGCTTTCGTCATCTCTACGCCTCTCGTCATCACTAGAGTTGTCCATATTCCTGTTAACACAAAAGGCATCATCAGAAACGTAAATAAATTGCAATAAAACTGAAATAAACTAAGCAGGAAGTAAAACAGAAAAAACACACAGTTCTCGTTTATAAATTAAGGTCTTACACTATATTGTTTCCCATAGTCCTTCACCATGGTCATTTCTTACACCATATTCGTCATCATCTACCAATTCTACTTCATTTGTTCGAGGTGGAGTTGTTGTGAAAGGTGGTGTGTCATCAAGGTTGAAGGTCGGATCACCATACTTCTGTTTTTTACTTTTAAGGACAATGGACATGTTTTTGCTCGCAGGATCGGTGACATAAAACATTTGTTTCGCCTGGCTTGCTAAAATGAAGGGCTTGTCTCTATAGCCAACTCTTCAAAGATCGACTGAGACAAATCCAAATTGTTTATCTATTACCACGGAATTATTGCTAACCCACTTACATTTGAATAAAGCAACTTTGAACTTGTTGTATGTCATCTCCCATATTTCTTCTATAACTCCATAATAGGCCATAGACGCTAATATGGGGTTTTTATCTCTCGAACTGGAAAAGTGCATAGATTCAGCTTCTACCATGACCCCACTATTTTGCATGGTACTTCTGTCATCTTGCTCTTTTTTATAGAAAGAATAGCCATTTATATCATAACCGGTCCAAGTAATGACCTGAAACGAAGGCCCCCAAGCTAGCCACTCAATTGTCTCAGACACACCGATCTCGTGCAAAACCTTTTCCTCAAACCACTGCATGAATGTCTTGTTTTGCTCAATAGCAATCTGCATATCATTCTTCCTTGGATTCTTGTTCTTCAAAGTCTTTCTGTGTTAATCTATGTAAGGTTGAACTTCTTCCATATTATTCAGGATATACAAGTGGGCTTGCAACACCTCTTCACGAGGAACATTCTTCACTTTCAGTCCTCGTGTTCCCTTGCTTCTCCCTTCTTCATGCCGAGATTGTTCCTTCTTCCCTAACATATAATCTTTGCAAAACTCCATAGCCTCCTCAACTACATATCTTTCTACTATTGAGGCTTTTAGTCGATAAGGATTTTTAGAATACCCTTTTAAGATCTTCATGTATCGCTCAAAAGGGTACATCCACCTCAGGTAAACTGGACCGCATAGCCTTACCTCCCTTACCAAATGAACTACCAAATGCACCATTATATCAAAAAATGAAGGAGGAAAATGCATCTCTAGTTGTGACAAAATAATGTAACCCTCATTTTCTAGTTCATCCAACTTTTCAGTGTCAATGACTTTGTTATAGATAGCATTGAAGAAAACGCACAATCTTGTCACGGTGGTTCATACTTCATCTTTCATTATGCCTCTAATAGCTACCGGTAATAGTTGTTGCATCAACACATGATAATCATGGGACTTCATTCCCACTAACTTCAAATCGTCCATTGAGACACATCTTCTCACATTCGAGGAATACCCTTGCGGCACCTTAATTTTATACAAACACCCACACAAACTTCTTTTCTCTGCTTTTGATAATGTATGCGCTGCTGGCTCCATGTATGCCCTCCTACCATCATCTCTTAGTTGTGGATGTAACCGTTCTCTTATTCCCATATCGACAAGGTCTAATATCGCATTAATCCTATCCTTAGTCTTCCCTGGTATGTGCAAAAGCGTACTGATAAGGCTATCATAAACATTCTTCTCTACATACATCACATCAATACTGTGTCTCATGTCAAGTGAACGCCAATATAGAAGATCAAAGAAAATGGATCTCTTCTTCCATATGTTCTTCTCACCCGCAACCCTCTGATTCTTACCAAAAGTGACATTGATACGTTCCACTCGACTGTAGACTTCCTCTCCAGTTAATGACTTTGGAGCCATTCCATGCTCCGGTAAGCCGTTAAACTGCTTTCTTAGCCTACGATACGGGTGGAACCGATGAAGAAACCTCCTGTGGCCAAGGTAGACAGTTTTTCTTCCATGTTTTAGTTGTTGGAAGTGTGTGTCTGCTTCACATATTGGGCATGCTTTGTGACCCTTCACGCTGTACCCTGACAAGTTTCCGTATGCAGGGAAGTTGTTTATCGTTGTGAAAATCATGCACGTAGCTTGAAAGACTCCTTCTTATAAGCATCAAACACATCTACGCCTTCCTCCCACAACTTCTTCAAGTCCTCAATCAAAGGCGCCAAATAGACATCAATATCGTTCCCTGGCTATTTTGGTCCAGAAATCATCATAGATAGCATGATATACTTACGTTTCATACATAGCCAGGGAGACAAGTTGTATATTACAAGGAGAACCGGCCACGCACTATGTGTGCTAGTAAGAGTTCTATACGGATTGATGCCGTCTGTACAAAGCCCAAGCCGTAGGTTTCTCGGCTCGCTGCCAAATTGAGGGAACATTTCATCTATTTTTTGCCATTGTGGAGAGTCAGCTAGGTGCCGAAGATATTTCTCATCAGATATTCTCTCATTAGAGTGCCATCTTAACTTCTTCGCTTTTATTGCAGTCGCAAACAAATGTTTAAAATGTGGTATTATTGAAAGATACCACATAACCTTTAAAGGTTACCTTTTACTTGTCATATCACCACAACCACCATCTTTTTTCACTTTGCATCATGCAGTTTTACTCTTAGGACACTCACTAAGACCTCCATACTCATTTCTGTACAGTACGCAGTCATTAAGGCAAGCATGTATCTTTTTATACTCCATACCCATCATAGACAGGATTTTCTTGGCCTCATACATACGATTTGGAAGTACATTATCCTCTGGAAACATATCACACAATAGTTCAAGCAGCAATGTGAAACTACTATCGGTCCACCCACAAGTTGCCTTTAAGTTAACCAAATGTAATGTTCCTGTCAGCCGCGTGTACTTACTACCACTGTACAATGGTGTCTCTGCATCACTCCGCAGGCTGTCATACTCCTGCGACTGCGTAAAGGATTCTGCCTCAACATCGTTAATCATTTTCTCCATTCTATCTTCACCTATGATATCTACATCTTCCTTCTTATGCGACGGACAATCCGTTACTTCCTCACCATGCCATATCCACCTTGTGTATTGTAGATTTATTCCATCACAAAGTAGGTGATCCTTTATGACATCAACATCCCGTCGACTCTCATTCAAACAATTGACACAAGGACAAAAATACTTCCCATTTTTTGCAGGAGCATTCTTTTTAGCGAATTCAATAAATTCTTCCACCCCTTTCCCATATTCTTCACTAATTCTCAAAGTATTCATCCAACTATGATCCATTTTGTTACCACCTAAGGCATTCCCAATAACATTCACACGTTTAGTACAATTGTCAACGACATATGATGGGATTGCCTAATTAAGTTATCAACCCAATTTAGAATTTTAAAATATGGGCTTAATAACTTTATTGCCCCCTCCTAGCCTCCTCTCTCCTCTTAAAAGGGTTTCAGTGCTATGTAACTTATTTTTTTAATAAGTATATGTATATAAAATTAATGTATAATAAAATAAATATAATAAGATTAAAGTAAAGATTTTTTTTGAGGTTTGGAAGAATTAAAAAAACGAGTTTCATATTAACAAAACAATTTTAAGTTGAGTTCTTCCAAAAATAAAATTTTTTTATTAAAAATATTTAGATAAAAATCATTTAATGAATATTGGGGTTATGGTTTTCTTTTTAGTTTTGGCTTGAATTATTCTTCATAATTCGTTTGGAATACAAGAATTTCTTTAATTTAAACAAATCATATTTTATTTTATTATATATACTAATTAATGGTAATATACACAAGTAAATTTATATTTAAACAAGAAAATAAACATTTTTTTTATTTTAGTATATATTTAAATATATACTAAAATTGTTTTATTGAAAATATTTAGATAAAAATCATTTAATGAATATTGGGGTTATGATTTTCTTTTTAGTTTTGGCTTGAATTATTCTTCATAATTCGTTTGGAATACAAGAATTTTTTTAATTTAAAAAAATCATATTTTATTTTATTATATATACTAATTAATGGTAATATACACAAGTAAATTTATATTTAAACAATAAAATAAACCATTGCACTGGAGTTCTCGAATACATGCAATTTAAGCAATATAAGCACACCAAACACACCAGGCTAATCTCAACCATCTCAATATAAGCAATAATATATAAGCACAATCTCAACCATTTCAAGTAAATTTATATTTCAAAAACAAAATATACCATTCTGTTACAAAAAAACAAGAAGAAAATAAACCAACCTGATCAGGGGCGCCTACTAGTATGCTGGAGAGGTAGAGAAGACGTTGGAGATCCACGGTGGTGTGCACAACAATGGAAGGAAGGAGGTGGAGGAGATCAAAAATCTACACACTGTGGAGGAGGTGAAGTTGCAGCAGGGTCAACTGGTTACGTGCGTTGAAGAAACAAAGAAACAAAGAGGAAGAAGAAGGGAGGAGGGAGGAGTTAAAGAAAAACAAAGAGGAAGAGTGCCGACGGTGGGTGGGGGGAGGAGGAAGAAGAGTAAAGTTATTGTTGAGAAGACATGTGAGGAGGGGTAATAGATGAGAAGACGTATGTCAGACAAGTGTCTGACATGCGCCTAGGGGACGCCTAAAGTCTTAGTTTAGGCGTCCCAAATGATTTTGGGACGCCTAAACCCAGACTTTAGGCATCCTAAAATTATTTTGGGATGTCGAATCCCAACTCCAGGCGCTAAAACAAATTTACGAAATTTATATTTCGCGCCTGGAAGCACTTTAGACATCCCAAATTCAAATTTGGGATGCCTAAAGGTTCCCCTACATATATATAATTATGAAAATGCCACCGCCTCCCTTTTTAACCACCCAATTTTCAATTTGGGACGTCCTTGGGGGTGGTTATATCTCAATTCTGTAGTAGTGAGTGAGCTTTTACCTAAAGTCATGCTGGCGTCGACTGAGGTTAAAATGAAGTTCTCAAATTCACGGCAATGACAAAGGGAAGTCACAACAGAGGAGAATGGTCACTATAGAGAATAGAGGCGGCGGCAGAGGAAAGTGACGATGATCAAAGAACAGCGACAAGGAACACAACAACGACAGTAGTAATGATGGAGGAGAGTTGAGCAAATGAGAAATGGGGAGTGATGGAGGAGTTCAGAACAAGTAGGGACAGAGCTCAAAGAGAAATGACGACAAGAGAAGAAAGGGTTCAGAGCGCGGTATCTGGGCGCGGGAGTAAAAATATGGGCAAAACGCTCACCTTTTAGACCGGTTTTCCATAAAAATCGGTCTTAAAAGGTTGCAAATTTTTTTAAATTTTTTTTTCATCTTTAAGACCAGTTTTTATGAAAAATGGTCTAAAAAGTGTCAAATTTTTAATTTTTTAAATATTTTGATATTTTTTGATCAGTTTTATTTATAACCGATTTTTTGACTGGGGAGGGGCCCCGAAGGTGGATCTAAGGAAAGAAAAGGAGGAGCATGTGAAGAGGGAAGAAGACAGACTTCTTAAGTATTAATTAAAATATTAAATGATGCATGCAGAGGGGATGCTCTGTAATGTCCTCTGAGATTGCGTATGAAATTAATCGGTGGTGGTAAAACCTGCCAGTGATTAACTCATTAGAACTGCTAATCCCGAGTCATCAGAGGAGGGAAGGATATGATGCAAAAAAAATATAAGAAACTGATTAATTTTATTGAAAAGGAAGCATAAGAACTTACAAATGAAAGGAGAAGAAAGGGGAAGAAGGAAGAAAACTCGCCGGAGGAGCTAAGAGCTTCTCTCTCTAGTTTCTCTCTCTAAGTGCCTATCTGAAACCGCCTCAGAATGAGACTGAATCAACTTTAAATAGACGGGCGAGGTTACTGTTTAGGGTGACCGGTAACCTGTTACTGTTTAAAAAGTTTCAATTAGTACTATTTGCACAGTACTGCCAACACTACAGTGATTCTGTTTGACACGTGGTGTTACAGTACTATATGGTGAAAGCTACTGTGTATACTACGGTGTATAGTGCTACAATGCTTTCGTATGTTTACATCAAAAACCTAAAAATAATTTTAAGCCTTTGAGAGTTTAATCTTCATCCAAATCTACAACAAATTCTTCTTTATCATCCTCTTGATTGTCTAAGGCTGCTGAAGAGACTGGTTGGTTGGTCGAAGCCTTTTGGTCTTGTTGTTGTAGGACTTGCATCATTGAGCTAAGTTGACTGATAAGATTGGTCTTATCTGTGGTTTCTGCTATGATATATGTAATCCTTGCCTTTTGATTCAGGAATTTACTTTGTTCCATCATGCAAAGATGTTGAGGATTTTCTTTGAACCGTTTATCATCTGCTCTACTTTCAATTCTGCTGATGTCAAACTCGGCCCACCATCTTATTGAAGGAAGTCTTTGTAGAGTTGGTAAGAGAGTTGACCCTTGGTTTGTTCGAGAAAATTTGTAACTCCAGGCAAAGACCCAAGATACAAATAATTTTGAAAAATAATGAAGATCAATTGGAAAAGGATCCTCACAAATGTTGAATTTTTGTTTAAATAATTCAAAGGCTTGTACAACATTTGGGGGTAATAT